>VXBO01004324.1:110653-179605 GCA_013400135.1 Rhinoptilus africanus
TTTACCAATTGGGCAGCTCCCTTTTCCACAAGCCTTTGTGACTGTAGAACTATTGTAGAAAAAAAAATAATGTTCTTTTCTATATATAAAAAGAAATTATCCAACGCAGTAATATTGGTACCTACCATTTTTTCACTTCTGTTTAAAAAAAAAAAAANTTCATTTCTGCAAGTCAGGAAAAATTTTAATCTTCAATTTTCCCTGACTCCCTAGCCCTCAGTAAAATTTGGAGTTACGTGTAAACAATAAACTATTCACATTGGTGGTTTTGTAGATGAATTTATTGAAATTGTATTGTTCATGCTGACAATATAATGTAACTTTAAAATGATCCCATTGACCACTCAGACATGCACGTGCACACACATGTGCGTGCATGCACACATGTTCTGTCATGCTGAACTACTAGAAGCATTTCAGGAGAGAACTGTTTGTGTCCCGTATGCAGTCAGGAGGAGGACAGGGTGGTTAACGGTCTGTTAGGACAAGAAAATGGTTGCAGGCTCTTCTGGTGAACTCTGAGATTCCAAACTCCACTTTAGGTTGTACTTCGAAATGCTGAGGGTCTTTGTTCTGAGCCTTTGAGTCAGGCTGAGCTCAAAAGCTGCTGTTTCCAGTGGTCTGCCTCATAACCTCTTCGCTTGGGTAATCTTGGAAGATGAAGTGTACGTTTCAAGTGACTTGATGAGAGCCCCGTGGTGTCCTTGTCACTCTTCCATTCCTGGTATGAGGTAGGAAGTTGCTGAATGTGCCGCATTCTGGGGGACTCAGTGATGTTTTCCCTGATTCTCCCACTATGTTTGAGACCCATTTTCTAGGAATAGCCACACTTTTCATCTAGTGTGCGAAAGAAGGGAATTGGCCTGTTTTACAGGAGTGAAACAGTCCAGGCACCGTAGTAGGATGCAGGCGACAGGATTTTGCTGTTTATTACCACATAATCCATTTTACACTGTCTTTGGCTACACTGCTGGCATGTCACCCAATACAAAAAGGGACACCCTTTAATGTAAAGTTCTTTTTCTATTGTATATGAAGTAGAAATACACATTAATAAGACTAATTTCTTTTGTTTTTAAACCAAAAGAGTCTACAAGAAAGTTGGGGTTTCTTCAGATGCACTAAAATGGACTTTCCTCCAATAACTGCTAACTGTAAAAGGCAGAATTCAAAGGACTTCCACTTTTTATTTCTGTTTAGTTTTGAGCATGTACAAGGCTGTGTAGGACCCCATTTCTCTGTATATAATATTCCAGTTTCAAATACCCATGTAGAAAGCGCACTGTGCTGCCCTCTCCTTCCTAGATCTTCAGCTGTGTCACTGCTTCCTGATTGCTGGGGNAGATAACTTGGGTAATCTTCTAAAAGAAATTAAAAAAAATTCTCACTGTTAGTGACTTTGATGCCTTTTAAAAATAAGAGCTTTTTCATTTCATTCCATCTTTAAAATTTTTTATCTTTGTTGTAGAATATTAAAAACTATTTTAAGAAAGATAAAAATTCTCTTTAAAGAGATCTCTAGAGTGTGTGAATAGGAGCTCCAGATGCCTCTAAAAGCCGCATGTACAAATGAAGCTGAGTCTATTCCTGTCTGTTTATATTTGCTTTTCCTGTTTTGTAACCTCTTTGTACTTTGTTCATGGTGACTTGTAAGCTAAGGGGAAGGGGTGCCTAGATGCCTTTGTAATTCTCCATGTCATACGCTCCTGGCTGGATGGTCTCCCTTCCTCTCCTTGTATGTAATATCACTTTTTTTTCCCCTTTCTAGCAAGTACTTTCAAAAGAACTCTGTACATTTTAACATAAAAAATAAATTATGTTGAGCCATTTTGGATGTCTGTTGTGCATGTGGATTTTTTTTCTTCCATTTGTGCAGTGGTCTTTGTCACCAATCCTTGGTCCTGGGAATGTGATTCTCTGTTGGCTGTTTGATCCAGAAGAGAGGTGGTATTTGGAATTTACTTGCGAGATCCCTGTCCAGGTTAATTTTTATCTACAACTTCTAATGAGAGAAAGACTAAAAACAAGAAGAAAACCCCCAAATTTGAAAGTTTCTCCAGAAATCGTTGCCTTTAAATTCCTCTCTGCAAGGGCTTCCCAAAGCTGAAGCAAAGTGTGTTAGCTGGCTTTGTCAGCTTATGTCTGTACAATTGCTTGAGTTCTGACTTGTGCACTTACAAAAACAGCAATGTGTGTTTGAAGCTTCCCCCTCCTCCCCCAAGTTGGTCTCTCATCTTTATAATTAGCACTTTGGGTAGGAGAACTAGAAATCTTCCCCAGCAAAGTTTACCTGGCACCTTCAAGGCAGAATTGCATCGTTCTCCGGCTCCGTCTGGCTCCTGCCGCATGGTTCCAAGCGCGCTCCCGAATTCTGAGACGCTAGATGGAAGCAACGTTCCAGCGGTCGTGCCACTGGGGCCAGGGCTCCCCTGATGAACCTCGCAGCAATAACCCCGGACCCGTGGGGACAGGAACCTCACAGAGGCTTTTCCGCAGATGTGCTGTCATGAGTATGTCTTTGAGGAAGCAAAGCGTGTGTCGTGGTAAATAAATGTAAAGGACCTTGAGAATTAGTAAGTGCTAAAAGTGAGGATGATGCTGCATCTTCCTTGAAGCTGATTTATTTTTCCTTGGACTCTATTATAGGTGGTTTATTGAGGCACCTGAACTTTCAGACCAAACATCAAGATACAGATAGAAGTTGTTCATACAGGGATGCTCCTGGGTGATTCGTTCATTTGTTCTCACAACAGCTTTTAGGTTATTCAAGCATGAAAAAGAGAGAGGCAGAGTGACCTGTGGTTAAGGTTTTTGCTACTTTAATCACTTGTGAATTACAGCGAGTACATCAGTGGTGGTACAGGTAAGACCCATCCGGATCTCGGTACATCCTGTATGTGTATTACTTTCCCATAGTCAGTGCTGGAGTTAAGACTGAATTAACCCTTCTGTGCCAGAAAAGCTGCATTCAATTGCTCAGAGCTTACTCTCAAATTTTTTTAAGATGTTCATTAAAGAAAGCTTTGGCACCACCCAGTAGTTATGAGGTGGTGGGTGCCACCCCAGTGTGCCCTGTTTTTTTCATACTTAAACAATTGTGGTTTGGGCTTTTGCTTGTAATTTTCTGTATATGCAGACTTTAGCAGATTTGATTTCACCATTAAAATGTGGTCAGCTTGAATTGTTATCTAACAATGATACTGTTGGGTCAGCTTTTATTTGTGACAAATTTTCAGAAACATATTTAATTTTTAGGATTCAACATGGATTTTAAAAGTAAAACACCAATTGAGAACAGTTGTATGTTCTCCAGCAATTCAAAATGGCTTTGACTTCCAGAATTAATATGCCAAATTATTAAACTAGAGTATAATTCTGCTGCTTTAGATAACTCTAGAATTTGAAATGGTCATGGCAAATCACTTCCATGAAATAACAGTAAAATGCTTGTATCGCAAACAGACAAGTAAGGCAATTCAACATCTTTATCTGATGCCCTGGCACCAAATTATTGTTACCCATGCTGATACGCGATGCATCTCTAATAATTGTTTGAGATCTTTGCAATGTTTAATCACAAACTGTCAGGCTAGGGCTGAGCAGGGTCAATGCTAATAATAGTTAAACAACTTTACAGTTCTTAAGGTGGTTGAAACTGTTTTAAGAAGAAAATTTCTAGATAAGAGCGTAATGATTTATAACAACTTTCTAGCTTTGTGGGACAAAGAACAAAGATAACTGGAAATCTATAAACAAGATCATGGACATACGATTTCAGAGTTAATGAGCTGATAAACAGAAACTGCTACTTAAGAAGTGTTTATAAAAAGCATTATTTGATCAAATGGGCTGCACTGTTAATAGCCTCCATTTATCGTTTAAAAAAAGAAAACCCTTTTGTGTGGGCTAACTTGATAACCACATTTAAGAGCCATGAACAAGGTGACCTTTTTTTAGAATCTTGTCATACAAACTATCAAAGTCTACCCTTAGAGAATGACTAAATAGGGGAGGGGTTTTTGTTGGGATATTTTGGTGTGTTTTTTTGGGAGAGCGTTGCCAAGGCAGAGCAGGGTTGAAATCAGACTATCTTGAAAAGCAGGAACCTTTAGCACTTTATAGCACAGTACGAAGAGCTGCTG
Organism: Rhinoptilus africanus; assembly: GCA_013400135.1. Taxonomy (NCBI): domain Eukaryota; kingdom Metazoa; phylum Chordata; class Aves; order Charadriiformes; family Glareolidae; genus Rhinoptilus; species Rhinoptilus africanus. The sequence goes on from VXBO01004324.1 coordinate 114,796, forward strand.
CTGCAGGCAGATTCCATACTGTGGATGTGGTGAGAGTTGTTCTGTTCAGCAGCACCAAGTTTGCTCTAAATTAGTTGATACATGGTCCAAAATGTCTGTTACCAACTCTCGATACGCAGGGAAGAGTTTGAATGCAGCAACATGCAAACTGCTTCCTGGGAGACAGGTGTTGTGGTTTTGAAAGAGGCTAGCTGAAAGGACAGTGATCTTCAAGGGGGCTGACAATCCTGAAAGCTCATCAGCGAGATAATTAAGAGAATGCTAAAAAGAACCAAACTGTCTTAATTAGGTTCCCAACTCGGGGGGAGAGCTCCTTGCTGAGACCCCATCTCTGTGGCAGTGGGGGAATGCGGACAGACTGAGGCAGATGAAGTTTACAGCAGCAAAGGTGGGGCCTTCAGCATCTTTATCTTCACAGCTTGTCAGCCAGAATAACATACCTAAAAATAGCTGCCTGAAGCTGAGCTCTGAATGTAAAAATCCTTTTACCCCTAATGCAGAGAGTCTCAGCAACTTCACCAAAGGCAGATCTTCACCTAGAGCAGGGCAGGACTCCAGCTACACATTTAATCTCTGGAAACCTTGCAGACCAGGTCAGGAACTGGATTCTGTGCTTCCTTCCTCACAGGAGGTTCTATTCTGGAGGACAGCTCTGTATGTGGCATTGGCAAATAATGACCTTGTTCATTTTTTGTGATTTATTTTCATAAGGCTTCCCCTGTCAGTATCTCTTTGTTCTCCCTTGCCAAATACTTTACCCTGTGAGCTCTTTGGAGCAGGGACTCTCTTGTCAGTATGCTTGTCATTTGTGTCATGTGGTACAATCCCAGTCTGTGATTGAGGTACCAGAGGGTTATCATAGTACAAACAATCTGTTTTCAAGGAAAAAGTGATAAATACAGTACCCTGTGTGAAATAATTAAATAAAGTTCTTGAAAAGTTTCTTTTCTACTTACATGTTGGTTAGTATATGCATATAGTACCTTTCAGCTGAAGGAGGAAGTCTGTTTACTGAGATTCTGTCATCCTTTGTTTCCCCATTTTATCCAAAAGGAACAAACAGCAACAAGATATGACACATCTACTGTTCCAGACCCCTCCCAAACTTCTCCAAAGAAGAGAAAAATCACTGTTGGACAAAAAGCTGATGCGGTGAGTTAAGTGAAATTACTGCTAAGTCAATTTCCCACTGAGTCCTTGCTGAAATAGCAGAAATGGTGAAGAAGATGAGCTTCTCCTCATGTACAGCAGATCTCTATGGTCCCTGTCTACCAACCACGCACCTACGGTACATAAAAGCTTGATACCAATTGTAGGCCAAATGCTTCATAGCTTAGAATGTCATGAGTGTAAGCCCCTGCCCAGGACAGTCTTATGTGTATGTCAGAGATACCTAATTCCAGTTAACTTGGACTTCTACGTCATGCTGTCAAAATTCAAGACAGACATTTCAAAAACAAACTGCTGGTGGCAGTGGCTGCCCTGTTCCTAGTCCACAGAGTGGTGGGCTGTGAAGGGAGGAGTTCAGCCTGTGGGCTATAACACTTGTAATCCAAGGCAGAATCCTGAATTGAGAATTGAGGAGCTCATGAAAACATTCTTGTTCCTTCTACAAGGCTGGATCTCCTTCCTCCTGCGTGTGCACTGAGAGGGAAACAGTTTTCAGGCAGTTTTGGGAAGGTGTTTTTCTGTTTTGTCCCCTTGACCAGCCAAAGCCATGACTCCACTCACTCACCTGTCTTTTTCCCTGTATCCCAGTTCTCTCGTGACGATTACTGCTTTTGTCCAGTACTTGCTCTGTTCTGGCTTATAAGGAGTGAAGAGGTGGGCTCTGTTTGTAGGAGGAGGCAGTGTCCCAAAGGCGCTCAAAGACTGGGTGTACTGCCCGTGCCTGATGCCCTTTAGCTGTGTCTATAGCAGATGTTTAGTTGACAACAGGGGAAAAAAGGGATGGCTATGCCAAAGGCTGGAGCGTAGCGCAGCTACCTCTTGAGTGCAAGTGCGCAGAGCCTGCCGCGTAGCGGCACCGGGTTTCCGAAGTGTGGTCCTGGAAGGCAGGACTCAGGTTAGGGGTGAGCCACAAAGTCGCAGCAGCGCCTGGCTACAGCCTTTGCTAGCCACGCTCGGAGCCCATTGTGCCTCCAGCACTGAACGGGGGCTGGTGCCCAAACGCTAGTGAGTACACGTGGTGGGAACCCATGCAGAACTTGGTTTCATTCCGGGTTTGCCTGTTTTGAAAAATTAGGAAATTCCTCAGAAAGAATTCTAAACTAGCTGGTTTAGGATGCAAAGTTTGGCCTGCAAAGTGCTTGTGTGGAAGAGATGCAATCAGGGCGACTCGTGCAGCTGTGCTCCCGGCACCTCCTGTCTGTGGAGCCTTTCGCTCTGCAGCTTCTATTTCATTTTGTAATTTTTTTTTTTTTTGCATGGGCATTCACAGGACATTGATATATAAAGATGTGCAACTGTATCTAGACTTGAGCGTGTTATTTATCCATGTGGGTACTGTACGCAGAACTAAAGCTGTCCCTGGAAAAGCCTTGTAAAATGTGATGATTTCCTAGTCTTCATATTTTAGTAGGACCTTCTCTATATTCTCAGTCATCATATTCTTTAAAAACTACATGATACACCATTCTTTTTCCTGTTTTTAGCACCCTCCTTGGTCTGTGGGTGAACCAACAGACTTAGAGGAACTTCAAAGGGAAAAGAAATGCAGGAAAACTTACTCAGACAGAAAAGTGACCTGTAGTGTCTGTACAATTAAGTCTGCATCTCGGTTTCTTGCCAGTCTAAGTAACCTGTGACTGTCAAGTAGTTGCTGAAAAATGGACATTAACCCCTGGTTTGCCACCTTTTGACACAAAAGGGGCCCTTGCTATCTAGTATTGGGGAAACTGTGCCAGAAAAGTGCAGCATGTGCAGGGCTTCCACCCAGGGAGATAATTTTCCCAGTGCTTTGCCCGTGGGCTTGCACATAGGGGACGGGTTTTCTGAGGGACAAGAATTAAGCTTATAAAGGCGGGGGCTGCTCAGGAATGCCTGAATGTAAAGCCTAACCCAGTTTTATGCTGGTGCAGGAACCAAAGTTACACCTCCAGGCCTGACCCCTGGCTTCCAACATGGAATTGTTTGTGCTTTTGGAAGGCAGCTGGAAGTGAAATGTACAGATGTGTGTGGAGAAGGGGGGGCTGACTCTCCAGGAGCCTTGACTGGGCATCCTCAGAGAGGACTTGAGCTCTGGCGATGCCTGGATGGGCAGGAGCTGGTGGCTCTGGTTTACTTTTCTGGTGTTATGCAGTCAGAGCAGACTGAGCCCTTGGTTTCTGTCTCCCATTCACAGCCAAGATCCCTCCCCTTGCCGCTCATTCAGTGGAGAGATGCGAGGAGGAAAGGATGCTGTTAAGCTGCACTTTGCTCCAGTACTTGGCATATCCTTTGCAGCATCATCTGTTTTCTGAGCAGAGATGCTGCCTGCCTCCTAACCGATGCAGCGATTCCCTCTTGCTCCCCTTGAAAGGAGCTGGAATTGTAACCCAGAGAGCGAATGAGTGATGCGGCTGCTGCACAGAGAGAGACTGAGAGGAAGAAAATTGGAGAGACTGGAATATGTGCCTGCCTCAGCAGCACTGCAGTGGTAAAGCCACTGACTGACTAAATGCAGGTTACTGCTCTTTATGCATTGCTACAGAGAACCCAGAAGTCGGGATGAAATGCATCAGCCTCCTTTTCCACCGCTTCTCTATTGTCATCATGCATTAATTGCTGAGAGTTATTTTCCTTCCTGTGGCTGACTGCCTGCATCTCTTCTCGTACTGCAGGAGAGACAGCGAGGGAGAGAGCACAGCACCAACCCGGTGCCCTGTCCCACAAGGCGGATTCTGCATGATGTGCCAGCGCAGTCAGGGGCTGCTGCAACGGTGCACAGAACCTCTGGAACAGCTGGATTTAGGATTTTTAATGCTTTATAAAGGTGTCCCAGACTCCATTTAGCAATTAGCTGGAGACATCATCTGCCCTTTGGGGCTTGCTGACTGCTTTCTATTTTCCTCTCATTACTGGTTTCACACCCATCTGGGTCGACAGCATTTGAGCAAGGCGAAGGGACTTTCTTGTCCAGGAGCTGGAGGGTGCTGTGGAAAGTGGAGGTGTGAGCTCTGGAGGGAACTGCAGTCTGACCAGCAATGGCTCAAGCAGCGAAGCAGCTGAAGAAAATCAAAGATATTGAGGCTCAGGCTCTGCAGGAGCAGAAGGAGAAGGAAGAATCTAATCGCAAGCGCAGGAACCGCTCTCGGGACCGGAAGAAAAAGGTGAGTGGCCCTGGGGCGAGCAGCCCTATACTGTGATGCCTGTGCTTGTGGCAGTGAGTGATATTGGTGGGNTCCCTGTACAGATCTATGTACAGTCAGCACAAGAAACAGTCTGCCAAACAGAGCACAACTTTTTGGGCCAGGAATCTGCTATTTGTCCTGATAGTTTAGGCAGGGGGAGGAACATAAAAAAGCCTGGTGACAGGAGAAGGGAAGCGAGGGGTTTGTCCAGGCAGATAAAGAGACTCACTTGGCCCATTAACAGATTTGATCTCTAAGATAAAATTGCTGGCTTCTAGTTTCATGCAGTTTCCCAGAGTTACTCCGTGTCTGCAGAGCAAAGGGGCAGAAGCTCCCCACCCCTTTCTCTAGTGCAGGAGCAGTGTTGACATCCACTCCATGGCCTGCTTGATCCCTGCAAAACGCTGAAACCCGGCTGCAGCGGGAGCAGGGCACTGACAGAGAACGCGGTTCTGTGCCGGGGATGGTGAGCTCCGCTGCTGCTGAGGGCAGGCTCTGCGAGGGACACGGGTCATTCTCACAGCAAAGGCATCTTACCTGCTGGCAGCAGGTGAGGGGGGTCAGGAGCAAGACGAGGTGTCTTTCCCCTCTGCTGACACCGACGTGCTGGAGCCGGGGCTCCTCTAGCCGTTCTAAGCTGTAGCTCCTCTCTGGAAAGTCACTGCCAGTTTTTTCTTGCCGCCAGCTCCCTGCAGGAGCAGGCATGTTGCTAAGAAAGCTTTGCTGCCCCTTGAAGACCTCTCGAACTGCATGTTCTTCTCACAGCAGGGCCTGAGGGGGTATGTGCTATGCACCAATGCAGAGCCAGCGAGGAGAGAGGTGAAACCAAGGGTAACCAAGGATATATGTGAGAGGAGGTTGCAATACAGGGATATCTTAGGTGGGCTTTTCCTCTGCCTTTAGCAAAAGACTTGGAGACTTCCATGTGGCCCCTCTGAGCAAGAGCCTCACAGCAGAGCTCTACTGCACGGAGCATCTCAATAGCTGTGCCCTGAGAGTCCTGAGAAGAGTCTTGCTGAGATGCTGAGGACAGCCACTGCTAACCAACCCTCAGGCTTTTATTCTTCCTGCTACACTGCTGGACAACTGCTGGTTCAGGCTGTCTGGGCTGGTCCTGGACACTGGAATTCCTAGATTTCATTCATCCCTGTTTCTGGTGAAGGCACACCCCGTGAGTCTTTGAGAAAAGCATCCTCTTCCCTTCTGCCCCCACCCCAGAAGCACAGTGTACGTGTGTCGTGGTGATGGGTTGGGAGATCCAAAGATACCTGCGAAGTGTCTGGACTTCCTCAGGTGGAAGGTACTAGAGAGGGCACCTTCTGGCCGGCTCCTTGTGGGAGACCAGAGTTGCACTTGCTGCCAAGACACGGTGTGGTGCAAGCGAGGGAGCTGGAGAAGCACCGCTGAATTGCACACAAAGGGCTCCGCTTCCCTGGGGTGGGAGAGACCTTACAAGTCTTTTGTAGTTACTCTTTGGTGTCCTCACAGTGTGGGGAGCACGGAGCAAGGTCTCCTTGCAGAAACCAGCAGGGCTGTGGTGTGCTGAGGAGGAGCTGACCTTCAGCCATCCCCTCCGGAGTAGTGAACCCTGCGAATGGACTGGGAAGGGGGACCTGCTGGTATCTCGCCTCGGCGACTGTGGCCAGAGTGCACTGAGCCCCTGTTCACTCTCCTGCTTTTCTTCAGACCAAAGCTGGGTGTAAGGATGTTTGCTTTTCTTAACACCAGGGCAGCCCAGGAGGGGCCTGTGTCTGTCTGTAATGAGGGGGAGGCTGGTGGACACATTCAGGACGGATGTGAAGTCTGCAGACAGCAGCAAGGAGGTTGGGTTGGGGTCTTTCAGCTGCCACACTGTTGTGTCAAATGCTGCCTTCTTCACAGGTAACTGCTTACTGCCCGCAGGCTGATGGCTTCTCCCTGCACAGCCCGGTGTTCTTGAGGCTGGTAGAGCAGCTTGTCTCTTACGTTGCCAGAGGGCTGTGAAGGGGTTAGGGAGTGAAGAACCACCAAACCAGGACATGTTGCTGTTGGGCCAGCTCTCTGTTCTTAGTCCCTGCCGCCAAAGCTGTGTCTCTAGCGGTGGGGGTTTACTGTGCAAGTCTCCCTGGGTCCAAGCTGAGGGCTGCTGGAATGTGTTGAAGTTTCTCTGTTTTGCTGCAGTGGCTGTGAGAGTTCAGCCCACGTTAGCTGGGGTGTCTGCTGTGCCCCCTCAGTCTGCATGGGCCTCGTGCCATGTCCCTGCAAAGACCTCTCCTCTGGAAGGCTCCACACGGTTCTGTCACTGGGTCCTTCTGCTGCCCCTTGCTTCGTACACAGAAATAGGCTCATTTGGGCAGAGGCTGTTTACTTACTCCATGTTTGTACAGGTAGCGTACCAGTGTCTTGATTTATGACTGAGTCCGCTGTGCACTGCTGCAATGCAAGTTATTGTTAGAGGGGTAACCCATGATCCAAGGGAAGGCTAGCATGATAGGAAGCGGTGGAGATGGCCAGAGGAAGGAGATAACAGCCCCAGAACCAAGTTTCTTCTCATCCCACACAAGCTGATGTTATGTCTTGGGGTATGAGAGCTTTGTATCCCTTAGCGTTTCCAGCCGTTTTTGTGTGGCTGTGTGTCCCATGAACTGCATGGTTGGATCCTGCAAGAGCCTTGTGTCCTGTGACACCTGGAGGCAGTGAGTTCTGTTACTTAATGCTGTGTTGCCCAAAACCCTTCTCCTTTTTTTTTGGTTTATTTGTTTTGTTATATTTGTTGCTTTTTAGTTTCCATGGCAATTTCTTGGCTTCTGTATTAAGTGCATGTAATGAGAACCTGATTGACCTTGTACTGTCCATTTCTGTGTTGCGTGCCTCTCATTTGTCTCTCAGCACAGGGACAGTCCAGCTCTGTAACCTTGTCGCTCCACCGGTATTCCCTGCTCCCAACCATTGTAACTCAGATGATGAGTTGACTTTTCATTTGACATGGAGGATTTAAGGAATGGTATCTTGTCACTCACCCTCGCTCTCTGTGCAGCTTGGCCACGCTTGTGTTTTGGGCCAAGCTGCCCATTTGACAGACAGACATGTCCTGAAGAGTGTTCCTGCTCTGCGGGCCCTGCAGCAGAGCTGGAGATGGCCTCAGCCTGAGGATGACTCCAGGGAGCAAGATGTCAGCATCCCGTCTCTTCCCACATTTAGTGCAAGCACTAATTGTGAGGAATTATGAGGTCTAGCATAATGTGTTGGTGGCTCTTCAGGGTGCCCTGCAGACAGAGCAGCCCATCAGCAAAAGAGGCTGTGAACTGAGTAACAGAAGTTCACTGCCATTAGAGAATTTGCCAAGCATCGCCTGGGTTGGCTTCCTGCTATTCCTGCTGCAGTATCCTAGCTTCAGATCTCTGCACATTTTGCTTAGGTGAGCAGTTCACAGGGGACCAGAGCAACTCAGTTACAGCTGCTGGGCTGCACGTGATGTCTCTGATGTGGCCACTTGTACTGACAGGCAAGCGGTGATGGAAAGCAGCAATATCGGGGCTTTGGATGCAGCTATCTGTCTTTCATTGTGGTTCTGGGAGGTATTGATGGTCAAGAACGCTTCCTTCCTTTCACTGCATGTGTGCTGTGATCAGGCTCCTCAAGAGGCAGAAAGCCCTCACTTGGAAGTCACTTAAGAGATACAGCCCTGCCTTCTGCAGGATGAGTGCGGAGCAGCACAGCACGTTATGAGAAGGTGATGTTTTGACGCAGTTTGTGGGGCAGGTCTGTAACTTGTTATGTGAACACACTGATTGAGTCCTTCTGGAGTTGCATGTGGCTGCTTGTTGTGGTTTTATACTAAAGGTAGAAAGTGGACCAAATCCCTTTCCAGGAATTCTGGAAGCATTAGCAGAGCTCACCAAAGAGGTTCTTAGAAAGGGCCCCAAATGTCTAACCCCCAAACTGTGGCCCAGTACTTGGCTTGCCCTTTGTTTCAAATGTGCATCAAAGGAAGTTTTGCTTGGACATCTAAAGAATAGAGAACAAGAGTGCCTGAATTTACCACTTCTTTTTTTCNACTGCTTTTTTATTTCCACTCTGGTCTAGTTTCTTTGTCTTGCAAGTGTCCAAGGGCAAGACAGTCTCTTGTTAGGGATTTGTAGAGCCTCTCACATAATGCATTCTTGAATGGTAAAAGAAAATGATTCCTAACAAGAAACTCTGTGTATAAAAGTCCTTGCATTTTTTCTAGTTGTCCTTTTCCTGGAAACAGCATGCAGCCCAGTCTGAGGGTTCGTGACTCCACAGTACAGACCGGCACCTGTGCTTGGTGCAGTGTTTCTCCTGCATGCTGCAGCAGGAAATATTTTAGTGCTCACACACACACTGAAATACATCCTAGCAGGAGAGGCTGGAGGGTGCTTCAGAGAAAGGAGACAAGAAATTTGTGAGAGAGGGTTTGAAATAGGTGGGAAAGAGAGAGAGGTGTTTCTGTTTGGTAGGAGCTGTGGTGGAGAAAGCTCTTCCAGCATTTAGAGGAAATGCTGGGAAAGGGCAAAGGGATCACAGAGGATGGAATGACCCCCTTTGTATTCTCAAGCATGGATAAGGAATAAATGTGAACATAACTGGCTGACATCAACTGTCAGAAGAAACTCCAAGCTGAGGTGTGTGAGGTGAGTTGGGAGAGGAGCTAGATCCTGGACGGGCAGCTCTGAGAATATTGAGACGACATGGAGGATGCTAATGAGAATGCTTTTGCATTAAAGAAATTTTGCATGTTTAGGAAGATAGGGAAATATGGGAAGTAGAGCAAGTCAAGTAGGCTTTGGAACAATAGCTACAAGTTCAATCTGGCAGAGGAGCAATTTCAGATAGTTCCTTAGCAGGACAATCGAGTGGTCACATAGGGTGACCATGCCTGTGGTTGTTGTGTGACAAGCAAAAGAGGTCTCTCACCTGCTGTTCACTGATGAGCTATATCACGCTGAAACTTAAGTCCAAGTTTAGGATCCCTGAGATGGAAAAGCCAGACACCTCTGTCAGAATTATGCAATAAGCACACGAGAAACTGGGGTGAGAAGTTGCTGATGCAGTGCTGCCAAGGAGAAGCCACTGGGGCTATTCTCTCTGCTTGCCTGCCATCCTCTCCAAGGGCACTCATTAAGCAGCAGCCTTCAGGTTGCCCTGGGTTTAGAGGGGCTGCAGAGAAGAGAGTGATGAACAAAAAGAGGGCAAAGGATTTCATCAGACCTGGGCTGCAGGTGGCTCGGAACATCTCCAGGATAACTGGACTTCTGAGTACCATTGTGCACTCCTCCAACGGATGCCCGGCCTGGTACAGTTGCTGGATTGGGCTACCTGGATTCTTGCATTCAATGGCAGTAGATCCTGCTGAAGGAGTGACGTGGCTTTCGCCAGCCAGGGCTTCAGTGGCTGCTGGGAGCTGTGTTAGTACCTAACCTGCAAGCTGGAGCTCATAGGCAAGAGAAAGGACCATGCCACCTGCAGAATCTCAGAGCAAAAGGCTGCTTTGTTTCCTTTCTCTGCCTGCTCCTGGAGCAATAGCTCCAACTGCATCTTCTGTTGTCTCTCACTGAAAGTTTTGTTCGTTCTATCAGCCAGAAATCTTTCTGCCCCTCCTTGCATTGGAAGAGCAACAACCATGCAGGCACCTTCCTTGAGAAGAAAACCGACGTGTGGTGTGGCACAGCACCGAAGGAGGCACCTTTAGGACCACATGGGATCAGAACTAGGTGAGGCCATGAGCACACCAGATGCTCCAGCCGGGTGCCAGCTATTGGCAGCATCTCTTTGCAGCAAGGATTGTGTGTCTGGGCTCCAATACTCTCTGTCTGAGGCATTTCTTCTGCAAAGGAATTGGTATCTTCTGCCCGGAACATGATGCTACTGTGCAGTGGCAGAGGGAAGGGGCACAGGATATCAGGGCAGCCAAAGCCTTTGAGATTCAGGGAAGCCCTAGCTTTTACCGCTCTGAATATAACCAGAGGGACAGTGTAGACAAAGAATTAAACTCTGTCAATGGGATCAATCATTTGCTATCTAGCTATTATGTAGGCTTTCAAAAGGATATTGCAAATCAAAGGGACATCTTAAATCTTTCTGCGTGTTGTGTGTGCTAGGCTCAAGGCAGCAGTACAGTGTTGAGTCTTTTCTGTTGTAAATGTCCAGTGCATAAAGCTGTGAAGATGTTTTGTATACACAGCTGCTGGAAAACTGGGGCAAAGCACCAGCTCCTTTACAGGCGATCCGGGCACTGAGGGAGGGAGCGACTGTGGAGGATTCGCACCCCACCTGTGCCCAGTGTGCTGATGTGGAACTGCTCTGTGTGACTGCAAGGTAGCTGTGACCCTCCAAGGTCTGTCAAGGTTGTTGGGGAATCAAGTCCTGTCAGGATCTGGGGAGGATTACGTCAGCTGGCTGCACTGTCAGGAGATTCAGGCCTCTGATTCATAGAAGCTTAATAAATATTTAGTTCTTCCTTAGGCTGGGTTGGGAAGTACAGGGGCTGTGTGTGATGATGACTTCCTCTGATGCTGTTTATCTGACCTGCCACTGGAGTCCTGTACGAATGGAAATGCTGTCAGGATCAAAAAAGCATCCGTGCTACGCTGTACCGTACTGCTCTGCTCTCTGAGACCTGTGAGGGGGCATTTCTCTCACAACACGCTGAGGTTTCCACTCCATCTTTCTCTGTATTTCTCTGGCAGGAAGAGGCTGTTTCAAACTTACCTTTGACTAAACTCCGTCCAATTTCACTCACTGCTGCTCACAATCACCCTCTAGCATTTTCTTTCCTCTAGCAAATTCTTTCAAACTGTGCCCCCTCCTCAGCACCCGGTCCCTTGCCCAGGGTGTCTGCCAAGAGGGCACTTGCTGTGTGCAGGGAGTAGCCCTCTCTAGAGCAAGTGCTTCAGGAGGATGGGAAGCCAAGGACAGAACCCTTTGTGAAAGTCCTGGGCTCTGTAGCCTGTGGGGCTCAGTTTATTCATGGTAGGAAGCCGCCTGTCGTGTGCTGGAGCTGAAGTACAGCAAGCTACATCTGAGCTCACAGGAAAGCAGCTTTACAGAGTGCTAAAATTAGAAGTTTAGTCTGAATTATGCTAATTTGTTTTAATTGTCTAAGTATGTCAAGGTTCTTCAGAAATGTACCCTCTCTGTGCTGGTCTGGGAAGGTGCAGCATCGCTGGGGGCGTGATGGAAGGATGGGTCAAGGATTGCAAAGATTTCTGTGTTCCCTGCCCTACTTACATTGCTCTAGCAGTCCTCACCTCCAGCTCTCAAGATGCCATGAGGGTTGATTCTGAAAACGTTAGCCCTGGATTGCACAGACCAGCCTTGTTAAACTCTCAGATGAGCAGAGGACAGCCTCCTGGGCGCAGGGAAGTTCTTGATGCCATCTCTCTGTAAAGGGAAAGAGAAGGGGTTCTGCTCGGTATCGCAGAACCATTTGAAAATTCATGTTTCCTTTCACAGCTGAACTGTATCACGTTTTGAGACACAGCACTGCAAACAGCAGCAAAATTCAGGCTCCCTTCCTATTTGCAAACCAAATTTTGCTGACTGGATGAAATATTAAGCCAGAGCTGTACATTTCTGTGTAGGGGACTACGTGAAATCTATGGCTTCAAAATGTTGCAGCCTCTGTGAAAAATCTACAGCAGAAACAAAGCAGCAGGTATTCACTGAAGTGTCTTGGGAGACAGAGAGAGAATGCAGCAGCAGGAGAGCATTTAGAAAACAGATGAGGTTTCTATATTTATACAGAGATGAGGAAAGAAGGAGACGGTGTGCGCGTGTGTGTGTCCAGGTCACTGAGAAGACTTCTCTTTAAGCAAAAAGGTACCGCATGAAGACAACAAGCAGAAATGAAGGCTATGGTCCTTCACTGCACTGTGGTGACAGGCCTTTTCAGGGCTTGTAGGGTGCATTAATGTGCATATGCTGGACCTTTTAAATGGGAAATGCAGAGAACGGAGTGCTGAAACCTTTTGCAGAGTATAAACTATGTTAGATTTCTAAATAATCTGATGGTCTCTGCAAAAGAATAATAAATATTTTCACCTTTTTACAGTGTCATTTGTCCAGAAAACTTAAGGCTTCCAGATGAACTGCAGGAAATGCATAGTGTATTGAGAGTCCCTTTAGTTCTGTCATGATGCCATGCCTGGAATGGGGAGCATTCTGTTTTTCCCAGGACTTGCTGATTACAGCACAAAGCGAAGAGTAAGATAAATGCTATGCAAATGTGCTGTTTTGGTGGGTGAGACAGAGAGATGTGGGGTGAGCGAAGGGCAGTTTCAGCTTTAACACTGTACTTCCCCACTTGCACAGAGCATCTCTGAACACAGAGTAGATCCTGCCCCTTTCTCTGGATGCCCCAGGAGCACTGTGCAGATTTCTGCCTGCGGGCCATGGGCTGCAAAGATGCTGACCCATCACTGCAACTGCTCCATCTAGATCTCGATCCAATTCTACGTCTGTGTCATCTGGTGCTTTCATGGACCCTGAGGCCGTACAGATGCCTGGCATCCTGATGCACTGGATGGGATGTACTCTGAGGGTCTGTTTTAAGGGACATACTGGGAAAGAGAAGAGGGTAGTGTCTGTGCTGTCACCTCACACGGACTAAGCTCTCTGCTCATCTCTCTGATTGACTGAACCAGCCTGTGGTCACACAGGGTCTCAGCCTTGCCTTGGGCGAGTGTTGTGGGAAATGCTGTACTAGGCTTTCTGAGCATTTGACCCTTCCATCTCCAAACATGCTGCTATTAAACTTACTATCTTCTCAGATACTTCAGCAGCTTGCTCTCCTTCCTCTGTCCCCAGCTGCAGGCACTGCCTCTCAGTCCTGAGAGCTGTGTACAAGTATACATACGTTGCTCTGCTTGGAGAAACTGTTCTGCTGAGCAGTAGATGCTAGTTTCTTCCATAGCCTAGCTTTAAGTTGTCATTTACAGGTTAGCTGTCCCTTTTGCTCCATTGTTCTCTATAATCTTTTAAAAACAAAGTTAAGCTGGTGTTATCAGCATGTGGAAAGATTCAGAAACTACCAGCCTTTTTAACACCTTTTATTTGTTGGCTGGGAGAAGCAAAATCTTAACATGGAACATATCAAAACTGTGAAAATATACTGCAACACAAGGCAAATTTTGTCAAGTCAGTTGTCCCTTTTTTTGCTGTTGTGATGCCAGCTGTAGTGATGGAGCAGAGAAATGGCTGCTTTCGGCTGTACCTTGCTTCCACTGGACAGCATCTGTCAGAGATTTAGGCAGAGGTGAGGTGCAAACCAAGCTCTTTCTTTCATTCATCTGAATGGGGAAAGGAGAGAGTAAAAGAGATCTTCCTTTGGTCTGCCTGGGATTCAGCTCTACTCTGTTGATGACTGAAGTGTGAGCTGTTACTGTGTGCTGTAGTCATATGCACTTATCTTCCTTTTCTAGGTTCTTACTCTGCTATTTGAATCAATAATGTTCTACTGTAAAGTATTTCCATGGATTTGGTTATAGGAGTAAATAGTGTGTTCTTAAATAAGGTGGTAAACTTCAGTAATCCAGTGTCCTTGACTTAAGAATCCCTGCATGGAGTTTCTCTTGTTTTGGGGTTTTTTGTTTCCTTCTTTCTTCCCCCGCCTCCGTTTGCCTTGTGGTGGATGAAGGTACTCAGGCTGGCAGCGGGCATGGGGAGGGGAGTGTGGGGTGGTGGTGTGATGGAGAGTTCCCAGAAAGGGAGAACTTACCTAATTGACTTTTGATGTTGGACTTACTTTACCGCAGTGAGAAGTGTTACAGTTCGCCTTCCCATCTTTAATGCTGAAACAGAAGTTGTATCTGTGGGCCACTGCCTTTGGCATGGGGGTGTTTCAGCTCTAGGAGATGCCTGCATGGGATCTGTATTTGGCCTGCAGGCTGTAATTTTCTAAGCTTTTTCAGCCTTCAGCTCTTTTCCTGGCAGAATCATCTCAGCTCGCAGTGACAGTAGATTTGGCCCAAGCAGGAATTGCTCACTGGAGCATGGCGTGGCAGCTCTCTTTACACACAGCTTGGACGCGCCACCGCACTGATGCATAGCAATGTGCTCCTGTTAAAGAGCGACTGATGGTCAGCAGGCTGACCCCCTTTCTCTGGGCGCCGGGAAGAAGGCTTCCTGTCAAGCCTGCTGTCAAATGGCTGCGGAGCTGAGACTGCAGTAAGAGGAGCTGCAGTATCACAGGACAGAAGTATAAAATATCTGCTGCCCATCAGTACTGTATCAGCAAAACTCCTTCTCAAAACTTGTTAACTCATCTCTGACAATGGCAATTCTGCCTCTCGGACCTGCCAGAGGAGTTGTCTAAGGCCAGCAGCAGCTCAATAACATCACCCTCTCTCCATCCAAAATGTGAGGCAGCAGCATTTGCTGTCCCCTGACAACATTTCAGCAGGGATCAGCACCACGTCCCGGTGGGGCCTCCCAACACCCTGTGTGGCACCACCATCATCATCATCAGAGGTGTCATGAGGGTCGTTTGTTCTGCAGCTCTTGTACTGCCACAGACACTGTGGGTAAATTGCAGATATTTGGGCAGAGGAGCTGGCATCTTTCACTAATTCGCTTTGCTTTAAAGTCATGCTTTATAGCTGAGGGTATTGTGAGGACACTTGGAGAGAGATGATTTTTTGCTCTCCTCGCAGCTGCAATAGTGAAGCATCTTCTTCATGAGGCTTGGAGATAAAGTCCATTCATTGCAAAGGGTCATTGTACATTGGGAGTGTCAGTCTGAACAGACTTTGTCTCTGCAGAGGTGGTGTGTTTTGTACATTTTGCTGTAAATAAATGCAGTGTTGCACACAGAGGAGCAGAATGGAGGGTGCCCGGGAAGAAAATATGAACCTGTACTTTGTTCTTGACAGAAAGAATCTATTGTAACGTTCTGGGAGAACAAAAAGAGCTCAGCAAAGGAGGAAGCTTCAGAGTTTCCTTTATTATTCAGACTAAGCAAGTAACACGCTTTTTGCCCTCTTTTTGGAGCTGCAGCTGCTGCAGTTATCTCCCCACCCTCAAGCTGTCTGCTGTTTACTGACAGGCTTTGCCAGCAGGTTAGTGAGATAATGTTAGGCTCGTTTAATGATGAAAAGTACCTAGGAAATATGCATATATCAATATTATGTTTAAATTAAAAGACGTACATGACATGCCAGTGGTGTGACTGGGAGCTTCCAGGAAACAAGAGAAATTCAAGGCACACCCAACCATGAAAACAAGGACCTAATTTTGCCTCTGTTTTCGAAGACCAGCATGAACAAACATGCATACAAACATGTTGCTTGGAGGATGCTGTGCCTCTGAAGAGGCACTAAGGCTCACAGAGACATAGAACAATGCTGGAGGCTTCCAGCAGGCCCACATTCCAAAACACGGTCAGCAGGGAATGCAGCAACATGGCTGCAATGAAATCGGTGTGCTCTCACATCTCTGCCACGGTGGGTATCCTGGCCAGAACACGTTTCTCAGTCTCTACCTGCTGTCAAGTTCTTTTGAAAAGAACCTGAGGAAGCCAAAAGAGGAAATAATTAATAGGATTTTCTTTACTGTTTAATTCCATTCACAGGCATGCACAGCCAGAGTATTCACTGTAAACCAGGTACTTAGACTCCCTCTATGTTCCAAGAAGTTACAAGGAGAAAATCTAAAGGTTTTAGGTTGAACTGTCTTTGTGAGCATCCTCTGTAGTTGCTGTCAAAGATCCTGGGATGCTTTTCCCAAGAAAGTGTGTGTGTGTGGATTGACTCCTCTATTCAGCCAGGATCTTTCTCGGGTAATTGCATTCTGTTTCCTTCAAGTCCCATGTTTCTCCAGTTCCTTGAGTTCTCTGTAGCATTTAAGTGGTCTGATGAAGGCTGCCTCCGTTTCCTCTGGGCATGGGTACGTGTGAATAGAGGGGAAACTTTGCAATTGTGGAGTAGGCGGAGTCTTGAAATGAAAGTGGTAGAAATGGCAGAGTGCAGGGCATAGATATTCTCTCTGTAGGAGGCAACTTCAGGTTTCTGTGTTTCATATTGTTAAGCAAATTCTGTCACAAGTCTAGCATAAAATGTTTGAAGTCTTCCTCTGTGCCCTCACATCTCGGAGCTCCTTGGGTTGTAGTGAGCCGGTAGCTCAGCAAGGGCTTGGGGTTTGCAGGGTCAGGGCCCAGCATTTCCTGGCACTGAGAGCGTTGGATTTTCACAAAGCCCAAGGGAATTCTAGTGCTAAACGCCACAAGAGTGTTAATGTTTGACTGTTTGACGGGAAGCAGTTGTGCAGTCCTCCTGAGCCTGGAGGTGTCCTTTCGATGCAGGGGATCTCTGCAAGCTGCTGGGGAGGGGACCGAGTATCCTGCTCTTCTGGGCTTCACACAGCCTGTCCGTGGTTTGGAATGACTCCCTCCTCTGCCTGCGATGCAGTGGCAGATGGAGGCGGCGTTGTGCTGCATGTTACTTGGCTCTGCCAGCTTCCCTGTGGCCTGTAACAGCCCTTCCCAATTTCCGATTAACTGCTCTGTGGCTACTACTCCTGAGTGCTCAGCTCCCAGCGCTTGCTGCCAGCGCTGATAACCTGGAGTCACAGCATCTTGCTTTTGAATCACTGGAGAGGGGGCAAGGGGATTTTTTATTAATAACCCACATTACCCTGTGAAACAGCAGCTTGTCTGATGTTAAATATTAAACTCCGCTAAGTGGGTGAGCTGGAGCACAGAAACAACAGCATGCTGGTAATGATTTGCTGTAAAAGGAGATGGCAGTGGTGCCTGACAGTCTGCATCTATCCTTGCTCCTTGGAGAGTCTTCCATCTCCAGGGCGGTCAGGTGCTCCTCCACGCAGCTCCCCAGCTTCTGAATGGCATTTTGCATGCTTTAAACAGATCAGCACATCAAAGGCTGGCGGATCCTCTCTCTGGCGTTTCCATGGCAGCAGCAGCTGAGAGGATTTGGATGTTTCTGGGATGGGATTGTGTTGCTGGGTGTGTTGGGGCAGAGCAGGGATGCTCTCCACACACCGCCACCTGTGTCATTGTGGACACAAGCCCACCCGGAGCTGCCTGTGGCATGCGGATCTCTTGCCGTGTAAGGGGAGGGTCTGCCCTGGCTCAAGGAAGCTGTGGTCCAGACCTCTGCATTTGAGATGCTCACCCCAGCTCCCTCCAGTCAGGGAGAGAAGGAGAGAGCCCTTCCCATGCTGCACCGCGTGTGGAAGTAGGTCAGATGAATTATACCCTCAGAAATGCCTGTTTCTCTCCACTGGCTCTCAGGGGAGCCGAGACAGCAAGCCCTGCTTCATGTGTTGACTCTGTAGATGCCTAACGCCTATGGTGAGCCTGCCCTCGGGATGCCCGCCTCAGTGCCTCTTCTGTCCCCTGCAGCTCCGCACACGCGGACACAGTGGATTTCCAGGCATGAACATAAAGCTGAGCTTTAAACACTGTGAAAATATGACATTGGTCCGGCTGTGGAGAGGAACCATTGTCCTGGTGTTTTGCAGGTGGCAAAGACACCCCCATGCTTCCTGTCTGGTGGCTGACAGAGCTTTCAGGGGCAGGTTCCAGAGAGGCTTTGTTCCCAAAATTTTGCTGCTGAGGCCAGGGAAAACTGCTGATACTGCAGACATTCTGTGGAAAAGGTCCACTGGGAGAAATAAAATAGTTGATCTCCTTCAATTTTAGAACTATAGTGAGGCTCCTGTTAGACGTGCTAGGTCAGTGGAGCTCTATCCTATGGGGATTGGAGCTCACTCCTATTCTGCAGAATTGCTCACTGTTCAAAGGAGTGTTTCTGAGACTCTGCTTTTCTCATCCAGAGGCATCTTATGTAATTGAATTAGACCTTAGGAAAAGCTACTGTGCAATGAAATCATCCTAAACGCTGATCAGTGAGAGCAGGGCTGTGGGCATACAACAGAAATGTGCACATCTCTTCTGAATCATTCATTAATTACCCTTAAATGGAACTCATGGGTTTCAAGATTTCAAGTGGATTTTCTGCAGATCTGACAAACTATTCTTCAGAGCATTGCAGTAACTGGAGGAAGGTGCAGGGTGCTGTACTGTGAGCAGAGTGCGGCGTTTGCTTTTGGTGGAACCTGAAGTTGAAGAGTTAGTGCTTTGTTTATTTTGGGATTGTTTGTTTGGGTTTTTTTCTTTCTGTTTTGTGGGGTTATTTGTTTGGTTTTTTGGTTTTCTTTCTTTTTTTTTTTTTTTACATGGGAGCCAGAAACGCAGAGACAAGTCCTGCTCTGTGAGCTGCTGCAGTATAAATATTTCATCATAATCTCAATGACTCTCACTAAACAATCCCCAGGAGCAAATATTAGTGACAAACGGGTTTTATTAGTGCTTTATAGTTTCACACATATTCTTTGCAGTGCCTGTTACGGATTTTGTTGTTGATGGCGTAACCAAGTTATTGCTTATCCAGCTCCCAGGAGGGGGGTGTCTAAAGACCCAGATCGAGTAGAGATATGCAGAGAATGGAAACGTCTCATGACTTGTTTTCCTTTTGTTGTTGCTTGACTCTGTGGCCACAAATTCATAGTAACCTGCAGCACGGCACTGCCACTGTCACAGAGGTTGCCTACAAATGTTTGGGCTGGGCACTTACAATTCCACCAAGCTTCTTGCTGATCCTCCTAATTTTGTTAATTCTGCCCAGCTGCATGCCAGGTCTGTCCAGGGGAAAAACTTGAACGAGTTGCAGCCAACTGTGGTGTGAACATTGATTGGAATTAGTTTCATTTTTGGTGTAAACATTCCTGCCTTGTTACTGATACCTGAGCCCTTCATCAAACTCCAGAGAATGTCTCTGTCAAATCACCCGTGTACAGCTAGTTTTGTTTTTTACCATGAATCTTAAAATAGAGACTTCCTCCTCTCCTCTGTGAGCTCCAAGCAGAACTCTGGAAACCTGTCAGGCCTGCTGGAGAAGCCCGTGAAAGGATATACCTCACAGAGTGCCTGGAGGTTGAAGGCTTTTCTTGCTGATACAAGCACAGAATAAAATATTTTGACAAATCTGAAGAGAGGAGGTTTACAGAAATGGTTTCTAAGTTCTGAACTAACATGACTGAGCAAGACGACCTTAGCGCAGACCACAGCATCTAGGTACGTGGCAGATCCCAGAGAGTAGGTGACTGCTGAGAATAAAGGTACATTGAAAGTGTGGGCTTAGATCCGAGTTCTTGCTCTCCCGCTTGATGCTCAGCAGCAGAACAGAAGGTTTCTCTCCAAACGGAGCAGAGTGCAGCCTGCCAGGTGGGGACTATGCATCCATCTGCTCTCACAGGAGGTCAGTCGGCACTGCCTCCAGGCATGCACCACAGACTAGTGCTGGATATCTCTCCATCTTGAGATCCTCATATAGACAGAACCTTGAGGCATCTCGGATCCATGATCTTGCAGATACAGCAGGACCACTGGATCCAATAGGATCAATAGCTGGAGGGGATTAACTGCAGCCTGATAAGGGCCTTGTTACGTCTTTCAGATTGGTACCTGACTGAGTGAAAGCAGAAATCTGCACCATAAGCAGTAATTAAGAAGTGTTTTGCCCTTGGCCCATACTGTGGGCATAATGCCAAACTGTGAGTTCCCAGAGCTGGGATTTTTCAGATTCAGGCTGCATTAGGTGATGTTTTTTGCTCTCGTAACTGTCTGGTCTCTAACAGGGGGAAAACCGGTGAATGTTGATCCTGTGGGAGAGATGTCTTCTGGTCCACTGGTAGATAGGAAAGGTGGATGCAGAGGTTGCTGAACACTTTATATCTGTGCAGAAATCTTTGCAGCCAGGATAGCACAGAACTAAGCCATAGCATAAACAATAGGCCGTGAATATTCCTTTCCTTTGGGAGCTCTGCAACTCTTTCATGTCTTCATTCTGAACCTGACCTGGTCTGAACCCGGTCCCGGTGTTGCTTTTTGGACTGATTTGGGGTGAAGTAGTTGTAAATTGTCTACCCCCCACCCCTGCAAAAAAGGAGATGCAAATCTTTCTCCCCCTCCCACCAGATAACGTATAGCTCCTCCTCTGACATAAAGCTGCAGAGCAGGTGTCAGTGTGGACCTTTCACATGCTTCCTCTGTTGCTCATGGTGGCTGATGATTCCAGCACTTTGGAAGCTGAGGATTAGCCATCTGAGAGGTGAGGCACCAGCAGCTCCTGTGGACTTCCTGTGAAATTATGGATCACCAATGCCAGAAGCCACAAATGCCACAGGAAAGCAAGCCTCAGCCTTGCTGTGCTCAGATGACTGCCTGCCCTGAGCAGCAGTGCCTAGTTCAGCCCTGCAGAGCATTATCATCTGCTTATTTATGCCTACATCACTGCTGTTCTGTCTGAACAGGAGGAAGCAGCCTGACAGCGGCACTGTGTTTCATCCCAGCTCTCTCCTTGCGTGAATCTGAGTACCTTCCGTTATCCATGGCTGGGCAGCAGGAGCAGAATTGCTAAGGATTTAAATTATTCAGCTTCTGTTGCTGACTCAGCTTTAAAACTGCATTCACATTTCCTAAGGTAACAGCTTGTTGACCAAAACCAGGGAGCCTGGCTGCTCCTGGAAACCTCAGCAGGTGACAGGAGCACAGGGAGTGTTTTCTTCTCTAAGCAGAAAGGGGACATGCTGGAGTAAGGCACCCTTTCCTTGTAGCAGGAGGGCAGAGTGAGAGCTCAGAGAGGAGCAGCTCTTCTTCAGTGACTTCAGCCCCCTGACTTCGACCTGTCCGGGCATCGTTTCTCTAACTGCTGAAGGCACTTCATTCCCTGAGCAAAAGCACACGTAGTTTCCCTCAGCATATCGAAGCCCACTGGTAAAGAAAGTTATTTACTCTTCTCCAAGGCAACGCGTTTAAGCTTCTCTGCTGCACACGCTATTCCCTTAAATGAAAGGAAAAGAACAGCTGAGGACAGACTAGCAGCAGCCAGCAAAGTGTCTGGTGCTGGGAGATCACTTCTCTAGTTACATGGAAGATAAGGACACAGAGGAAGGAGCCTTGCATTCCTTCACAGCTACATCATAGTGCAGTTGAAGAGTTTCTCCAAAGGTCAGAGGCAGAACTTTGTATCTTGAAAAAACAAAACTTTTTGCACCTGAAGGAGTATTCTTCCTTAGAGACCTCCTCTTCCTTCTCAGTGTCTAACAGAGAGCTTCTCTGGGCCCAACCAGCTCTTGTCTGCATTTGCTGCTGAATTCAATGTTTTTATCTCGGGTATAAACCTGGAATGCGGTGGCACTGAGGCACCAGGGCTGCTGAGTCCCATCCCAGGAGCCATCTCAGGACAGCAGAGGGAGAAATTATTTTTCCTGTGTGTATGATAGATATTGTAGCATCCAGGGAACAGCACTTAATACTGGAACCCTGGCTCACAAAAATCCCCTGAAGCCCACGAGAGTGCACAGTGGCTTAAGCAGGACTTGACAGCTATTATTCACTGTAACTCTTGGCCACTTTTTCTCAACATGGATTTACTCTTTCTTAGAGAATATTCCTGTTGTGTCCATTGTAAATAATTTCCCTTTGCAGAGCTCCAGTTTAACTCTGTGATAGCTTTTGTGAGTGCATCATGACAATGACAATCTCAGAGGCCTTTAAGGGGACATTCATGTGCTCACATGTCAGCAAGGCAAGGTGCCTGGGTGGTAATGAATGAATGAGACCAAGTAGAGGGGTCAGTGGGAACTGTTCAGAAAAATACGATTAATGAGAGACTGCAATTAATGTAGCAAAGAGACCAATTCCCTTGGAGATGGAGCAGGCACCAGCTCCACAAACAGCCAAGGAAAGAAATGGTTACTAGTGTATTACACACTTCAAGGCAAAGTCCTCTGTTCTCCCCCTTCTTCAGGGAAGGGAGGCAGCAGCAGGTACCTGCCACCTCACAGGGCCCTGTTCACTCATGCTCCTGATAATCGCCTTCACTTCTAGCGCTATAGGAATGTGACTGATAGTAGTGTTAACCCTGTGAGCTCCATACAGTTGCCTCAAGACAGATCCCTAGTGCCCTGTCATGTGCCTCAGCTGCTGATCTGCCACAGTTCAGATCTGATCTGCTGATCTGTGCCGGTCTGGCACAGTCCAGTACCTGCCAGCCTGTGGATGTCACCAACAGCCCGGGGTGTCTGAGGTCCTGCTGCCTCCTCTGAGGTACGGAGAAGTCGCTGGAGGGCTGTTTGAAGGCAAAACGCCAGGTGTCAGTGGGAGAGCGAAGGTTTGGGGCTTGGCCAGGCTTGTCCCTAAGAGGAGCTCTGCCCTGCAAACAGCCCTGTCAGCAGCTCTAGGATTTAGGCACTTTTCCCATTTCTCATGGCTGCAGAAAGGCTGTGCCTGAGTGGTGGGGACCCGGGGCAAGTCCTTCTTACCACCCACCGTGTGGCCTGTAGGCATGTGCCAAAGCACCCTGTGGCCGCCGTTACAGGACCCCACAGCAGCCACAGCCGAGCTGTGGCTCGCCGACGCATGATGTGCACGAGGGACTCCTGGCCTGGAGCCAAAATGTGAGGCCGTGTCCCCTCCTGCACCGCGCAGGGCTCGTGTCCCCACCCTCACGGGAGAAGTGGCATCGCTGCATGTGGTGGGCGCCTGGTTAGCAAACAGGCACCTTTACACTGCTTTTCCCCAAAGTGTGGCAGGAGGTAACCCCAAATGGATTGTAGGGCACAGGACTCCTTTCTAGGGCTTTGTCAAGCGTGTACGTTACCCTGGTGGCTGCAGGACCTGGGGAAAGTTTGCATTATGCCGAGGCAGCAACTTTGAATAGGCTCATAAGCTCTGCCTTGTAAGGTCCTGTCTCCAGGGTGCAGAGGAGTCGGTTTTGCATTCATGACATGCGGTTATGCAGGGGCGGGGGGGAAGCAGGATCCAAGACTGAGGAAAGGCTGAGGGAGCTGGGTCTCTTTAGTCTGGAGGAAAGGAGACTGAGGGGTGACCTCATCAATGTCTTCAAATACATAAAGGGGGAGTGTCAGGAAGATGGAGAGAAGTTGTTTTCAGTGATGACCAGTGATAGGACAAGGAGTAATGGATGTAAATTGGAGCATAGGAGATTCAAGAGGGATATCAGGAAGAATTTTTTTACTGTGAGAGTGACAGAGCACTGGAACAGGCTGCCCAGAGAGGTTGTGGAGTCTCCTTCACTGGAGACATTCAAAACCCGCCTGGACGCGTTCCTGGGTGATGTGCTCTAGGTGACCCTGCTCTGGCAGGGGGGTTGGACTAGATGATCTTTCGAGGTCCCTTCCAACCCCATGATTCTATGATTCTAAGACACTGATGATGTTGCTCTGTAGGTTCAGAGCAGCAACACAGAGAGCAAATGTAGTGTGCCAGCTAGCAGTTGCAGTGCCCATCGTTTTGACAATTAACATTTGAGCTCTACCTGAACTGGAGGTGGAGTCTATTATAGCTGAAATGCCAGAGGGATCCCGGACTTCCAGGGAAGTGCTGAATTGCACTGGACAAGGGGAAAGTGTTTTCCTTAGGCTGAGGAATTTTTGCTCCAATGCTTCAGCGTGGCCTTTGCTCAGTATGAAAATCTCAATTTCTGTGTAACACAAAGCATTTTTTCATCCTAACAGGTTCTCTTGATCTGCTTTTCCTGCCTCTCAGCTGGTACATTTCCCAGTGGTGGGCTGTGCTGTTTTATAGGAATTCCCTAGGAAGATACAACTGGCAGAGCTCTTGTTTTCCTCTCTGGAGCTGCAATGTCACCAGCCATATTTATGGGTGTGCTGCCCAGGCCTTTCCAGGTGTGATCACCCCATGGCCTCTCTTTCACTGCTTTCCCCCCAGTGCCCGGGGGAAGCGCCTTGGCCTTCTTGAGCCCGTAACTGGCAGAGAGGGGCAGGTGAATGGCAGCTAGAAATAGAAACCAAGCTGTGTGGCTCCCCTGCAGTCCCCCGGTGCCTTGTCAGGATGGCCCCAGTTCAGTGTCTGGACCCAAGGTGGGGTTAGCGAAACACGACCAGAAGGATGGCTCCCAACAGCCAGGAGCATCGCCCTGTGGCGTGCCACCCTGAGCCGGAGCCAAGGAGAGGGTGGGATGGGAGCGGTCTCCAGGAGGTCTGTTCCTTTGAACAATCGGTGTGACTCCCTTGCGTGTCTTTCAGAGAGGGCATGCACCAGCCACTGTGGACCCCTTGCCTTCTTGCTGCAAGCAAGGATCTCCTGAAGGGATGCTGGAGCAGGAGTCTGCTGTGCAGGTAGAAGGGGGGAAGGGGCGCGTTCATTGTTCCCCTACAAAGGGCCTGGAGCTGCTGTCACTAGACCTCATTTGCCACTTCAGTTCCATCTCGGTGTCCTTCATTTGAGACTGTGCCCAGCCAAGGTCTGCAGAGACCAGAGAACAATGTGGGGTCTTCTGCTGCCTCTGGCGCGGCCGGCTTTGTGCAGCACGGACCAAGAGACAGCCTGGTGCTGGCCCCCGAGCTGTTTCATTTTGCTTTGTATTTCTGAAGTTTCATCTTCCCTTGTACTCCTTGAAGAGCAGGGTTCATGCACGTGGGCTCCTCCCTGTTTACAGCTCGCAGACGTGTTTACGCAGTGTCCTGGGGCACGGCACCGGCCACACGCTTCTTGTGCTGCCTGGCAGCAATCCCCAGGCCCCTCACGTGGGACACCCCGTAATCTCCAGACTCCAGGCAGGACCCCCCCGCCAGGCCGGCACGCAGGCCGGTGAGTGCGAGTGGTGATAGGGCTCAGTCCTGCCGCTGATAAAACTCTTCCAGAGGGGCTGCTTGCGCTTGGTGGGGCTGCAGTTGTCGGTGTGAGCGGGCTGACCGGCGCTGCAGACCCTGGCTGCCTGGGGCAGGCTGACTTTCTCCTGCAGCGATGCCATGCCTGCATTACTTGAGGGTGAGTACTTGGGCATGGTAAGGGGCTTTGCTGGGCAGCACCAGGGGGAGAGGAATCAGCTCAGTTCTCAGGGTGTTGGTTTGCATGCGGGAGTTCAGGTGTATCCTGGCCAGTAACATGGACTTAAGTCTGGTGCAGAGAAAACACCATTATCCTCAAAAGATCGCAGCTAAATGGACCATAGAATGGCAGGAAAGGTTTCCTGCCCTTCTTGGTTCACTGGGAACTTGCCTAAGGTCATGCTGGGAGCCAGTGGCAGAGCCTGGCATTGAATCCAGAATGGTAGGTCCCCGTGGTGCTGCACTCGCCCTGTCCTTCTCACCACTGCTTTGCTGGCAGAAGGAAGGTGCCCTCAAGGGTTTTTTTGTGCTATTGTAATGGTAAATGTTGATTTCTGTGTTGTCATTTTTCTCATTTTCCCCACACGAAGCTTGGGCCGGGTGCACGGGATGACGTTTCTCTCTGGGCACGGTACAGCACAGGCTGTGCTGGGGCGGCTTCGCTGGCGTGTCCTCCCCAGGGAGCTGCTGGCAGAGACACACGGCCAGGCCTGGGCTTCAGGTGCTTTCCTGTCGATGCTTTCTTCCCCGCATGGCTTTCGAAGGCTGCACCCTAAGCACTGTCCGGACCAGCCTGGCTGAACGCTGCCAGCAGTGAATCCCTCGCAGCCGTGGCGCAGGGACTGTTCTGCCGCTCCTCAGCGCGTGCCGGTCCCAGCAGAAAGCCCCCTTCTCTGCGCTTTTGCTCGTGCGGGCAGAAGAGCAAGTGTGGATCAGCTCTGCTGAAGCAAAGGCAGAGAGTGAGTCAGAACAGACTGCAGAAATCAGGAGCGGTTTATAGTCATCACTAGAAAAGAGAATTTTCTCCAGGAGGCACCAGGGCAGACCCTGATGGCACAGTCTGGACTCCAGCACATCTCCTGAGACCCAGGGCACTGCCCAGAGCCCAGGGCAGGCTGGAGGCTGGTCTGCAATGGCTTGTGTCAAGCAGGCTCAGAGCATGTCTCTGCTTTCCCCGTGCACTGGCAACCTGCTAGAGTCCTGTCAGCTCCCTGGTGTTCAGTGCCCACACCTGCCTGAGCGATGGCATGATCCAAGGAAGGAAGTGCATTGGGAAAGTAGGAGATAAAAAGCAGTTACAGTGGTGCTGCATCTCTCTCGGCAGCTGTAAACCCTGTTATGTTGTTAGAAGAGGTGTAGTGCTGGAGCAAAAAGCTCTCGTGTATTGTCTCCAGTCCCAGTCTATATATTTTCTGGTGAGGTAAAAATAGCTTTTCTTTTTCAGGATATGCAGAGAGCAGAGGCTCCTGCTAACATCAGAGTGACAGTTTTCCCCTGGGTATACGTGGCCTCAGCTGGCAGGAGCATAGATGTGTTAATTCTTGCCTTGCTTTGGCTGTGTCTGAAAGGAACAATGTCCTGGTCTCCAGCTCCCTGTTCCTCTCTCCCCTCACTGCTGCTGGACCCAGCACTGTACTTCACTAGAGAAGTGGTGGTTTGCAAATGACAGAACAAGATCTTGATGTTACTACTTAGAAAATGCATTAATAGCAGGTGGGAACGGACAGAGGCAACCTTTCATAGAGCTGTAGGCTGTAGCACCAGGGGACCCTTATCAGAAGCATCAGTCTGCTGTGCAGAGGCAGCTCCCAAGTCCTTGCTCAATGCAGATTAAGCTGTTTTGGTATCCACCCTCCTCACAGTCCTGAACCTGTTCCAGCTTCAGCAGCTAGTAAAGGGGACCTGTGAAAGGGGAAGGAAGGAGCCAAATGGTGATGTAGATGCTGTCTGTATCTGAACATGCTCAGCAGGAGCCGAGTTAACCTTGGCCCTGAACTGCATCACTAGTGACAGTCCAGAGCTGCCTTTCCTGTTAAAAGTGCGTAAAAACGGGCTTTCTGAAAGCTAGTTACTCATGACTATGTAATGGTGGAGGATTGCGCATGATGGAGAGGCTAGTCTGGTGCCTGTCCATGAAAGCTTTCCCCCTCTTCAGTACTTTCAAAATGCTAATTGACAGGTTGCCTGCCTTCCCACAAACCTGTCAGGGGCCACCCTTCTTTAGCTTTGGGGTTTCTCCTCTGCCTGCTATGTATGCTGAGTTCTCTTCCAGCTCTGACAGCCCCCTGCCACAGTAACATGAGCAGATCTTTCATTTCCTGCATGCTCCAATTCAACTGCTGCAAGATGGTTGGGCTCCTCCTTGCATTCTGGTGTGGGGATCTCTGCTGGGTATATAAACCCTTGGGCCCTGTGGTACATGCCTTGGGGAGGCCTGAGGCTATTGTGAAATCTCCACTCATCAGAAGGGAGCGTGGGGAAAGGGTTTACTCAGGCTGGTGCGTGAAAGGAGAACAAACTCGCGTGGCAGATGGCTTCCAGAGGTGAGCTCCTGTGCCTTGACTCTCATCAGTCCTATTAACATCTGCAGACCTGTCCTAAATCATGTGGGCAGAAGTGGAGATGATTAGAGAATAGAACTTGGGCATATGGATTTGTCTTAAATTGCGTGGGCAGGGGACGAGAATGATGACAGAAGATAATTTGGGCATATGGATTTATCCTTTTATCTGATGGATTTTCCCAATGCTTTTGCTATTCTCTTTCATCTGGGTTTGCAGTATGTGCCTGGTAGCCTGTTCTCCGTGCTCCGCTGGCTGCCTGCTGAGGTTTTGCTACTGTGGCCTCTCCGGAGATGCTGCGCTCTGCTGAATACTGTCTTCTGCTCTGGCAGAAGACCTACCAGTACGTTTTGTTTCCACTGCAGGGACCACTGAGAGTGTCAGCTTCTGTGAATAGGAGAGAAAGTTCCTGTAAGTCAGCCAGTGTGATTTCTGTTTCTGGGCATTTTGAGTTGAATCTCTGATTCAATTTTCCTTATCTTCCCTGATCATGTTAGAAAGACCCTACGTGCCATCTTTGATTGCTGTTTCCAGGTCTGAGGAACTCTTCTCATCTGATAAGAAAGGATCCAGGTTATCACCTGCAGACACGGGCACTTGATGTCTGCAAGGCAGGGAGGTCCAGATGAGCTCTGGCTCCAGAGAAATCCCTAGGTTAGGCTTAAAAGTAAACCACTGATGTGAAGTTTTGCTGTCTCTGCTGGAAATAATGCCTCAAAGGTAGGGTTCATGCCTACTACTGGACACAATCCCACATGGCAAAGAAATGTCAAAGCAAACATCAAGGGCTGTTGCCAGGTTTATTGTACTACCTTTCTGGCCGGCAGCGCTGACCTTAGGTTCAAGCACCCTGGCATCACAACTGGAAATGGCTGGATGACCTCCTTGATGTGAGTTGGACCTTTCCATACCATCTAGGTGAGATATCCATAGCAATACATGGCTTTGGTGCTAGGCTTCAGGTTTGCATCTCGCTGCCAGATGTGGTTTTTGTTTGTTGGGGTGATTATGTGGTGCCCAGCCAACCTGCCCTGTCCTCTGCTCCATGAGCCTGTGTCACTCTGGCTCAGTGAACAGTTTCCCCCTGTTCACCATCACACTGGCCACATACAGGAGGGATGTGTGTGTCTGCTTGGTAGGGCCAAAAGCCACTGCTGCCTCCCCAGACTGGGCCAGTGGTAAAACTACGCCTCCCCCTTAGCAGCAGCAGCACATGATGCTCGGGAGGGATTGTGGCTCTCCTGCTGATGTTTTTCTGCTGTTCACACAGTCTGCACTCCCAGTTTGCAAGATGCCTCAGGTGCCTTTGCTCCTAATGTATCCCAGAGAAAGGGTGGCACATGTTGCTCCTGGTAAGGGCTTTCGACAGTGTTGGAACAATGGAGCTGCAAACAGATGCCCGCAGTGTGTGGAGCAGGAGCTGCTAAGCTCCTTGCTGGAAGGAGCACATGGCTTCAAAAGAATACAAAAGAGATAAAAGGGTTTGAAGATGCAGAGCTATCATTAGTGGCAAAACTCATGAGACAGCAAGAAACCTGCATAGGGGTTTAATTGGATGTAATTGCTTTCAAGATCTTTGCTACAGAGCTGCCACAGGAAGCTTTCCATGCAGCAAAGCCTGCTGCTCTTCACTGGCAGGCCTGGAAGAAACACACCTGAACGAGTGCAGGGCAGGAGGGCGCCTGCCCCAAGGGCGATGTACATGGCCCTGGTATGCATCCTCCTGCCTCTGGCACACAGGGACTATGGCAAACCCACCACACAGCCAGCTTCCCTCCCTTCCCATGCAGGCAGCAGGCACGCAGCTCAGCAGCAGAGCAGCCCCAAAATCGCTGGCCACTGGGTTTGCCGTTTGTCAGAAAGCATTTTGCTCCCCAAGGCATGGGATGTAATTTGTTATTTGAAGTCTGCATTGCAATTCCTCTTCTCTGGTGTTAAGAGCAGCACTGCTCTTCAGTGAGGGCAGAGGCTCAGAAGATACATGGCAGAGACCAGGGAAGGGTAAAGGCAGGGACTGAAATGTCTGAGAATCGAGACTCTCTGAATTCCCTGTAGCACTGCATGTTTCGATTGCAGAGCAGCTCTGGCTGTGTGCTACCTCTGGGCAGACAGTGAAGAAAATACATCCCATTTCAAAAAAACCTCAGTGACCGCAAGCTCCCCCGCTCATCCCTCTCTGTAACTAGTCCTTGCAGCTCTTCCAATGGAGCAGGGAATGAGCTGGTTTAAGCATTAAAGCTCTGTTTCTGCAGACAGTGAGATGGTCCCGTGGCTGCTTTCAGACCCTGGGGGATGCACTGCCCTCACTGTCTGCGTGGCACGGGCAGCGCTGCTCTGCGGGGACGGCTGCAGTCTGAGACCTGTTGGAAAGGGCACCCAGTCCCTTTCTTTTTTGCATCTGTGGCCCTCTCCATAGCAGGACACCTTCCCAGGCAGTCCCACAGACCAGTGCGTGCATCCCTGCAGTGAAGGGCTCTCACCTCCTCAGCAAGAAGCTGGCTGAGCCCTTCCCCACACCGGGCGCTGTATGAACAGCAAAGGGTTGCAGTCCCTGCTCAGGCTACCTTGTCTCTCCAGCAGAACTGCAGGTAGGGGAGACAAGTGGGCAGATAGGGTAAAGAGGGCAGTGTAGCAGGATGCGCATGTGCCTTTTGCCGCTTGCCTCTTGCCTGTCTTTGTGCCACAGGAAACGCTGTGAGATCAGCACAAGTCCCTGAACTCATTTGCACTTGGGAATCATCTACTTGCAGCATTTAGCAGCTTGTACAGAGTGGGCTCCTGACAAGAGTGGCCACCTTTCCCAGAAGGAGTCGATGTTGGGACGCTCCGTTGCTTTATCACTGATGTGCAGAAGGCGCTAGCGGCAGCTCCTCCCTGGGTGGGAGAGAGAGCCTGGCACTGCCAGAAGAGATTAGAGCAGGACTGCGATCACAGCCAGAAGACCGAACCTCGGACTGCAGCCCTTGAAATCCAGACTGAGCTTCTGGTTTGGCAGAACTTCCCCTTTGCTTATTGCCTTAGCCCCGGCTGCAAGGCAATGTCTTGGTCAGGGCCAGGCTTCTTATGTTGGGGTGGGGAGCTGGGAGATTCATCCAGTGCCAGTGATGCTTTATGGTGCAAGGCTGTGAGAGCAGGAGGACATCTAGGAATAGGAACAGAGGAAGCCACTAATCAGGACCAGGAGAGGGAAAGGGAAAAATTTAGATTGTCAGCAGACAAGGGAAGATTTTTCCTGAAAGAAGAGAAAGGGAAGGAGAATAGAAGCACAGTCCGATGTGTTGTGCTGTGTTTTTTACTTTATAAGATCTTGGAGCACTTTGCAACGTCCTAATCTGAGGCTCCCCTCTTGGGGAATTGCTGGCAGCAGCCTCCCGACACTTTGCATCTTGAATGTCCACAAGTCTGTGGAGCATGACCCTTGTGTATAGGATTTAGCAGTTGTGTAGGAGTGCAGGAGGTACACAATAGCAAGAGAGGCAGCTTATTTTCTCCCCTGACATAACTCCTTCATGGAAGACAAAGGAAAATGGAAAGAAACACTACAAACTCCAAAGAAAGGAAAATGAGTAGAGGCAGTCTTTGCATCCGGAAGCAGTTGCTGTGTATCCTTGTGCACATGGGTAACAACTGACTGCGTGTGCACATGTGTACAAACGCCGGGGGTGCATGTAGCATGCCCGTGCCACGCTGTGTGCTTGTTAGTGGATGGTAACGGTGGCGATGTGTGTGTCTGTGTTTAGGGACACTGGTGGTGTGCTGACTGGGGTAGGTTATCTTTTTGATATGCACATCTACTTGTGTCCATCAGGTCTCTGCTTTTCTTGCTGTCACTACTCCCTTTTGCTGAAACTCAGGAGATGGCAGTGACCCAATCCGTACGTCAGTTCCCTGGCTAACTGAGTGTTGTCTTGATCTCTGTGACGCCCCAAAGCAAAGCAAGCTGTTGTGAATGAATGCCCCTGAGAGATAGGTAGGCAGTCCCAACATGCACACTGACATCAGAAGGGCAATGCGACTGCAGATCTATTCCCTCTGCTTTTATCACTTGAGCTGAGCTATGCATTCTTCTGTGGCTGCATGTGTTGTCTGTCTGCTGGTTCCTGGTGTCCTGCATCCCTCTGTGCATCTCTAAGAGCTGCCTGCTGAGCATGGCCAGCAGAAGGGCAGTACCTCTGAAGCCTCACCACCTTCTCTGAGGCCCTGGCCCCAGCACCCACCAAGGTGAGGGGGAACTGTGACCCCTCTCCTCCGTGGCATGTATTACCTGTGAAATGCCAGACTCCTGGGCACATCTGCGGGGCTGCTCTGCCTGTGCTGTTCCCGAGATGGTACCTGCAGCTCTGACCTGCTCCCTGCACTTGGCAGCAGTCATCTGCTTTCCGGAGGCGGCTTGGTATTAAATATCCTGTCTGACACAGTAATGGAGAGAAAATGAACAAATTCCATTAGCGGCTGGCGATCCCTGCAGGGTCTGCGTTGGAGCGAGGAGGGAGCCTGTATTTTTAGATAGAATGCAATGTAACTTACTGGCTCTCTCAAAGCTGGGGAGTAGATAACCAAGGAGGGAGAGAGGGGACACCGGGCTCAGGTTTCAGCTGAAGTGCGGACTATGGCAGCACGAAAGGGCAGGTCCGGTCCAGACGTTGCTGTGAGTATACAATGCACTTCTCCTTCGTAACCTTGGAGACCTCCGCTTTGCTTTTCTGCTTGCTTTCTGCCTGTAGTCTCTGCTGCTGGGTGTTCTGGGGCTTCAGGAGCCCCTTTGCTGCTGGAGCCGGTAGAGTTTTACCATTTTAAATCTTCTCAGCTCCATATGTGTCCCGTGGGAAAGCCTGGCTGAGCTGTGCTTTGATTTTCCAGAGGGTTTGCTGTCGAAGGTCTGTGCTGTGGCTGGCATGCTGGCAGCACAGCTGAGCTGCTGCCCTGTCATTGATCCTCACTGAGATGCAGAGGCTTCTAGCAGGGTCTGGAGTTGGAAGAGCTCTTTGCATTCAACATGTTGCTTGAAGCTGTCAGTGTTTCCTCGCTAGACCCCAGACTGCATGCAGGGCTCAGAGCGCAAACGTGCACTGCTGGGCACGGTGCGGGAGCTGCCTTCTGCCTCCTACAGCAGATCATCCTCTACGAGCAGAGCACCAAGGTGCCACGTCGTGTCTCCTCTGTGCCCACAGCCCTCCTCAAAGCCGGCAGCTCTGCCGTGAATCTGGGGGCTCTCCTGGATGGACAGGGCTCTCCTCTGAGGCAGCAGCCGGTGGAGCCAGCTGGCAGAGGTGGTCTTGTGATGAGCACGTGTTCCCCCTGCACGCGGAGGCTGCGCGCCAGGACGGGGGCATGGTGGTGCTGCCCTGCTCCGCCTGACCCTCTGCCTCAGGGGCAGCCCAGGAGGGGCCATGGCACCCGGCCACTGCTGCGGGAGCCTGGGCTGAGCTCCGCAGGATGTTCCTGGCATGGTGGGGGCCGAGACACTCTGCCTGTGAGCCTGGCTGCTGCAGGGTGGTGGGACCAGGACAGGGCTGCATTTCCCTGCGGTTGGAGGGTTGGGCAGAAAGGATGGTCTGGGGGAGGCAGATGGAAGAGAGCAGAGGGCGGACGAGTTGTGCTGCTCCAGAGTCCAAATTTGAATAGCTGAGGCTGCAAAGAGAAGAGAGGAGCGCTGAACTCATGTTGTGCATCACCCTGCCCAGGTCTGCCTCCAGTGCTGTCCTCTGTGGTCATGCTGCTTCCAGCTCCTCTCCAGGAGCTTCCTCATCCTGGGTGCTCTTCGGCATCCAGGCTGTGGGCTCTTCAGGGTGGCCTGTGATGGCAGGATGTAGGCTCTCATAGCACAGGAGGACCCTTGGTCAGTCCCAACGTGAGTGGTATGAGAGGGGTTCTGATTTTCTATTGGAGCTGAAGGTAGAGGAGTGTGTCCTGCGCCTTTGCCATGGATGTCTCACGGCTCTTTGCTGCAGAGAGCCCTTTGGGCTGGACCTGCTAGGCAGGCACCAGCTCGTAGTTACCAGTCTAAGGTCCCAGCCTCACAGAGCCACATCACTGCATTTCCACCTTGTTGTTCTCCAGCTTCTAGTGAGCCATCCCATGGCCCTCATTTGCTGCCTTACACTGCTAAATAACGTGGCTTGAAGTATTGCTGTGCCCTGCCTGTGGTGGTTATGTTTCAGTGGTGCAGGCAGGCACTGCCTTGTTTCTGTTGGAAACGAGAGTTGCGACTTTCCTGGCTGCAGGGTGCTCGGCCACAGTCATCTCCCCGATGCTGGTCCTCAAACTCCCTGCCACGGCTACCACAGCTGCATTCTAAGCCTTGTCCATCTCTGCAGTCTCTCAACCAGGACACGGAGGCGTTTCCTGGGCCAAGGGAGGCTGCCATGGTTGGAGTCCCCTTAGAGCTTCCTCCTACCCCCCCCACAGCGCTGGGACGAGCTGCAGACCTCGTGTGGCTCTCCTGCCCCATCATCTGGATGCTCTTCGCTCTAAGTCCAGGTCCCAGCCCTGCTTCTTCCTGTCTGATTTGGGTTACCTTGGTCTGTCCCAGCAGTTCCCACCTTGACCTGCCCAGCCTCTGCCTTTTCTGCCTGGTCTCTGTAGTCATGTTCTCTGCAAACGAATGGAGAGCTGACCCTGTGCTGGTGATGCGGGAGAACAGGGGGACTCAGTCTCATGCTTTTTCTTTTTTTCCCAAGGCCGATGCTGCTACCAGCTTCTTGAGAGCTGCAAGATCCGGGAATCTGGACAAAGCCTTGGATCACCTCAGGAATGGGGTAGATATTAACACCTGCAACCAGGTAGGTGAAACCCACAGGGCTTCTAGTATCACCTCTAGTTCATGTGAAAATGTGCCACGCGGTGGCTTCCCCAGGCCCGACAACGGTCACTGCTCCCCTTCCATACACTGCTCCCATAGGATGGAGGTTCCCCATGGCTGCTCGCTTGCAGTGCTCTGTGTATCCGATCGGGAGCACCTGCGCTGGTCCCACAGTCCTACCTGCCATGGAGCAGGGTATGAGTTGGCTGGTAATAACTTACCTGGCAGAGGAAGTTCAGAAACTGTGTGGGAGAGGCTGCCTGTCCTGACCCTGCTCCCCTCCCACACCTGATGTGCCTGGCTCCTGATGAGATGTCGGGGGGCGTGGGACAAAAGAGGTGCCCTGCGTGCTGGAGGGCAGCAGCAGCAGCTCTGCTGCATGGGGGGGTTTCCTGGGGATGATCTGCTCTGCAAAGGCACTGTGCAGTCACCAGGCATGTGTCTCCGGAGCTGTGGAGGGCTGGATTGGGTGCGCAGAGGTGTGGAGGGCTGAGGGCTGGGTGCACAGAGCATGGAGCCACGACCGCCAGTGTGGTGGGGGATTCCCTGGGGTGCGGAGGTGAATGTCCTGGCACATCCCATCCTGCTCTCACCTGTACCACCCCCTTGCCAGGCTCCAGGCTGCTCGCACAGGGGCTCCGGACCAGAACTGGGCTCAGGGAGAGGCCATGCAAGGCAGACCAGCATGAGAGCTGTCTCTTGCTGGGGAGGCTTCCACAGCTGAACTGTGTGGAAACTGGTCCTGGACTGGGGAGCAAAGCGGCTGACCAGAAGGCAGATCTGGACTGGATGTCTTTGGGGCAGGGAGGGCAGCAATAGCCATAAAGATCTGGGGAGCCTGGCAGTAGTGGCTGGAGCGTAGCAAAGGGCATTAATGTGTAAGCAGAGAGGGAGATCTGGGGCTCCTGTAGGTGACAAGCAACTGGGACAGCTGGGAGGGACTCAGCTTCTTATCAGAGGGCAGAGCAGATAGGTAACTGTGAAGAGTGGAGCACAGTGTCTGGATTGTCAGGACTCACTCTTGGGGATATTCCCCTTGCATGCAGTGCTCAGGCTTTCAAATTCCCAGAAGCTGCAGTTTAACACAAGCAGGGGATGTTTGCAAAATGCCGGTCTCAGTGGGCTGGGAGGTGCTGGGCAGGTGGAGCCGCTCCCAGCCCAACGCAGACAGGTCTGTCCTAGGAAAGGAGAGCTGCAGGCGCAGAGGAACTGTTTGCACATAAGTGACAGAACATTTTGTGTCTGTGTAGCTGCCAAATGCAAGTGGCTCAGCCTGAATTGGGGCAGGTGGTGTAGGGAGAGACTCTGGGGGCTTGGGCTGAGCAGGGGGTACAGAGACTGAACTGTCAGCTGCTTTCCAGAGCAAAGTGATGCAGTGGGGGCTGACTCGGCAGGTAGCACAGATCTATGTTCACCTGGTTCAGCATCAAGTCCCCAAACCAAGCGTAGTTCAGACCTACTGATTTGTGCACTGCAGTGGCCAGTGCAGTTACTGCAGACAGGTTCCCCCAGGAAATGTCACTGTCTTCTTTTCTTTTCTTAGTGATGGTACCATGCAGGGATGCTGGGCTTCTGCAGACCCCTGGGGCACACTGCAGCTTGCATTCTCCTTTCTGGGACACTAGGTGGGGCGTGGGGAAAGCTCAGGAGATGCCCATTTCGTTCGCCACTGTATTGTCTGGATTATTAATTCATGATCAGCATCCAGATACTCTCAAAGGCTTCTGTCCTGGGGCTGTGCGGGGACATATGGGATGTAGATCAGAGGGGTCTTGTAGGGAGGAGAGGTAGAAAAATTTCAGTTTCAGAGTCCTTTGAAGATAAGCTTTTCCATAGGGTCCTATTGGTGGGTTAGAGGGTCTGACCCCATAACCATTTTGGAGAGGTAGAGGGTTTGAGAAGAGGAGAGGCCATGCAGCACGCTCTCAGCACTGGGCTGCAGGACTTGGCCTGCGCTTGGCACTGAGCAGATTGCGTGTTTGCACCCGGCAGGACCTGCCAAGTTCCTGTGCTTCATTTGAGAATTTGGCCCAGTCATTAAACCCAACTGCTGCTTCCGCAGTCTCTCCTGGGGGAGCAGAAGCCCCTGTGATTGAGCCACAGCAGGGGGCCAGTTGCTGGAAGGAAATGAATCACACTTCTCCTGCTTCCAAACGCTTACCTACGAATGAGCAGAGACAAATAGGTGTTTAATGCACCCACCGCTCCTTTACAGACGTCTGGGAAAGCAAGTCGACGTATGAGGTGCCTCTTTTAGACATCTTTGCACTGGTTCCTGCCATCTCTCTGAGGTTAGATGGCACTTTGGGGTTTCCTTCTGAGGAATATCAGACCTGTGGGAAAGGTCCAACCTCACATGTCCTGTATAGAATAAAGAGGGATATATGTGGTCAGACCTATCCCACAGGCCCTGTATTCTTACTCAAGTGCAGAGACCTTGACATGCCATCTGATCTTCATCCCACTGATTTCATCCCCTTCATTGCCGCCATCTGCATCGCTGTCTTCATCATTCACTTATCTCACGTTTTGAATTCCTGCATGCTCCCATCTCATCCCCGAGGAGCCGGAGGCGTGAGGACGAGCACGCCTTGCTGCCAGGACCCTTGATAGCAGGGAACAGCGCTGTGCCAGCCGGCAGGTGCTGGGAGATAGTCTCTGTTGGGGTGGCCACTCAGTCCTGATGGGCAACCCAGGGCAGGGCCTTGCTTTGGTATGGGTTAAGTGCAAAGTCTGCCTTTTGTGTTTTCTGGGCTGTGTTTGTCGCATTGACAGCCAGTGACTGGGATTTTTGGGAAGCATTTATGGCGCTTAGTGAGGAGAATACAGCACCTTTCAAATGAAGCACAGCCTGTGGCGGTTTTGGGTCAGAGGAGCTGTCAAGCCAAAGCAAATGTGCAAAACAGCCTGTATTGTTCCAGCAGCAGAAATATCGATGGGCCGCTGGGAAACGACCTTCTGCAAACATTGTGCTTATTGCTGTAAGGCCAGAGAATAATGATTCCTCACGGGTTTTTAGCATTCAGAAGGTTATTTATGAATCCCTTGTGTAAAAGGGCATAGGTGCTGAAGAGCAACTGAGCATCCGTGGTCTTGCACTCCAGGTGTTTGCTTCATGAGTGTAACTGAGAAAAAGCGTGTGTCTGTGGCCGTATCCAACTTGGGAGGTCACAAAGGTGAGGGTGTCAGTGGCCATCTGTATGGGATCGTGTAGGTGTGTCTTAGTCAGAGAGACTGGGCTTGACCAAGGCAATGGCTCAGTGGTTGGGGAACATTTCCTTTCAGTGTCTCTTCTGTGGGTGTTACAGCATTCCCGCTTCATTGTCCCTTGGAAGCAGGCCTTTTGTGCTTGAGGCTCTAGGAGATTTCAGAGTTGGTATGCTGAAGAAGCCTGGGGATTTTTAGTTTTTTCCTCTTTGTGGTTTAATCAGAGTTGAGCAAAAGAATCTGTGACTCTGTGATCCTGGATAGCCAGTGCTTTGAGAGAGGGTGGAAAACCTTTTTCCAGTGTGGTAACAGTCTTGAAGCTGTTCTAAGCTTAACAGGAGTACTGAGGGCTGGAATTGCTCCAGGCATTTTCTGCTCCCCTACCTATATTCAGGTGGGGATGAAGCAATTCTGTGATGTGACCTTCCAGTACTCTACAGGAGCCGAAACAGATGGTTGGGAGGTGGAGTACTTGGGCAGGACTCTGTGCTCCCAGGGAGCTGGCAGCTCTGCCACGCGACAGCATTGCGTAGGGGTGAGTAAACATAGTGCATCCCCCTGGGAGAAGTGAGGGACACAGGAAGCTTGCCTTATGAGGAAAAAGTGATATCTGAAATTGCCTGCAAGTATTTCACCTCTTTTCCAGCAAGTATCCCAGCCTTTTTGTTCACATCTGGGAAGCAGAAGAGAGTGTCAGAAATAAAGGAGCAGAAGCTGTTTTAGCAGCCTCTACAGCACTGACTGGCCTGACACCTCCTGACAGACCAGGGATGCTAAAAGGGCGCTGGGAAGCCCTTTGCTCCTGGAGCACAGGTTCCACGTATGGGAAAAAGGAGAGCTAAACTGGGGCACGTGCAGAGATGTTCCTGAGAAGTCACTTCAGTTGTTTCAGAGGTTCCTGGAGGTGGTAGAGCATAGCAGTGGCACAGCCAACACT
The DNA here is from genome assembly GCA_013400135.1 of Rhinoptilus africanus. Classification (NCBI taxonomy): domain Eukaryota; kingdom Metazoa; phylum Chordata; class Aves; order Charadriiformes; family Glareolidae; genus Rhinoptilus; species Rhinoptilus africanus. The sequence continues at coordinate 153,310 of VXBO01004324.1, forward strand.
TTCTCCGCACCCTTTGCTGCAGCTAAACTCCGAGGGAGCAAAGCTGACCCTCTGCTGAACATGGGATGCGGGATGGGGCTGTTGGTGGGCAGGCTGCGAAGCCAGGAGGAAGCTCCTGAACTGGTGTGAATTAAATTTGGCTGCTGCTTGATAAAATCGTTGTCCCAGGCAGACCTTCTCACTCACTGCACTTCTGCCTGTGTAAATGTTAAGGTTTAATGTTTGTATGCGCACTTACACAGCAGCTCTGGTCCATCCTCAATCTGGGCCATACACAAAGCTCTGCCTTAGGTTTGGAAAGCCAGGCTGTGGGCAGGGAATTGCAGAGAGGGACACCCCAAGGAAAGTCACTTGAGCAAAGATGGGAGTTGACATCAGGGATGTGCCATGGGCAGGGAGGACTGAAACAGTGCCTGTGGCACCAAGCACACACGCTGAGCTGTAATGACACCCACCCGCGGGAGATCGTCTGCAGGGGTTTCATGTTCTGCTCCTGAGAAATCTCCAGCGTTAGTCAGTGGCTCAGCGTTCAGCACGCAGTTGCCCTGGCAGCGTGGAGACACCCATGGCTGTCGTGCTGGGTGCCAGCACAGGGCTTGGGGGCAAGGTGAGGGCTCCTGCTCCTACCAACCTGTACTTTCTCCAGCATGGGCCACGTGCCCACAGTTGTCTCTGCATAGGAGCTCAGACTAGGGGGTTTCCCGGAGTGCCCCAGCCCCAGCAGGTGACTAATGCCCCTCTCCCACCTTTTCTCCCTCCAGAACGGGCTGAACGCCTTGCACCTGGCCTCCAAGGAGGGACACGTAAAAATGGTGGTGGAGCTGCTGCACAAGGAGATCGTTTTGGAGACAACGACCAAGGTGAGGGCAAGGGATTGGTCACATTAGTCACAACTCCTCACCCTGCCGTTGCTGGCAGACACACCAGCAGTAGCTGAGCGGTGAATCGTGCTGTTTGCTTTCAGCCACGGGAAGGGCTGTGCTGCTAGCCGTGCTGCTGGGCTGGGCCTGGAGACCCGGCTCTGATTTCAGCCCCGTGGAAGCCGTGCTGGGCACCTCCAAGTGGGTGGGAGGTTCCTCTCCACCCATGCCTCTTCCCCGTGTGGGCAGCGGGAGCCACTTTAAGCTCAAGAGGGGAGTAACAGAAGCCACAACACGTGCTAGCGCTGTCTTTACTCGCATCCCCTGCTGGCACTGGCTGCCGCTCCGGTCAGCCCTATGTGTTGCAACACTGAGATGGCCTTTGTACCGTTGTCACCAGCCTGGAGAGCTCTAGTGCTTGGTAAATAACATCATTCTGTCCTTGCATCAGCCCAGCGGGGTGTGGTTCTTGCTCAGTGACAGGAGAGACAATGCGCAAGCGAGCAGGGCTGACAAATGAGCAGCCTCCAGCACCATCTGAAGGGCTGTGAGAGCAGGAGGGGGCCTGGCTTCCCACCTCCCCGCTGCTCTGGCGGAGCTCAGGGCGCGGAGCAGAGCTTGGCATTCTGCCACACCACTCAAAGGCACAAGTCGGAAGAGCCTGTGCCTGCATTTTCCAGCCTGTTTATCATCCCTTAGCTCTGCTGGGATGCCTTGGCTTCCAGGGCGCGCACTGCAGTTTTGCCTGAAGACTGCCAGCTCAGCTCCCCCATCCTCCCTCCCCTCCTTGTCTCTCGGTGCTGGAGGTACACAGAGCCTGACAGTGCACACAGCTTTTGCTGCCAGTAACTTCATGGGAGAGATGAAATCACTCTCTTCCCTGTCCAGCAAATGAGGCGAGTGGCTGCCTGCTCTGTAGTGGGGATGGGGCACGGAGCAAAGGCTTCCCCTGGCCAGCTGCTGTTTGCACACATCAGGCCCATCTTTCCCAGCGCTGTGGCTGCTCCAGCTCCTGAGCGCTGCCCTGTGATGTCTTTCAGAAGGGAAACACAGCCCTGCACATTGCTGCCCTGGCTGGACAGCAGGACGTGGTCCGGGAACTCGTGAACTACGGGGCCAATGTCAACGCGCAGTCACAGGTAGAGTGACCTGGGCTGGGGCGGGAGAAGCACCCAGCACGCTCGATGGTGGTGTCCTCATGGTGGAAACTGTGCCCAGCACGGACACTTCAGCAGCCCTTTTCAGTTTCTCTCTAGTCCTGTTCAGGGGCAAGGACTGCTCTGCCAGGCTCCTGAAAGAAGACAAGTGTATGAGTGGTGGGGAGGGAGGCTCGAGGGATGTTGGGAGACCAGCTTGGTCTCCCTGCGGAGGGAGCCCATGGCAGCACACACAAGCATGCTGTACTCATCATGGCAGGACTCGTGGCCGATGTCTCCCTGGCACAGACATGAGGTCTCCAGCAACCCCTGCAGCTCTGCACAGTGTGCCTCCTTCTTTCTTGGGCCTGGTGGGGCTGCAAGCTCTTCAGCTTTTGGCTGGTGGGAGCAACATCCCTGATTCAAGGGACAATAGTGGCAGTGAGTAGAAGGCAGTGTCTCCTGGATTGACTGTTGTGAAGCATTCCTCTGGGTCTTTCTGGATGCGGGGAGCCTTGGACTCCAGCTCTCTGTGGTTGTTCCATCATTGCTAGTTTTTCCCTTTTTCCTACCCACACTGCGTATGCATTTGCCCCAGTCCAATGAGCTGGGAGTGTGGGTGTTGATGGGGTGTAGGTCTGCAAGGAGCTTGAGAAACTCAAGGAAGAGTTGTGTTGATGTGCGTGGCCTTGTGTTTGCAGAAAGGCTTCACACCCCTCTACATGGCAGCGCAGGAAAACCACCTGGAAGTTGTCAAGTTCTTGCTGGAAAATGGAGCCAACCAGAATGTAGCCACAGAGGTGAGTTCCTCGGGGAGGACCCCAGGGCCCTGCTTGTTGGGGCTGCTGTTGGGTGAGCCAGGTGCTGCCACGGCTCCTCGGCTCTCCCCCTCTCACCCACCTCTCTGTGGCAGGACGGCTTCACGCCACTTGCTGTGGCTCTGCAACAAGGGCATGAGAACGTGGTTGCTCACCTTATCAACTATGGGACAAAGGGTAAGGTCCGCCTGCCTGCCCTGCACATTGCAGCCCGCAACGATGACACTCGCACGGCTGCCGTGCTGCTGCAGAATGACCCCAATGCTGATGTCCTCTCCAAGGTGTGTGGCTTTCCCATCCTGTCTCTGGGAGCTTTCCCACATCCCCAGGGAGAACAGCAGCTTGGTATGCTGTATTTATCCATCATTTCAGCAGGGAGCATGTGTCTGGCTGGGCTGATCCCTCCTTCTTTCTCCTAGACTGGATTTACCCCCTTGCACATTGCAGCCCACTACGAGAATCTCAGTGTGGCCCAATTACTGCTGAACCGTGGAGCCAGTGTTAACTTCACACCCCAGGTGAGTGCAAAGTGGGACATCTGCTGTGACTGGTACTGCTGCAGCATCAGAGGAGCATGCTGTTCCTCCTTTCCACGTAGGTGCCATGCAGAAGGTACCACAATGATGTAAGTCTGAGGAGTTGCCATTAATAACCAGCCTTTTCTGCTATATCTCCCCTCTGTCGGATGCAGCCGTGCATCTGATGTCGGATGCAAGCTCTTGGGACCTTGTGTCCAGGCTGAGGGAAAGCTGGTGCTGTCGCTGTAGGTCACAGCTTATAGCCCCTGCAGTTCACGTGCCTCCTCCAGTCCCTTGGGTGCAGCTTCTCTCCCCAGCCTTTAGCTGCAGGCAGGAGCAGGCGCTTACCCTCTCTCCCAACCCTGTGAAACAAGCTGTTCTCCTGCACTGTCCCTGGGCAGGGATTTAGCTCTCCCCTGCCCTCTGTCCTTTTTTCGCCCCGTGTCTCCTTGCAGCCCTGTGGGGGAAAGAGAAGGGGTTCCTCCCTCTAAAAGACTGACGTTCCTTCTCTCAGAATGGGATCACTCCACTGCACATAGCCTCCCGTCGGGGCAACATCATCATGGTACGGCTGCTGCTGGACCGCGGCGCCCAGATAGAGACAAGGACCAAGGTGAGACTGCTTCTGAATCACCAGCAAGTATGCAGGTTGTCTCCCTCCCTGAGCTCCTTGCGTCCAGGGTGCACTGCCCAGTGCATACCCTGTGAACATACCGATGGGTGCATGAGGGAAGGTCCCTGGTGCACTAAGGGGATGGACTGGGTTTTTTGCTGGTGCATGTAGAGGTGAGAAGAGGCTGCATGGCTACAGTAGGTGTGCCCTGTGGGCGGAGGGCAGGCTCAGTTTTGCCTTATTTTGCAAAAATAAGTCCAAAGTCCCTGTTACTTTCCTGCCTGAGAGGAGCCCTCTCTTTTCTTGCCCCATGACGAGCCCTTGAACCTTTCTCTGTCCCCAGGATGAGCTGACCCCTCTCCACTGTGCAGCTCGCAATGGGCATGTGCGAATTGCAGAGATCCTGCTGGACCACGGGGCTCCCATTCAAGCCAAAACCAAGGTACTCATGGGACTCTGTGGGGTTGTGCTTGGTGCCAGGTCCCAGGGCGGCACAGAGGGGTAACAAGCTGTGCACAGTTGCTCGATGCTACCCGTGACTGGACTGGGGCTGAGTTTTTGGCCTGCCAAGGGGCAAGGAGCTTCCTGACCTCCTCCATGGCCCTAGCTGGAGCCCTTTCCCTGAGGGCTGCATGCTTCCAAGGGACCCGTCCTGAGAAGGGGATGGCCTGGGCACAGCCTGCCCCATGGCAGCAGCTCTTCAGGCCATGCCCTCTGCTCAGCTGTAAGTCTTGGTGAGGGCTTTCGGGGCTCCTTTCTGGTAGCACCCTGGGGAACGTGCCATCTCTTCTGCCCAGGGCTGTGGCCAGGGGAGCGAGGCAGGGGCTGGCTGGGATGCCTGATCCCCTCCTGGCCCAGCCCTGAGGCCCCACTCCATGGTCACAGAATGGCTTGTCGCCGATCCACATGGCAGCGCAGGGCGACCACCTGGACTGCGTGCGCCTGCTCCTGCAGTACAGCGCCGAGATTGATGACATCACCCTGGACCACCTAACACCGCTGCACGTGGCCGCACACTGCGGGCACCACCGGGTGGCCAAGCTGCTGGTGGAGAAGGGTGCCAAGCCCAATGCCCGAGCCCTGGTGAGGGAGGAGGGGCAGGCAGGGTTGGGGTGGGGGAAAAGGAGAGTTCTCGCAAATGACTGTCCATCTGTCCGTCTGCAGAATGGCTTCACACCCCTCCATATTGCCTGCAAGAAGAACCACATCCGGGTGATGGAGCTACTGCTGAAAACGGGTGCTTCTATCGATGCCGTCACGGAGGTAGGTGGGCTGCAGCCCAGCCCCAGCTCTCCTGTTCAGAGCAGGCAGGGCGGCAGGGGATGATGACACTGGTGCCTCTGTTGGTCTCCAGGCACCTTCTTCATCGTGGCTTGAAGCTTTTTGCAGCTCAGGACCTGCTGAGCCTTTCAGCATCTCCCTACAGGGCTGGGGGAGTGCAGGGGAGGCAGCAGCTCCCCATGTTCCCCCCAGCTCACCTGCCAGGGTGCCGGAGTCGGGCTGTGGACCCAGAGTTTGCCTCTGTGCCCCTGGGGAGGAGGAGGAGGGAGCAGAAAGAGATGTTGGCAAGGCCATCAGCCCCAATCCCAAGCCTTGGCCCTTTCTCTCCACAGTCTGGCCTGACCCCTCTGCATGTATCCGCCTTCATGGGGCACCTGCCCATCGTCAAGACCCTGCTGCAGCGTGGAGCCTCTCCAAACGTGTCCAATGTGGTGAGTCCCACCCTGGCTGTGGCTCTGAGAACTCATCATGGTGGGGTCCAGCAGGAGGTGGGGGTTGCCCAAGTCCCGCTCTCTCTGCTCTTCTGAGCAGTCCCTGGTGCCCCCTACTTTTTGCTGACAAGAGGCTCTGGTAGGGGCCAGAAAAGGTTGTGGGCACTGCTCTCCTGTGCTCAGGCCAGAGGAATGACTGCAGAAAGGCATATCCCTCCTGTGGCCTCACCAATCTATCCTGTCCTTGGTGCAGAAAGTGGAGACGCCCTTACACATGGCAGCCAGAGCCGGGCACACGGATGTGGCAAAGTACCTGCTGCAGAACAAAGCCAAAGCCAACGCCAAGGCCAAGGTAAGTACAGAGACCTTGTGCGATAGTCCTTCTCCTTGCCTGCCAGGGGCTGTGCAACAGCAGGAGCAGGGCTGGGGGCCCTTCAGCATGGCAAGCAAGGAACTGGTGCACGTCTCCCAAAACAGCTTCTCTGCCTCCCTCACAGGATGACCAGACTCCTCTGCACTGTGCTGCACGCATCGGCCATACCGGCATGGTCAGACTCCTGCTGGAGAACAATGCCAACCCCAACCTGGCCACAACAGCGGGGCACACGCCCCTGCACATCACCGCCAAAGAGGGGCATGTGGACACGGCCCTGGCCCTCTTGGAGAAGGGGGCCTCACAGACCTGCATGACCAAGGTAGGCTGCCGTGGCCATCACCACTGACGGCATGACCTGGCTGGCTGAGGCTGGGCAGACTGGCGGCTCAGTGTCCTCGTCACAGGAGGGCAGCCTCCTCCCATGCCACAGCATCCCTTTCTGTGCATGCGCCAGTGCTTTCCTTCTCATCCCTGTGCACCCTGTGATGGGCTGCCTTTCTCCTCAGAAAGGATTTACCCCTCTCCACGTTGCAGCCAAGTATGGGAAGGTGGATGTGGCAGAGCTGCTGCTGGCACGCGATGCTCACCCCAATGCAGCAGGGAAGGTGAGTGCTGCTCCTGTGGCAGAGGGAATAGTGGTGTGGTATGTGGTACAGGAAGAGGCTCTGTCTCACTTGTCTGTGCCCTCTCCTCCTCCCCAGAATGGCCTGACCCCACTGCACGTGGCTGTCCACCACAACAACCTGGAGATCGTCAAGCTGCTGCTTCCCAAGGGGAGCTCCCCACACAGCTCAGCTTGGGTAAGGCTGGACCGTGTGTCCTTGGGGATGTGGGGATGTATCCTGTGGCCAGTGCATGGCAGCCTGGGGCCAGCATTGTACCTCAACCCTGGCACTCAGGGAGTGTGCAAGGGACTGATCACCACCAGCCACTCTCCATGCCTGCTGCTCATGCCTGCCTGTCCCTGGCAGCAGCACGCGGGGCAGGCAGGGGTGCCGGGCATCCTATTCCCACAGACAGCCTATGTCAGGATAGTCCCTGCTGGCAGCTTTGTGGCTGTTGCTGGGGGTTGTGTTTCCATGGCAAGCCCTGCTGAGCAGCGCTGCGGTCTGGCAGTTTGGGAAACCACACATGAATGTTTGCATGCAGCTGGGAAGCAGTGAGTCAGGAAACCCACGCGCTCATGAGAGTTGCCCCGTTCTGCCTGAGCACAGGGAGCATCCCCCACAAAGAGTAGACCAGCAGCCTTAGTTTCCACGTTGTTTGCAGAAGCTGCATCCTCAGAACAGACAAGTGGCTGCTGGTGCTGGCCCTCCCCATCTGGTGCTCCCCGCTCCCCTGGCGCAGGCTGCCCGCAGACTCGCTGCGCAGGCGTCGGGAGCAGCCGGTACCGGCGCCAGTCCCCCATCGGTCTGCGTCACCAACAGCCTGTGCGTCACCCCGGGCGCAGCCTGTCTGCCAGCTGCTTCACTCCTGCCGCGTGGCAGCAAAGGCAGCGCGCAAGGCCCTGCAGTCTCTGCATGAATACTGATCCTGCATATTGCGAGTTTTTCCCCACAGCTCAGCCAGACACGTTCTGGGAGGTGTCTGTCTGCCCTGGCCTCTCACGGCTCCAGGTGGCTGAATGCTGCTGTAGTGATTCATGTGTGGAAAGCTCCAGGATAGCTGATCCCATTCAAACCTGAAGCAGGTGGTCTTTGAAACCCCTGTCTTGGCTGGAAGAGGGATTTGGCCTCAGCATCTGGGCTAGTTGCTGTCAGGGAGATGGTTTGGGTGTGAACCCACATCCCTAAGCTCTGGAGGCAACTAGGAAGGGCAGACCTAGCCTGGGAAGGCAAGGTGGCACCGTCTGTCCCTGCTGGTCTGCTCGGCGGGGGCTGAGCACTGCAATGAGTCTCTCTCTCCCCGCAGAACGGGTACACCCCCCTGCACATCGCTGCCAAGCAAAACCAGATGGAGGTGGCCAGCAGCTTGCTGCAGTACGGAGCTTCTGCAAACGCGGAGTCTGTGCAGGGAGTCACCCCACTACACCTGGCTTCCCAGGAGGGGCATGCGGACATGGTGGCACTGCTGTTCTCCAAACAAGCCAATGGCGACCTAGGCAACAAGGCAAGCAGTCCCAGTGCATCCTGCCAGGCTGGAAGCAAGCGCCCCAGCAGGGAGTAGCAGACAGGGTGGTAGTCCAGGCGCCAGTGCCTCCCTGCATTTGGGCAGCAGTGTGCTGGCCAACGGCACAGTGCCAGTCAATTCGCCAGGTTGGAGACTTGACTTAGAGTCTCTGCTGGTAGAGCTGCAGTGGTGGCATTGCCACTGTGCTGAGATCTCCTCTGTTTGCAGAGTGGCCTGACTCCTCTCCATCTGGTGGCCCAAGAGGGGCATGTGCTGGTTGCTGATGTCCTGGTGAAACACGGAGTCACAGTGGATGCAACAACCAGGGTAAAGTAGTGCATTGACCATGTCCATGGTGAAAAACATGTAGGAGAGCTACCTCTAGGCCTACTCCAGGAGAAGCATTGCTTTTCTTGTTCTTTGTGCAAGAGTCTGCCCTCTTGCAGGCATCCTTACCATCTTGTCTGTGTCTTAGGGTCTCTTCCTCCCCTCCCCCCCGGAGGGAGGATCCTTGCCTGCTCCCACAGGTCACCCCTGTCCCCCTGGGCACAACCTGGTGTGGTCAGCAGTGTGCCCTCTGCCCTGGTCCTGGGCTCTCAGGCAGCACCCACACGCATGTCGCATCCTTCATCTACGGGAGCTTGCTCATGGGATGAGCATACCCAAACCAGAAGGGCAGGACGCCCCGTTGAGGGCAGGCTGAGACCTAATCTTGTCTTTCAGATGGGCTATACCCCGCTGCATGTGGCCAGCCACTATGGGAACATCAAGCTGGTGAAGTTTTTGCTGCAGCACCAGGCTGATGTCAATGCCAAGACTAAGGTACCGAGATGTCCTTTGCTCCAAGAACCCTTCTGCCCTGGGCAACACCATGCAGGTTGCTGGGGAAGGCTTAGCCTGCCTCCCTGCTTCCACTTCTCCACACACTGCTCCACATTGCTCCAAGCCCTCCTGTCTCCATGGCTGGAGGCTGCTGTAGTCTAGCTACAGTCCTGGGCAAGTGCTGGGTGCTGCAGAGCCCCTCACTTACCCTGGAAAGGAGGGAACTGCCCTCGTGTGCCAGGCATGAAACACAGCGTGAGGTCTGGGGCATCAGACTCCCAGAATCGATGGCAGCACCCTCTGTCCTCCCCTGCAGCTGGGATACACCCCTCTGCACCAAGCAGCCCAGCAGGGACACACAGACGTGGTGACGCTGCTGCTGAAGCACGGTGCCTCTCCCAATGAGATCAGCACAGTGAGTACAGTGCTCGCCTGCATCTCCTCGCCCATGGCAAGCTCTCTCACTTGCCTGGGCTTCCCCATGGCTGCTGCTGACACCATCCTTCCTCCCCGCACAGAACGGCACCACTCCCCTGGCCATTGCAAAGCGGCTTGGCTACATCTCTGTCACAGATGTGCTCAAGATTGTCACAGAGGAAACCGACATCCCGGTGAGCCCCTGGGGACTGGGACAGGACCCTGTGGAGGAGGGCTGGGGCTGGGAGCAGCCGGACAAAGGTCCGCAGGGCGCAGCAGGGCAGCTTGGGGCAGAGGCAGCTGAGCCTGGGTGTGAGGAGGGGGCTGTGGGGCTGCACAGCGAAATCATCTCCTCTGACTGTACTCTGCTCCCACAGTCAGTCGGTGACAAGCACCGCATGAGCTTCCCGGAGACTGTAGATGAGATTCTGGACGTGTCAGAGGACGAAGGTGAGGGGCCCAAACAGAGGTCTGCCGGCTGGGCCAGTGTGGCAGGCAGAGCCCTGGGGATGGGCACTGGCATTCCTGCTGGCCGGGACTGGGGGGCTCTGTGGCCCCGTGGTGGTCTTGCGGGGAGGAGGAGGGGAGCCCACCAGACTCCTGGCATGGCACCTCTTGGCTCAGGTGCTCCCCTGCGCTGTGCAGGAGGGATATGCCTGAACCTCTCCGTGGTCCCCCAGGGACAGTGTGCAGAGAGCCCTTGGCACGCAGAGCCCCCCTCCGTGCCCTGCTCCGCGGGGTGGTACCAACTCCCAGCCCGGCTGCAGCTGGTCCCCTCTGGCTCCCTCCCACCAAGACCTCACCTTTGCCTCTTCTTACTTTGCAGGCACTGCTCATGTCACAGTAATGGGTATGAAATGTGTCCCCCTGCCCCAGCTCAGTGTCCCATTTCACCCCATGGCCACTAACCATCCGCACGCCACATCCATCTGCTGAGCCTGGCTCTGGGCTGGTGCTGCCCAGCGCAGGCGCCGCCATCGCGCCCTGCCCCCCTGTCTCCGTGCTGCTTGCTGTGGTGTGACTGCATGAACGGGGCCCTCTCCTCACTGCGGGGGGGCCCTGGCTCCCCGTGGGCCCCAGGCACTGTCCCCAGTAGGCGGAAGAGCCTGGTTTTGTGACAAACTCCGGTGCTCCTCCACAGTGGTTGTGCCATCCTGGACAGGCCAAGGATGAACCTGAGTGCTCTGGCATCCCTCTGCTGCTACGGTCCCCTCCCCATCACCGGGGCTCTCTCCCCGCTTTGGGAGGTGCTAGACTCCCTCCATTAGAGCACTGGCAAGAGCCAACCCTGGTGACCTCCTTAGCGGGTGTTAATTGGGCCAGCGGGCAGTGCTGGCTGGGCTTGTGCCTACAGGAGGGGGTGCACAGATGCACTCGGCAGTGTTAGGGCATCCCTCCCATGTCCGCAGCCCTGCCTACTCTCCAATCCAATGGCAGGGTATCCCTGGCAGGCTCCGCTCTGTGCTTGGTGCTGCGGGAAGGGGGTCGGCTATCAGCCGAAGCTCCTGTCCCACTGATCCGCACCAAGGGTCTTTCGCCTGCCAGCAGACCCCATCCGGCAGAGGGCAAAGTCGCCCCGTGGCCAGCTGAGACCCAGGGGGCGAGTGTGTGTGGGGAGCAGCGGGAGCAGAGGTGGGCCCTGGCTCCAGCCCTGAGGAGCCCTTGTCCTTCCGCCTCTGCATGCTGAGCCGACTCTCGCTTTCAGAGGAGGAGCTGATTGCACCAAAGCCCAGGACACTTGATTCCAGGGACCAGGAGGGCAAGAAGGAGATGCTGGAGTTTATGACCACAACGACACTGGAGCAAACGTAAGAGGCACTGGATGATGAGGAGGGAGAGAGTACAGGGCACTGGACCAGACTGGTGCTGGGCTGGGATTCCAGCAGGGCAGGGACATCTCTGGCCAAGGAATGCATCACTGAGTCACCACTGGCTAGCGTAGGAGGCAAAGATAATCGGTGTTGTTCCTTTACCAGGACACAGGTCCGCTGCTGAGTTTGCCTTTGTCCAGCGGTCCCAGGACTCTTTGGGGATGGCTGGGGGCTGAGGGGCCCTGGCCTGGCACTTCAGTGGCTGTCACTGCCCTCTTTTGCCAGGGTGGAGTCTCCAGCTGTCCTGCAGGTCCCCTGTGTCCCACCTGAGACTGTGGTGACCAGAGCAGAGGAGACTGAGCAGGTAGGACATGTGGAGACAGAAGCTGAGCAAGTCAGCCTGCTGCATGCGCCCTCGGTGTCCCCACAGGAGGTGAGCGTGAGACACAGCCTGACACGGGCCTGCCAGGCATTCCCTGCCGAGGGGATACCCCCGTCACCACAGAACCAAGACGTGGCATGGGTGGTGGGGACCAACTTGGCGGTGTGGGACTGCCCAGGGAAGGTTGCGAGGCTGTGGAGGAGTAGGCAGGCTTAGCACCCCAAGATATAGGACCCTGTGCCCACGTGAGGTCTTCCGTGCCTTACACAGCCCTCCAAGGAGTTCGACGAGGACTCCCTGATCCCCAGCAGCCCCGCCACCGAGACGTCGGATAACATCAGCCCCGTGGCCAGCCCCGTGCACACAGGGTGAGTGCCCAGCCCGTGCAGCACGTGCACACTCTGCTTGTGAGCCGGCTGCAAGGTGCCCATGCCCATGCCTCTGCCCACTCCAGGTTCCTGGTCAGCTTCATGGTGGATGCCCGTGGTGGCTCCATGCGGGGCAGCCGGCACCACGGACTGCGCGTGGTCATCCCACCCCGTGCCTGCGCAGCACCGACCCGTATCACCTGCCGGCTGGTGAAGCCCCAAAAGCTGCCTGCACCCCCAACGCTGGCTGAGGAGGAGGGTCTGGCCAGCCGGATCATTGCCCTGGGGCCCGCCGGCGCCCAGTTCCTCAGGTGAGTACAGCTGGGAACACAGCGGATGGGGCTGGTGGCACTGTGGCCATCCCTCAGGACTGGGGATGGATCTGTGCTCCTCTGGAGTCTCTGCCAGCTATGGCAAGACCTCTGTCCATCTCCGCTTCTGGGGGTCTGGTGCAGGAGACATCCCACCTCTGGCCAGGCCCAGCATGTTTCTGGGCTGGGTTGCTCCAGCATAATGGAGCAGTGGCTGTGCTGCAGGAGGAAAAGCCCTGACCAGCGTGGCCCCGCTGGGCGCAGAGTCCCATTTCCCAGAGAGAGGGGAGTGAGCAGTCCTGCCCTCCTCCTCTGGTGGCTGTAAAGCCTGGGGAGGTGCCCTGCCCAGGGCCACCTTGCTGCCTGCGTGTCCCAGCAGCTCCCTTCCCCTGCTGTCTGCAGCCCTGTTGTTGTGGAGATCCCGCACTTTGCCTCATACGGGCGCGGAGACCGTGAGCTGGTGGTGTTGCGCAGCGAGAACGGCTCTGTCTGGAAGGAGCACCGCGACCGCTCTGAGGAGAGCTACATGGACCAGCTGCTCAGCGGCATGGATGAGGGTGAGCGCGCCAGGCAGGCGGGCTCCCCACAGACCTGGAGGCTGGGATGGGGCTGAGCGTGACGCGGTGGTTGACAGCAGCAGCCTTGGTGTGTGAGGACTGATGGCTGTGCTGCCCTTGCAGAGCTGGAAAGCCTGGAGGAGCTGGAGAAGAAGAGGGTCTGCCGCATCATCACCACTGACTTCCCTCTCTACTTCGTGGTCATGTCCCGGATTTGCCAGGACTGTGATCTGATCGGCCCCGAGGGAGGGTGTTTGAAAAGCACTCTGGTGCCCATGGTACAGGCCACTTTCCCAGATGCTGCCGTCACCAAGAAAGTGAGGCTGGCGCTGCAGGTGAGCCCCAGAAAGCCTGGCCCGAGGGTCGGCCATGGGCCCAGGCTGTGCCCCAGCCAGGGCGGCACTGCCCCTGATGCCCCGGCTTGTGCCGCCTGCAGGCGCAGCCCGTGCCCGACGAGTTGGTGACCAAGCTGCTGGGGAACCAGGCAACCTTCAGCCCCATCGTCACGGTGGAGCCACGCCGGAGGAAGTTCCACCGCCCCATCGGCCTCCGCATTCCACTGCCACCATCCTGGAAGGACAATCCCCGAGACAGCGGCGAGGGTGACACCACCAGCTTGCGCCTGCTGTGCAGTGTGATCGGTGAGGCTGCCAGCCCTTGCCAGGCAGGCACGCCTGCTCTCCGCTGGGGACAGGCTGGGTCACCGCGGTGGGCTGCAGCTTTTGGAAGCTAAGGACAGCTCATGGTGGTGGAGAGAGCACCAGGGGGATGCAGACCCCAGGTTTATGGAAAGGCAGCACACTCACCCTTGTTCTCTGCTGCAGGAGGGACAGACCAAGCCCAGTGGGAAGACATAACGGGCACCACAAAGTTGGTCTATGAAAATGAGTGTGCTAACTTTACCACCAACGTCTCTGCCAGGTGAGGCCTGGGCGAGCACATGCTCATCTGAGGACATCTGCTGCTCCTCGGGTGCTCTTGAGGAGCCCTGTGCCAGGAGGAGCCTCTGCCCCCTGTGCTCACTGTGATGCTGCCCCGTTTCCGCGTGCGGGGCAGTTGCCTCCAGCCTTGAGCCTCCCACGCTGCTTCGGCACGCGTCAGGGAGCGCTCCTGCCAACTGAGTGTGCAGAGGGAAGGGGCCACTCTCTGTGGTTGGGTGGGTCCCCATCATGGATGGGGCTCCTCTTCTAGCCAGAGCTCTTGAGGCACCCTCTGCAGTGCAGTTTGCTGTTGGGGAGGGGGGCAGCCGGGGAACCTGCCTGGCAGTGCCCCGACCCCTCCCTCCCACAGGTTCTGGCTGGCCGACTGCCCACGCACAGCCGAGGCCGTGCACTTTGCCACGATGCTGTACAAGGAGCTGACGGCTGTGCCCTACATGGCCAAATTCGTGGTGTTTGCCAAGATGAATGATTCACGGGAAGGCCGGCTGCGCTGCTACTGCATGACTGATGACAAGATTGACAAGACCTTAGAGCAGCATGAAAACTTCACTGAGGTGGCCCGCAGCAGGGACATTGAGGTTTGTCCCCAGCGGCGTGTGTGGGGGCCAGGAGGGAGAGGGGACACTGATGCCAGTGGACGGGCCTGGCCCTGGCCCAGGAAGGAGAGTCAGGGTCACCTGTCCGTCCTGGAGCAGGGGAAGCAGCTCTGCAGAGGGTTTGATCCTGTTTTTTGCTCCCTGACAGGTGGTGGAGGGGATGCCGTTGCATGTCGAGCTCTCAGGGAACCTGGTGCCTGTCAAGAAGGCCACTCAGCCCCGCACCTTCCTCTTCCAGTCCTTCCGTGAGAATCGTCTCGCCATCCCCATCAAGGTAATGGCAAGGTGCAGGTCTGGGCTGCAGCTGGGACCCTGTGCCTGCCTTGTGCCAGACCGCCTAACCGGGCTCTCGGTGCTCAGATTCGGGACAGCAGCCGGGAAGCCAGTGGCTCCCTGTCTTTCTTGCGCAAGGCCATGAAGTACGAGGACCTCCAGCATGTGCTCTGCCACCTGAACATCAGCATACCACCCTGCGCTAAGGTCAGTGCCGGGCCTCTGGCACCTCTGGGAGGGGGCACTGGGCCCACATCCCTCCCCGAGGTGCAGGAAGCAGCACTCACTGTCAGCTTTTCTTCCTTGTCTGCTCCACATGGTCATGCCATGCTGCTCTGGGGCTGCGGGAAAAGCAGTGGTGCCAGGGCAGAGCAGCTGCCCTCTTTTCAAGCTGGTGACCCTTTGGTTTGTCCCCACTCTCGCAGGGAAGTGGCAGTGAGGAGCGGAGGAGGACACTGACACCGTTGTCTCTGCGGGAGCGATACAGCATCCTAAGCGAGACCAGTTTCGGTACGCAGCCTGCTGGGACTGTCCAAGCACTCCCACCACCTGCACTTGGAGTGCCCAAGCCTGGCAGAAAGGCTGGGCTGACCCTGTCGTACTCACGCTCCTGGCAGCTTCCCTTTCCCTGAGGGTTTCCTTGATCCTGCCTGCAGGGCAGTGCTGTGCCGATGGGGCTGCGAGACCCCTGCAGCCAGCACCCCTTTCCCCTCCCAACCCTGGTGCAGAGACTTGTGCAGCTGGACGTGTGATTCTCTCTTCTCCTCCAGGCTCTCTGAGCAGCACAGACAAGGCAGACCAGAAGATGGTTGACATAGCAGAACAGCTGGGCCTCAGCTGGGCCGGTGAGTCCACGCCTGACGGCTCTGAGGATGCACAACGCTCCTTGTAAAGCCGACTCTTAGGAAGTCTGGAAACAGGCTGCAGGGTGGAGTGAATGTGTTTTACACTGCCCAGGGAGCTGGGACCTGACGCAGTAGCTATGCAAGCCGTCTGCGCTAGCCCCTCTGCAGGCTGGCCTTGCCTGCCAGCCCTTCTGTTAAACTGAGCATACCATGGCACTGAAATGAGCCTACATGCATTCGCACACACACGTGCACAGATGCCAGGCTGGGGTTTTGTTCTGACTCGTACGTATTGCTGCTGTTCGTGGAGGCTCAGCCCTGTTGTTGCAGCCTCACACCCAACGGCAGCTCCCACGCTTCTCCTCCGTGTGAGACGCTGCTGTGCTGGTCCCAGCCAGGCTGGGCAGAGGCGCGTCAACCTCTGCTCTGTCCCAGCTCCTGCTCCTGCATGTTCTGCCGTGTTCAGTTGTATGTGACATGGGGGACTGTTCTGGGTCCGGCTGAGTCCTTCACAACACACCTAGCCTTTTTGGCTCGGGAGTTGGTGATGGGCGCCGGAGGGTGCAAAGCTGTGATGTGGTATCTCCCCCAGAGCTGGCACGTGAGCTGCAGTTTGGGGTGGATGAAATCAACAGGATACGCGTGGAGAACCCCAACTCCCTGCTGGAGCAGAGCATAGCCTTACTCAACCTCTGGGTCAGCCGCGAGGGCAAGAGTGTCAAGAGTGAGTATCTATGGTGCCCTGCCATGGAGGCGGCAGGACTGGCTGCGCAGAGCAGCACGCGTGTGCTCGGGGGTCCCTGGCTGGCTTTACACCACCAGTTCATACCCACCTGCCCGTCTGGAGGGGTTCTGGGGGCATGGCTGTGTTCACCCAGTGACTAGTTTGCTAACACTGGTTTCCCCCTGTAGTCGAGAGTCTGTACACGGCGCTGAGGAACATTGACCGCAGCGAGATTATCAACACGCTGGAGGGCTCCGGCCGGCAGAGCCGCAGCCTGAAGGGCAGCTGGCGCTACACGGACAGAGACTACACCCTCTCGCCATCCCAGATGAATGGTGAGTCCCAGCTTCTGGCAGGGACTGCAGGAGGGCCCTGGGGGCAGAGTCCGTACAGACAGATCAGGGCTGATACCTTGCCTGACCAGGGTGCACCAGTGGCCCGCTGGGAACTCAGTGGGCACAAGGTGTGCCAACAGACATGGCCTCTTCACTGGGGCTTATGCTGCAGGAAGCTTGGCCCTGCCATACTGTCTTCTCAGAAGCTCTCCAGGTGGGGTGGACACTCGTTCCTTATCGTGCTGTGCCAGTGAGAGGTGCCTCTGGCTGCATGAGCTGAGCGGTGGCCAGGAGCTCACAGTCCTGGCCGGCCGTGGCGGTGCGGCCGGGCTGGGTCCCAGTCGCAGCGTGCCTGGGTGTGGGGACGCGGCTGGAGCCAGCTGCAGCATGTGCTGCTGGGGAGTCAAGACACTGGGCAGGGACAGGGCTGTGTGCTGCCACAGTCCTGCATTGTGGCACTGCCGGGGCAGCTCTGGCTCATCGCTCTCTCCCTCTCTGTCTCTCCCTTGTTCTGCTGTCTCAAACATGCCACCCAGCGCCGTCAGGTGCGGGCACTCCTGTGGGTCACTTCTTGCCACCTCTCTTCTCTGAGCTCATCCTGGCCTCTCCTCCTCTCATCTTCCTCCACTGCCTGTCTCCACTGTCTCCACCTCAGCTGAGCCCTCCAGGAGCCGCGTCCTGCTCCAGCGACTGCATGTCACCAGGGACTGCCCCTCTCATGGCTATCATGCTTGCAGGCACCCCCAGGCCTTCTCCTCCTGCACTGCCTGTGCTCCGTCCCTTGCTGGCCCTGAACTGCTAGGGCATCCACATAGGGGAGAGGTGCCCTTTCTGTACTGGGGGTCCCCGCTGTCCCCATGCCTTGGCTGTGGCTAGCAGTCCCTGTCTGCCTGGGGAGCAGAATGGGTTCTCTTCTGATCTACGAGGACAGAAAATGGGATAGTGGCTCAGAGCTGAAAAAGGCTGAGCAAAGCCACCTGGCTTGGCTGTAGTCCATATTGGTGTCCCTGAACTGTGCATGTGGCCCCAGGTAATGAGGACATGACAAATGCTTGTAGCCCTGGAGACACCAACAGGATTTTAGGGCCCTGGCTGCATCCTGCAGGGCCTTGGGATTGCATGAAATGGACCAGGGCCATCCTTCACTGCTCATGGTGCTACTTCCAGCCTGTTCCTCTATGCTGCAGAGAGGGGTTGACTTTGGGAGTCAATGCCTGCCAGACTTGGCCACCTGAACTCCATGGTGACTGTCAGCCAGCTGATGCTGGATGGGGGCTGTGGGCAGGGACCTGTGAGCTGATGGCACAGAGTAGCAAAGAAGGCAGTGTGTCCTGCAGTACGGATGGGGCATCATGTGCACGCCAGGCCAGTCCTCCCCGCAGGGAGCAGGCAGTCCCAGGGCCTGCCCAAAACAACCCCAGGACTCGAAGGCAGGCATGGCAGCACTTGCAGGGACCGTGCAAAGGCAGCAGCTGCTGGGAGCGCAGCCCTGCTTAGCCCAGCCACTGGGCTCTGTGGCATGACTATTGCTGTCCTTGGGGCAGGCGCCCTCCTGGAGGCTGTTTCCCTTCTTGTCTCCCTGTGCTTGTGCGTGTGTGAGACTGCTGCTGGAGATGTCGCCTCTGTCTGCCCATATAGGTTATGCTTCGCTGCAGGATGAGCTGCTGTCCCCCGCCTCCCTGCATTACACGCTGCCATCCCCGCTGCGTGCTGACCAGTACTGGAATGAGGTGGCCATCATGGATGCTATCCCCATGGCTGCCACTGAGCAGGACGCCCTGATGGAGATGTCCGACATGCAGGTGTGGTCATCGGGGCTCACCCCCTCGCTGGTGACTGCTGAGGACTCCTCTCTGGAGTGCAGCAAGGCTGAGGACTCGGATGCCACAAGCGAAGGCCGGTTCCCGGGGCAGCTTCTAGCAGATGCACATGGCCCAGACCACATGGGCTCTATGGACCTGGTTGAGGATGACACAGTGGACTCAGACGCCATGAATGGCCTGATTGACCTTCTAGAGCAGGAGGAGGGGCAGAGGCCAGAGGGGAAGACGCCAGCCAGTGATCACCAGCCAGGGACCGGGGAGCAGGACCTGGAGAGTGAAGTCTCTTTTGTTTCAGTTCAGCAGAAGGTGCAAGCCAGGATCACGGCATCACCTACCGTTAGCCACGTCATGGAGAAGAGCTCAGACAGGTACTGCGGCCTGGGATGCCAAGGTGGCCGTGGGAGGGGAGCAGAACTGCTTCGCCAGCTATTGCCCTGTGCTGGACCAGCTGCAATAATCTCCCAGCTTTGCTTGCTTCTCTGCTGGTCTCCAGCTCTGGAGCCTGGGCATCCCCGGCAGACAGAGCGGTGGCCTTGGGCTGAGTGCCTTGCAACTCTCCGGAGATGCTGGGGGTGGGGGGGCTCCATGTAGAACACCTGGGAGGGATCCCCAGCAGCCAGCCAGGCCCTGCATGTAGGTTGTGCTGACCAGAGCCATCTCAGCCTGGGCTGCATCCTCCTGTGTCCCCAGTGGCACCAGTCTCGTGGGGTCCCTGTCAGAGCCTGGTGATGCTCTGCAGCATTGCCTTAGACCTTTGCAGCCAGGCTGCAAGGCTGTGAGGTGGGCAGGGAGCGTGGCAGGGAGGAGGCCTATGCCCTTTGTGCATCTGCATTTTGTGCTGCTTGTGCTGGGCACCCGGCAGCGCCATGAGCTGGGGAGCCCAGCGTCTGGTGGGGTGCAGGCTGTGCCAGCATGCCTGCTGGAGGCAGGCTGCTGCTTAGGGTGCAGCACTCCACAGCAAAGCTGACTGCCTCTCTCTCTCTGTCTCTCTCTCCCTGTCCCTGTCCCTCTCCGGTGCCCAGGCTGAGGGACTGGAATGCAGAAGGCTCCTTTATCTCCTGCCTACAGGACCTGACAGCGGGCTCCTGGCAGGAGGGGGTCACCCGAAGGCTGCTCCCGATGCACACCACGGCCTCCGGGGCAGAGGGCCAGGAGCAAGAGCAGGTCCTGGCACCAGCTGTGGAGCTGATGCGAGTCAGCTCTGCAGAGGACAGCGAGTGGCAGCCCCAGCTCTCCACAGGCGGCTGGCAGGAGGAGGCAGACAGACGCTTCTTTGGCCAGGTGAGGGTAAGAGCAGGGGGACCCGGCCCTGCAGGAGGTAGAGATCCTATGGACAGCCCTTTACTGAGCCTACCACGGGGCCAGCCGGGCAGACCAGGTGCCAGCTGAAGCACAAGTCTCCCGGCAGGCTTCCTGCCCTCTGCCCCTGGGAGTGCCTCTCAGCCCAGAATAGCCTACTGTGCTTGATACCTGAGCTCCTGCTCTCCATTTATAACCCAGCCAGCCTCTCTGACTGCTTCCTTATTGAGTATCTGCCCTGGCCACTGGCCCAACAGCCTGCTGGAGCCAGAAATAGAGCTGGTCTGGGGGCCAGGCTGGGTGGTGGGCACCCAGCCACGGCCACATGGAGCTGGCGGGTACAAGGTGAGGGCAAGCACCTTTCCCTGGCCAGGGCATGCGCAGCCATCCCGGCAGCGTGGCCATGCTCGGAAGTGGTCGCTCAGCTCTGCATTGCATGTTTCCTGAGTCAGGTGCGATTCCAGTGACACCCCAAACCCCTGGCTCCTGACCGGGGCTTCGTTTGTCCTGTGACAGAGGACTGCACACTGTCCTCCCCACCACAGCCAGGAGGACAGGTTGTTGGCGAGCTGTCGGAGAAGGGGGACAGGGTTGTCCCCTTTGCCGCCTGGCTAAGGACGGGTGGTGCTGTCTTGGTCCTGGCCCCATGACTTTGACAGAAGCTGTGAACGCAAAGGACGCTCCACCTGCCTGCTCCCTTCTCGCCGCCCACAGCCGGCTGAGCGGCAGTGGCTAGGGTTACAGCGTCCTCCCGCAGAGCCGGGGCACTGCGCCCGCAGCCGGCAGACCCACACGGCTGCTCCTGCCCCAGGGGCTTTGCCTGTCCCAGGCGGAGAGCATGGCCGGGCTCTGAGCAGCGGGCTGAGACCCGCGGGGAAGACGTGCAGCTGCCTGCGCTGCGGCGGGATGTGGGCTTTCCTGGCCCAGCTGCTGATGGCCCTGGTGCTGCTGGCCTTCTTCCTGGTCAGCTGCCAGAACGTCATGCACATCGTCAAGGGCTCTCTCCACTTCCTGCTCAAACACGCCCACCAGGAGCTGGACAAGGAGCTTGGGGAGAGCCAGGGGCTGGCGGACGACGAGGAGGCTCTCTCCACCAGGGTTGTCCGCCGGCGCGTCCTTGTGAAGGTAACGAGCAGGGAGCTGAGAGACCAGCCTGGGGCAGATGCAGAGGAGAGCAGTAAAGGGACGGGGCAGGGCGGGGGACAGAGGCTGTGGAGTACATGTCAGGCACACTGTTCTGCCTGCAGAGGGGCTCCCCTCACCCCGCTGAAATGCCCTGCTGTCCCTTCTGTCACTGCAGGGGAACGAAGTCCTTCATCTCCCCGGAGAGCAGGTGACTGAGGAGCAGTTCACAGATGATCAAGGCAATATCATCACCAAGAAGGTGAGTGAGCAGGGGCATGGTGTGGGCAAGGGCATGCTCCAGCCTTTTTCCTCTCCCCTCTGCCCGGCTGCCCTGCTCCTCCCTGCAGCCCAGGGGCCCATGCAGGGCACCCGTGTCCCGCCGTCTTTGGTTACGGTCACAGCACTTCAGCCAGACCCTGGGCATGGGACAGAGGCTGCACACAAGGTGCAGTCCAGGGCCAGACTGGGCGAGGAGGGAGGCACAGTGCCTGGGGCTAGCTGCGGTGCCCGGGGCTAGCCGTGATGCCCGTCTGTGGGGGTTCTCTGCAGGTCATCCGGAAGGTGGTGCGTCAGCTGGGCCCTGGTGACACAGATGACAGGCAGGAGCAGGAGGAGCTGATTCTGGAGGGCTCCCTGCAGGAGCCCCAAGACCTGGAGGCTGATGACGATCACTTCATTAAATACTCCATCCTGCATCGGGATGGTCTGGGGGCCAAGGTAAGGTGTGACTTATAGCCCTGCCTCACAGGCACCCTGCCCAGGGCCAGCACCCCCTTTGCAGGACTCACAGGCTCTGGGGCTCCGCCACCCTCTGTCCCTACTTCTGCCCTGCTCTCCTCTCCTCTCCTGTTTCGTCTCTAAGGCTTCTGGGGCAGCTCTCGCCCACTGCACCGATCTTCTTGCTCGGTGTCTTCTGCCAACTGACTCTGCTTTTCCCTCTCCTGTCCTTTTCTGTATGTCTGTCTGTTCACCTGGGTGATGTCCTGCTTCCTGCCCCTGTGGCTTCCTCAGGAGGAGGTGCGAGCACGTGTCCCGAAACCGGAGGTCTCCGGGGGCAGAATGGGGGCTCAGATAGTGAAACGAGCCAGCCTGAAAAGGGGGAAGCAGTGACCCCTCAAATGGCCTCTTTTGAGGTAACCCCACCTTTGCTCTCCCTTCTATCCCAGCTCCCTGTGCTGCTGCCTGCACTGAGCTGCTGGTCATCCACATCCTCCTGGGGAAAGTGTGACAGGGCTGTTCCCAGCTCTTGGCGTGCAGAGAGGGGTTGCTGCACTGCAGCGAAAGGCAGAGGGTGGGCAGCAGCGTGACGATACTGCAAACCCGTTCGCGGTCCCAGGGCCTGGGTGCAATGGGCACGGGGTGCCCTGCTCTGCAGCGATGCTCGTACAGCTGCTGGCGCTGGGTCAGCCTCTGTGCTGAGGTGGCTGCTGCTGCAGTCACAGCACCCTGGGTCCTCAGGGCAATGGCTCCCAGTGACAAGGTCACGGGGTTGTTACTGGGCTACAGCAGAGGGATGAGCTTTTTGTCCAAAAGTGCGCCGGGGAGTGGACAGCATTTGCACGGGGTCTGAGCAGAGCTGTCTGCTCCATCCACGAGCAGTAACCGTGCAGCCTTGTGGCAGATGAGACCAGCCCTTGGAGCCTGGTGCCTCTGACCCCCCCTTCCCCTGGGGTGCAGCCGGGAGTCAGCTGAGGTGTCACAGTTCTGCCGGGCCATGGCCTGCTGCCTCTGCTCCGCAGCATTCCTGCTGGGAGACACAAGTGGAGCCGCTGCCAGCCGTGCATCGTGGCACGAGAGGGCAGCAGTGAGGTCTGCTGCAGCTCCTGCGGCCAGGAAAGGGGGTGCAGGCCATGGCAGGGTGCTGCTGGTGGACATCAGGGCAGCAGGGATGCAGGAACAGGATGCTTGTTGGGGTTGAGGGCAGGGGACCTGTCTTGACCCAGGACTTTTCTTCCACTGAGCCCCGGTGTGAGCACTGGGTCATCCCTTGAGCGTTGTGCATGTCCTGCTCCCCTGCCCTGTTGGGTGGGATTAGACCAGGCTCAAGGCAGGGTGCTTGGCACAGCGCACTGGGACCCAGCTGCATCACTGCTCTCTGCACGCTGGCTGCTGGGCTGGCGGTGCAGCACTCGGGGGAAGGTGCTGCACACGTGTTCCCGGCTAACGGGTGCTGCTGGGCCAGGGAGACAAACAAGCAGGGGCAATTTATGCTCTGGCCCCTACTGTACGTGCATGGCGGTGTCTGTCCTTCCTCTCCCTCCTCTCTCCACTGTGTTAGTTGGCTCTCTGTGGGTGCATGACAGTCAAGAGGCTTGTACTTGTGGACACACGTTCACACAGATGGTGTCCTTGCACCCACTGCCTGCCACTCTCCCCAGACAGTCCCTGGGTCTCCCTCTTTCTGGGGCAGTGTTCCTGCTGCTTTGCTCTTGCTGTTTGCCGTGGCGTGATGAAGTGTCCCAGGGTGTGCATTAGGAATGTGTGGGGTCCTACCCGCTGCTGTGAGAGTGAGGTGCAGTTGGTCACCCTAGTTGAGGCTGGAGGCTCAAGGCTGGCCACCTCTATGCCAGAGCCTACAGCAGCCCTCCCGGCTCCTTCCCAGTGCCACATTGTCTTTGGTGCAGCTCAGCTCCTGCTTTTTACTGCTCTCTGCAGCTGGGACAGCACCAGCAATGCCATCTATGCCATTGCTGCTGGTTCCAGGCAGGGCACTTATTGGTGCTCTGTCGCTGTCCCTCTGATGCCCCCAAAACTTGTCTTGTGGTATCTGGGCAGGACGGGTGCATGTGGGTCAAGCACCAGGTGCAGAAGGGCTGGGACTGCATGTACCCTTTCTTCTGGCCCCCGTGAATGTCTGGTAACTCCATCTCTGTCTCTCCCTGTGTGTCTCCAGGATCTCACCTCAACACCAAACCACTGAACTCCACACATGTTCTGACACATACCTGAGAAGAGAGGAGAGGAAAGCAGAGAGTGGAGGGGAGCAGGGCTGGCTGTACATGTTTCTATAGGCTAATGGCATGATTTCTGTATGAGACATACTTACCGTCCTATCCGCATGACTGACTGACTGCAAGACGCATGAGCTACAGTACTTAAAACTGACGGAGGGGCCTCCGTCCCTGCCCCGCTGCTGCCAGGAGCCCAGCAACAGCAGCATGCACCAGGGGCATCCTCTCAGCAGCTCTGTGAGGCAAGAGCTGGACTGGCAGAAAATGAAAAGGAAGGAGACTCCACCCTCGCGCATTTGCGTGTCGAAATGCATCCCCACACCCGTGCTCCAGCTGCAAGAGGGAAGCTGGGGCAGCACGGCACTGCTCACTGTGGAAGAAGAGGGGCTCGACCCCCCCGTTGCCCGTGCTGCCTCTGCTGGACTTGCCTCTCGTCCCTCTCAGTGAGTGCTGGGTTGTGGGGAGGGCAGTGGTTGCCAGGGGTGTGTGAGATGGGAGTTTCAGGGAGCACAACTGCCCTGGGCAGAGGGGCTGGTGCAGGGCAGCCCTTCCTCTCCTCAGCACGTGCAACGTCTCCTGCCCAGGCAGGGCTCTGGGTTGAGCACTGAGCTCGTTGCTTGTGTTGAAAGTGTAAACTGTACAGCAATCAGCCTTGTGTATATGAACCAATAAATACTATGCAAACCCCTAGGGACACTCTAGCAGTATGTACGAAGCACTAACAGCTCTGCTCCCAAATACCTCTTCAGGCTGCAGGATGGGCAAAACCTTTGGAGTAGGTGAGCAGCTCCGATGAATGGAGCTGGGAGGCTATAGGAGTAAAAGGGCAGCAGACAGTGCCCTGCGTCCCTCTGGCTGAGCCTGGTCCCCTCCTGGCCTGAAGAGGGGGGCCCACAGGTGCAGTCCCACCAGCCTGTCCATGGTGCAAGCCCCAGTTTGGGTTAGATCCCGCTGGGGTGAAGCTGTTGGGCTGTGCTGAGGTGCTTGGGGCCCAGGGACAGTGGGTAGAGAGACAGAGCAGGGGATGCTTGTGCCACGCAGGGGGTTGTGCCTAGGTCTACTCAGCACAATATCTGCTCAGGAGGTGAGCCAGCAGCCCTGCAGTACGCACCCCACCTAAGGGCTTTGCAGGGTCCCCTGCCTCCCTCCGAGGGCACAAATGAGCGTAGCCCCTTGGTCTGCGGATGCTGACCCTCCCAGGACCAACCTCAGAGACGTGGGGAGCTGCTGCCCTGGTGGCTGCGCTGTGGCCGGGTGAAGGCCCTGCTGCGGCAGCCTGGCTCCGGCACTCACCCTGGGAGCCAGGGCAGCCCCGGGGCCGGCTGCTGCCCGAGCAGAAGGACAGGGACAGGCAGAGCTGCCCGGGCAGCACCGAGGTGTGGGCAGTGAGTTGAGTCTGCTGCAAGACTTGACCCCAGGAGGGCCAGATGCAGGCAGTGGCGGTAGGTCCCATGTCCCCAACTCCGTCCTTTACCTAAACAAGGTGGGGGCCTGGTCTTTGTAGCACAGTGGTGTGGGGACCCCCTGTCCACGGACTTGTTTCGCAGGGCCTGAGTTTGCTCTCTGTGGCCACGTGCAGAGCGAGCCTCGTGCTGAACCTCCAGCTTCAGGCTGGTGGCCCTGGCAGGGCAGCCCTGTCTCGCAGAGGGTGCGCGTCTGCCGGGAAAGCCCCTGGTTCCCCTGCAGTTGGGAAAAAGCCTGGCTGCAGCGAAGCAACTGACCCAGCTTAGCCTTGGAGAGCAAAGCAACCCCTTCCCACCCCGAAGTTGAGCCATATAGGCACAGACTCTCCATCCATCACCCTTGCTATGTACAATAACCTCCCTAGACCCACTGCGACCGCTGACTCCGTAGCATCACCGTAGAGTTGTGTGTGGGTCCTGTGCTTTGGCCTTGTGTACGCCTTAGGGAATGTGCTGTGCTGCACCCGTGCCAGGCACCTGCAGTGACATTGCTTTGCGCTCGGATTGCTCGTAGGGCTGGTAGGGGGAGGCTGCACCTGACATTGAGCCTAGAGAATGCTGCAGTCTGCACACTAGAAGCTTTTTAGAGATTTTAAAAATTACTTTTATTTCCTTTTTTTAATTGTTATGGAAAGAAGCCTTTTGGATCTCCCTGTCTTAGCCCCTGATGTATAGATCATTTCCCTGTACACCAGCTATCAGACTATGAATTAATAAAGAAACCCACACAGACCCCGTCCCGGCTCTGCTTTTCTCAGCGCGGGGGGAAGGCTGAGGCTCGGGGCGGGGGGCCGGTGGGGGCCCCTCTGCCCGTGCCCCGGTGCCAGGAGGGGCTGATGACACAAAGCTGGGGGGGGTGGCTGACACCCCAGAAGGCTGTGCCGCCATCCAGAGAGACCTGGACAGGCTGGAGAACTGGGCAGAGAGGAATCTCATGGAATTCAATAATGGCAAATGTAGGGTGCTGCCCCTGGGGAGGAATAACCCCCTGCACCAGGGCAGGTTGGGGGCGACCTGCTAGAAAGCAGCTCTGAGGAAAGGGACCTGGGAGTCCTGGGGGACAACAGGATGACCATGAGCCAGCAATGGGACCTGGTGGCCAAGAAGGCCA
>VXBO01004324.1:179667-195964 GCA_013400135.1 Rhinoptilus africanus
GGCCCGGCCCGGCCCCGCCCGCCACGGTCCAGCGCGCGCCGCGGCCCCCGCCGCCGCCTTTCAAAGCGCAATTTGTCTGGGCCGGGCCAATCCCGCGCTGGCCCCGCGGCGCAGCCAATGGCGACCGAGGCGGCGGGGAACCAGCCAATGGGAGCCGCCACCTGCCGCCGGCCGGCCAATGGGGACGCCGTATTCTAATAGCCCTGGGCTTTATCAGAGAAATGTTGGCTCGTCCCAAGCCCAAGTTGGGTCCGGAGCCGGAGCCGCCTCGGCGAGGTCGGACGGGGCCCGGCCCTGCTGGTGGTCCCCTGCAGCCCAGGGCTGGCCCCCTGACAGGGCCCCGGGGCCCCCCAGGTGCCCGCCAGCCAGGGCGGGTGCCAGGGCCCAGTAGCCCCCCAGCCGGCAGGGATGGGCCAGCCCTCACACCCTGGGGAAGCCAAGCTCTGAGGGCCGCCTCGACGTCGGAGCCATGGACGCCAACCTGCCGGGCCCCTTCCTGCTCAATGGCCCTTCGCTGGGCCCCTTCCCTGAGGCCAAGGCGCCCGTCTGCCAGTACTCGGTGCAGAGCTCCTTCTACAAGCTGGGCCCCCCTGGGCTTGGTGCCCAGCTGGCCGCCGGCACCCCCCATGGCATCTCCGACATCCTCGGCCGGCCCGCGGCGACGCCGAACAGCAGCCTCCTCCCCAGCTACCCCCACGCGGGTGGATTTAACGGACTGAGTTCCCCGGCCGTCTATTATGGGGCCCAGGTGGGGGCCCTCCCCAAGGCTGGCAACGAGTACCTGCCACGGGGCCGGAGCTGCTGGGCAGAGGCAGCACCGGACTGGCGGGGCGGCCGGCACTGCGGTGGCTGTAAGTACAGCGGGGCCGGGCGGAAGGGTGGCGGGTGGGTGCCGCAGGCAGTGGGCACCCCACAGAGCCCCGACCCCTCGGCACCGGGGTGGGGACGTGGGGCAGCTGCCCAGGACTCATCTTCTCAGCTGGTCGCCCTGCGGGTTGCCCCAGGAGGGTGGGAATGGCCCCAGTGTCAGAGCTCCCGGACCTCAACCTGGCACGGAGGAGGTGTCCCTCTTGAGCAGGGGCAGCTCTAATGGCAGAGATTAACTTTGCTTCACCCCCAGACAAGCCACAGCTAGCAAGGACAGGCAGAGCCTGCCGCCCGGAGATGCCTCGTCCCTCCGGCAGCCTCACTGGGGCTGGTGCCTGGCCCAGCTCGGGCAGAGACAGGCAGGATGGCCAGCCCTGAGCCGGCGGTGCTGTCTGCCTGGTGGAGAGCTGGCGGCAGGATAGCAGAGCATGGGTGGGCAGGGTGGGTGCACCCACCATCCCATGGGGAGCCCTGGGAGGCTCCAGGCACAGCTGCTCCGAACCTGCAGCCATGGTCCCCTTTCCCTCTCTCCAGGTGATGCTCTGACTGCAGGTGGGTCAGGCAGAAGAGCTGCCGGCTCCTGTCATGGCTATGAGCCGTCCAGCACT
The DNA here is from genome assembly GCA_013400135.1 of Rhinoptilus africanus. NCBI lineage: Eukaryota > Metazoa > Chordata > Aves > Charadriiformes > Glareolidae > Rhinoptilus > Rhinoptilus africanus. The sequence goes on from VXBO01004324.1 coordinate 181,143, forward strand.
GCCTGCCTTCCCGTCATGCATCCTGCACGATGGGGGGCATGGGGGCATGATGTTCCTGGTGCTGCGTGGGTCCGGGGTCGTGCACTGCTGCTGGGAACCCTTCCCTCTCTCAGCGCAACAAATTAGTGCTGTCCCTGAGCAGGAGGTGCACAGCTCTGTCTCTGTGGGGACGGCACAGAGGGCAGCTCAGCACTCCTGGGATGAGGCTGAAGCCCTGGAGCCAGACTGCGGTTTTAATCTAGAGGGGAGCCAGCATGGATGGACTCTGTGGGTGCTGAGGGCTGGTGCCGTGCTCGGGAAGGGGTGAGCTGCCCAGAGCCATGCACTGCGGCGAGCCTGGGGGCTCACCCACCTCCCTCCTCTCCCGCAGCCCCTGCTCACCTGGCCAACAGCATCCATAAGAAGAAGCACACGCGCCCAACCTTCACGGGGCACCAGATTTTCGCGCTGGAGAAGACTTTTGAGCAGACCAAGTACCTGGCGGGTCCGGAAAGAGCACGGCTGGCCTATTCCCTCGGCATGACTGAGTCCCAGGTGAAGGTGAGTGCAGGTCCCTGTGTGGCACAGGGCGCGTGGCGTGGTGGCTGCTAACCGAGCCGGTCCCTTGGGGCGGCAGGTCTGGTTCCAGAACCGACGGACCAAATGGAGGAAGAAGAGTGCCCTGGAGCCCTCCTCGTCCTCACAGCGGGCGGGGGGCTCTGGCGGAGAGCGGGCAACCTCTGAGACTGAGGACGACGAGTACAACAAGCCCCTGGACCCCGACTCGGACGATGAGAAGATCCGGCTGCTGTTGAGGAAGCACCGTGCGGCCTTCTCGGTGCTGGGCTTGGGCACGCACAGTGGCTGAGCACGGCACAGCTTGCCCCTCTGGGCCATGGGGCATCCAACCTGGCCACCTGTGACCCCCCCACAGACACCTGGCTGTGGGGATGGGGCAACTGACACTCCCCTCCTGATCGTGGCTTGCAGGGCTGGGAGCAGCACGTGTGGGCAGCGTCAGACGCGGCCGAGCTGTCGGCATTGATGAAATAAAGGTCCCAGCCATGTCCCAGCGCTTGCTTCGCGGGCGTGTGGTCCAGGGTGCCCTCATGAGCCCAGGCCAGAGAAGGGGCTGGGATGGCACACATGGGGCAGGGTCTGCGTGAAGGCAGGGGAAGGGGCCACGGCTGCGGTGCTGTGTGTGGGGCAGGAAGAGCCCACAAGAACAGGACAGCCCTGGGGACGTTTCCCAGGGTTTTCCCCGTTTTGGGCGTGCACCGGCAGCAAGAGGTGCTGGTTCAAAAGTCACTCATTGGGGCCTCTTGTTGGAACCTATTAGCAGCAAATAAATATCATTTATCTTAACGGTGTGAGTGAGAGCCCATTCACCTGTCGCGGTTGCAGGATTGATGTAGCATCAATAGCCCCCGTGTGTTTGCTGCCAACGTGGTGGGCCTCCCCCGTGCCGTGCTGCACCCCGGTGCAGTGGGGGCTGTGTACACATGTGTGTGCACGTGGGTCTGCACGTCCCCTGCAACGGCTACACCCAGCTCAGCCCTGGCACGCCAAGGGTGGGTGCCACACAGGGCTGTCTGTCCCCAGCTGCTCAGGACACCAAAGGGGCTCCTGGTGACACTGGCACAGTGCTGGGGCCCCGGTGAGCGTGGCAGTTGTTCAGCTGAGAGCCAGCTAAGTGCCACCAGGTGTGAGCAAACAGAGCAGCCATGTCCGGGGGGGAAATCGATAGGAGATAAGGTGCCGCCAGCCCATCACAGTCTGATTAGCCGCATGGCACAGGCATGGAGGAGCTGCTGGGGGCTGCAGCCCAAGCTGCCCTCCCCTGGGGCCGCAAGGACACGCCGGTGGCCAAGTCCACAGCTGGAGGTGGCCAAAGCCCCTGAAGCACTGTGGCTTTGCAGCAACCCCGAGCACCGGCCTTGTGATGGTGAGCCGCGGTGCGGGGCTGCAGATCGTCACTGTGCCACCCGTCTGCCTGGGGCCTTTGGCTTCAAGTCCCCTCCACTCTGTCACTCTCCGCCACGTGCTGGGCTGGGGGAACTTTGCAAGGAGCCCTGATTGCTCAGCAGCACTTCCCCGGGGCTCAGGGAAGACTGATCTCCCCTCGCAGGTCCCTGTCCAGCCCCTTAGGGAGAGCGGGGTGCTCAACGCTTCCCCTCCAGCCACAGCCCCTCCGCTCCCTTGATGGGACCACTGCTGCGGGGGGTGGAGCTGATGGACCCTTCGCCAGGTCCCAGCGCAGGGCTGGGTCGGAGACTGCGTCTCCCACGGCAGAGCTGGGACAGCCATGTCACCATCCATGGGCAGGAGGCAGCTCCGCACAGCGGGAGAAGTGTGGGGCTGCTGTCGGGATATTTTTTTGACATTTTCTAAGCTGCCCAGCGTGGCTGACAATTTTTAATGTACTAACTGCCTGGTCCAGTGAACTGATTAATTGGTGCTGTGGAGATCAATACAAAACAGAAAATTAAAACAATTTTAAAGTGATTAAGTAGTTTAACACCTGTCTGATGCCACGTCAGGGCTGGGAGACAAATAAAGCAGGTGGCAAAGGGCCTGCAGCAGCCGGGCAGAGTGACAAATCGCAGCCACAGCCTGGCTGCCCCGAGCATCCCAGCGGCCGGACGGTGCCCTGAGCTGTGGCTGGGCCCTGCCTCTGCCCACTGCAGCTCCTGCGTCCCGCGCGGATGGCACCGGCCACTCAGCCGTCCTGGGGGGCTCAGCCCCCGGCTGGCACACGGCGAGCACCAGCTCTGCCCTCCCCAAACCCACCCTGTGCCCTGCGGCAGGGGCCGGGCAGCCCTGGGGCGTTCGGTCAGGGCTGCGGGAGCGCGGCCGAGCGCAGGGCCAGCGGCTGCGGGGGCGTGTGGGTGCGAGTGCAGGCAGGGCGGCCTGGCAGGCAGATGGATAGCGGCTCCGCTTCAATTCTGCATCCCTTTTCTCCCAGACAAACCCCGTCGGATTTTCATAAATCAAAGCGCCACACTGTTTAATAAAAATTTATTGACTTACAAGTGATTATTTATCAAAAGGCCATTAATAGCGGCTCCGGGAATGATGTGCTACTGGGTGGTGCGTGGAGACTAATAGCAAATCAATGCCAGCATCCGGGCAGAATGCATATGAGGGGCCCTGGCCCCAGTGGGCTGCACGGCTGCGGCAGCCAGAGCCAGCAGCCCCTACCCTGCGGGCTGCCCAGCACTCCCCCTGGTTATTTATCGCTTACAAATGAAATGATCGATACTTTTAATCTAGAGCTAAATTTATTAACTTTCCCATCGGAGAGAGACATATTGACTGGGGGCATGGGAGGGGGAGCTGAGGAAAGATGGATGTGTGCCTCCTAACCTGTCCAGCCAGCTCCCTGCCCACTGTGGAGCATCCCAGGATGGGGGTCCCGCAGAGCTGGGGGGGGGGGTGAGGAGTGGGCAGGGGAGGGCTCCTGTGCATCACCATGGCATCCATGGCAAGGGCTGCGGGGAGAAAACTTGTGGGCACCGGCAAGCAGGTCGGAGTGGCCAGGGGTGCTGCCGCTGGCACTGGAGCATGCCTGAGTCTGCCCTGGGAGAGCCTGAAGGCAATGCCCTGGCCTCGGGGAGGAGCGCTCTGGTCCACAGCCGGCCAGACCACGGCGTGGAGGGGCAGGGTGTCTTAGCCCAGATGGCCCCCCCCGAGCGCTAGAAGAGGTTTGCGAGCGCTGAGGCCAGAGCAGCAGTCAGGCCAAGCCGGGGCTGGCTCAGGCCGTAGCCCCAGCCGGGGGCTGCCCGGGTGCTCAGCAGTAGCTTTTTGGGCGTGTGGCTCAAGCAGGTACTGGAGCAAATACAGCTCGTAAAATGTTATGATTAAACGGTAACGGTAAGTACTGCAGGGTAAGGCACGCCTGCTCGGTAACTGAAGCATAGCCATTGTGCAGGTTAACTCCATGAGGCATTTGCTATACCCAGCATCTTACACAACTTAAAGACGATGCTCACAAACTCTGCATAAATGTAGCAACTGCTGAGGAGATAAGGGTTGCACTTTCCTTTTTTTTTTTTTTTTTTTTTTTAGTCTCAAAGAAACCGCCCTCGGTNCGCCCTAGGTTGGTGAACTGGAGTTAAGAGCTGTAACTAACAAGTTGGGTAAAACAAGTAAACCAAAGTGCTGGTGAAGAGACCCTTAATGCCATAACCAAATCCTAATGAACAAGGGATCCATGCTGGGGTACCTGATATCTGTTAGTAACGAGTAGTTTTCTTCTGTTGGTAAGCGTAAGCAATGCACTTCAAACCTGTAGGTGTTGTTAAATATCTCCTGCTTCAGCTGCTTTTGTTTTGTTATCTTAGGTGGAAAGGAAAAGGTACCAGGCTTTGCTGCTTGTTCTGTTTTTAATTCCCCCAGATCAATCGTCATAGCTGAAGTTAGGCAGAGGAGAATACAAAATTGGGGTAACAGTGAAAAGCCTGGGGCCAGTAAGGGTGTCTCCATCACCAAACAAGAGCAGCCCGGTGAGGCTGGGTGTTAATGTGACCATGTGTAACAGATCACTGACAATCGAATGCAACTTTTGTGTAGGTAATGTGTCTGTGTGTCTGTATTTATAAAGGATCACATTTCAAGCACTACAAGAAGCAAAGGTAAATCAATTCAGTATAGGAATTGATTATATATAAGTATTATTATATCATACTATATTATATTATTATTATATTTTAAAATATATCCCGTAACTGTACATTAGCAGACCATATACTATTAAGTGTAGCTTTACATCCCTGTGAGTGAGGAAGACCGTCCCCTCTGAGGTATTGTTCTGGGAAGTTTAGTTTATTTGTGCGTAAATTGGTGGTCCTGGGGTAGTTGGAAAATAGCACACCGTGAAGACAAGTCGTGCTCGTGCTGCTTCACATAGTTTGCGAGCAGGTAAAGACGACCCGATGGACCCAAAAGAAGTGTTTTGAAGCAGAGAGGCTGGATGCAACTGGATAATTTAAGTGAGAGTGGGTGCATTATGTCTCTTGGGAAAGGTCAGGGAAGTTTCTGGACTCTGGTGCTTTATTTTCTCTGTCTCTTTCTTGATATAATGGTGTTTAACCCAAATAAAACCAAGCAGGAATTAAACTACCTTGAATTCATGTTGGTAGCTAGTGCAGGGAAATTCAAATTTAAGGACACTTATATAGAATAGCTGTCCTGACCTGGGGGTAGCAGATGTTCCCCCCCGCAACAAACACCTTTGTGCCTTCGGGAACAAAGGAGGCATTTAAGCATTGGCTTCTCCAGCGCTCTAGCACATGCAAAGAGGCTTCTGCATGCAGCAGTGAAACAGCATTTGCTTATAAAAGCAGGCAGGGGATCCAATGAAAGTGCTAGTGTTTGTAGGAACATAAGGAAAATTGGAAAGTACACGGGATGAATGCTCAAATGCATGTTGTTTTACTGAATAATACACTTGTAGAGCTGAAGGGGAAAGCAGTACCACCTCCAGCACAAGATTTCCGTTTCCTTGCAATGAGCTGAGATTATGCATGTGCATGTTGGTGCATAACAAGATCAGGTCCCACCATTGCTCTCAGGAGACATTTGAAAGAGGATCTCCTGCTCAGCCACAGAGTCTCAGGACTCTCCTACCCGCCCTGGGCACATACAATTCCTCAAGAGCCCCACATGCCACACCAGGGACAACTGCCTGTCACCTTGCAGTTCCAGGCGACAGAGGGAGGCTTCCAAGGAGGATGATCCTCACCACCTCAGGAACCCCAGCAGAGGCTGTTACTCAGGTGCTGGAGAAGCAATGGTCTGGGTCAAACTATGACAGGAGGGTGGTGAAAGGAAAAGGAAAGGTTTCTCCTGGAAGTAAAGTTGGAGATGGTTTGAGAGATCACGTACTGCTCCTAAGGTTTTTGCTGCAGATGTGAAAGGCACAGGCTCATCAAGAGTCCCTTGGTTGTCAAGGCAGCTAATTTCAGTGCAGCTCACCAGCTTCTGTGCTGTGGGAGACTTGTGACTGACACACATGCACATCAACGTACCAGTCCGCCCCCTGGGCCTGTAAACACCATATGGAAGCATATGACACCATAAGTGTTTCATTTAATATTGCCCCTGCAAGGGGCTTCACTGTAACAGTAACGAGAAGGCATCTGTGCCAAGAGCTGCTCACGGCCTAAAGACTCTAGGCAGTAACAGTGCCTCTGGGAAAGAACAGCCAGAGGATGAAGAAGCAAGTCCAAGCAGCTCTGGAGTAGCCAAAGTCCAAAGATTCAGAGCCGCTTCAGTCAAGCCCTGGCTCGTGCTGGAGGCAGAAGGGCTCTGGTCAGGCCCAGGAACAGCGCTGGCAGCAGAGGGCTCAGGAGCGGCTCCGGTCTTCATGGTTGCCTACAATCATTTTGCTGTAGAGTTTCTGTTGCTCCTCCTTGAATGTGTCTTTCACCTTCTCCCTCTTCAGTCCTCCATCCCTGGGGAAAGAGTCACACCATCAGAGAAGCTGAAGGTGTACACTGTTTGAAACTTCAGCCGGGGCTCCTCAGAGTAGGTGAGAGCTCCAGCAACAGCTGGACACCTCCAGAGAGACCGTGTGTTGCTGGGGCACGCTGCAGTGCAACTGTCCCCACGGGGCGTTACTTTCACACCTTGCTCTGCCAGGAGCTGCACCTGCAGCCCCGCACTGTGCTCAACACGGCAGCTCTACCAGAAGCGTGAGCTGCTCTGATACCACTACAGTAGACAGTCCCTGTGCTGCCCAGGCTCTGAAGATCTCAGTGCCTGAAAAAGGAAGTTCCCAAGCTCAACCCACTGCGTTGGACAGCATCAAGTCAGAATCAAGGTATCCCAGTGCAAGCTGGAATCAAAGAATGAAGCCCTGGTGCCCAACAGACACAGCAGAAGGAAAGATTTTGGTCCCTGCTACAGAAGAGCAGGTCTGGAGGTCACAGGCAAGATGTATTTCCATTTCTCTGTAGGTCTGCACTGCCCAACGCAAGACAAATACTTAGCTCTACAGCCCACAAGCACATACCAGGACCCAGGAAAAAGGAACCTTGGCACTAGGAAGAGAAAAACCAGCATGGACTCACCAGAGCAGATCCACAAGGCCTCCCTGCCTGGCAATGGCTGACTTCACTCGATTGGCAAACTGGACAGCATCCTCTTCAGGCTGTGGCAAAATAACACGGCTCAGCAGGAGCAAAGGGCCAAAGAGGAAGCAGATCAGACACGCCGGGTTCACCTTACTTACCTGCCTGGTCATTGGGGGCAAGTACCAGACACTGCAGACAATGGCCCAGCTGGTCATCATCCTAAGGAGGTAGGTCACCATGCCATACTTGCTGCTGTTCCAAAAGGCATCTCCAAATTGCGGGTCATACTACGGAGGCAGAAGAGCTCATAAAAGGCAGGCAGTGGTTGCCCCCTCCCTGAGGCTCCAAGTTCTGCCCCAAGCCCAGCTATAGGCCAGCCCTCCCAGAGGACTACCCAGGGTGACCTCAGCGTCCCCGTGCCCTCAGACCAGGCTGCTGACCCAGCAGGGCCAAGACTGGGCTGCCAAGACTGAGCTCTCACGCAGAGAACTACTTACACCGTAAGAACGTTTGCCTTCTCATACCTTGATGGCCACAGGGTAAACTGTGGCTCCGATTTCAAAGCTCCCCTTTTTGAACATCATCACAGACGTGTTGTTGATGCAGGTTCCTGTAAGAGGCAAGAACAATCTTCTCAACTTCCCTTTGCAAGTCAGTTCAGAAGTCTAAGGGCCCCAACATGCACTCCGCAGCCTGTTCTCTGTCTGCACAGGATGTGTCACATCATAGATCTGACTTCCACACTCTGGGTTCAGTCAGCTCTAAAGATGCAATATCCCCTTTGTCTCAGTGAAGGGTCTCATGGCCCTTGGCTGCTAAGAAGAGAGGGAACAGAGAGCTGGTGCTCTCCACCAGCTGCTTGTGTGACCTTGCTCCACAACTCACCTTCTGGGAAGATAAGAATAGGCAGTTTGCTCTTGTCCTGGACATGCTCCGTGAGCCTAAACAGAAGAGTATCACCAATTAGCACAGGGCACAGAAGCTGTCATTAGCAATCCACACAGCATACAGTCCTTATCCTGCAGCCACAAGGGACTATCTGGGTGCCGCAACAGTGGCACCGGCTCCCAACAGCCACGAGGCAAAGCAGTGTCCTCACCCAGGGGAAGTGGGCAGCCCCCCCTTTCCCAGCATCCAGACCCCCCCCTGCAGCCAGCAACTGTCACACCTTCTGGCGACGAGGTGACGATCTTTGACCTCGGAGCGTTCAAACCAGACGTGGGGGCAAGCTTTCACCATGGCTCTCTGTATCACACCCATGAGCCCTCCGTGGATCTGACCCACCTGAACAGGGCAAGAAGATACAAGTTACAAGACCTGGGGACACACGAAGGCCGAGGCAGCTCCTCGCTCCACAGCAAAGTTGGGGTTCATCTTTCTACCCCTGCCCTGGAAAGGCTGAAAGGAAAAGTCACAGGCTCTGACTGGAAGGACAGACGTAGCAAGCCCCAAATGCTTTCCACATTGCTGGAGGCCCAGCTGGAGAAGTGCTTTGCTCTTCCACGGACAGCAAAGCCCAGAGCTCTACTTGCCAAGCAGTGCCCAGGGAGCCCTGGTGCTCTGAGTCCCAGGTCAAGCTTGCTGGAAAGTCACACAGAACAGGGTCTGAGAGAGCCCTGCAACGTCACACAGGGAAAAGCAGTTCTGCGTGCTCGAAAGCCTTCTGCTGCCTACTCCTTGTCCTGTGCAATATGCTCGCTGCTCCCACCACACAGGTGGCTGGGCCCTGGCAGGCAGAGCTGGGGCAGGGGTGCAGACCTTACCATCGCGTAGTAGCCATCACTGGCCAGGATGATCACATCGATGGGAGATGTGTGATTGGCCACACAGATGCCTCCATTGCGGGGTCTGTTTTCTCTAAATGCAAAAGAAAGGCACGGATGAGGACGGAGGAAGGAAGCGCGAGGCCTGCAAGAGGCACAGCACGGAGCAGCTGGTGGGAAGGGACACCCTGAAGCAGGCAGTGCCTCCTTACCGGTCATGGTAGGTGATGATGGCTGTGAGGGCACGCACACAGATCCGGTAGCACATCAGGTGGACATGCTTGCTCAGGAACTCCTTACACCTGCAGCCCAGGACAGAGACCATCACCCCCCAGCTCCACAATTTCCCCTGTAACAGCGCCGCTCAGTCCAGCTGCCCCAGGCCACGAGACCCAACTGAGACTTCACATCTCTCCCACAGAAACACATCTTGTCCTGGGTTTTGCTATCAGCTTACAATCGCTGATTCTTAAATCACGAGAACCAAACTTTGGCCTTTCCTATTTTCTGCTCTTATTCCTTTCAGAGCCCAGGGCTCTGCCTCAGCCTTAGTGCTCACATCTAGGGCCTTTGTTTGAAATTACAGGGTGTCTGTTCCTGAGAGGCTACAGATGCCAGGACAACCTGCCCTGCCTGCAGCAGGCAGAACAGACAGGCCTTGCAGGAAAACTTCAGCATTATCACGTCTCAGACTGCACAGAAGGCCCCCCACCCCCTCTTCCCTCAAAGATGAACTCACCTTCCATTTGGCAAATATCCCACCACCGTAGTACCAGTCACCAACAAGCTGATGCCAGTGAACGCCAGAGCTATCCTGCAGAAAGAGGGAAGCTACATGCTAGCAAAACCAGGCCATGGGCCCTATTCATCAAGCAGCCTGTCTCTCCTGATCGTCTTGAACAGGGTCCGTGGGGCTTGGAAACCAGTGGCACTTGCAGGTGGGTCCCACAGCAGCACTCACCTGAGGGGCAGGAGAAAGCAGTAGCGGATGAGCACGCCCAGACCCCAGAGTACAGTGAGGCGCAAGCTGATATACTGGAAGTTGTAGTTGGTCCTGCTGAGCAGATTCCAGGACTCCAGCTCTTCAGCAGAGAATCTCTTGGTCACTTCATCATCCATGATGGTCTCGATGCCTTTACGGCAGAAATAGAAGATATCTGAGAGCTCAAACTCAGGGGTGTCCAGAGCTTTGCCGCTGCCACTCCGGCGGATCTCCTTGATCTCCTCTTCCAGTGATGTTGGCTCCTTAGCAATGATACCTGCAACATACCACAGGCAGCTCTGAGCAACGTGTGACCTGCCCGCTCAAAGACAGCTGAGAGCTGGGGCCCCTCCTCGTCCGTCCTCCACAGAGCCCCCACCCTTTCTCCAGTCCAGACAAGTATAAACCAGTCCTCCCAACTATCTAGAAATGAAACGCTCCCTGGATGCTTCCCTCCCTTTCCTCATGAAATGGACCATTGCATCCTCCAATGTACCTACACGGAAAAGGCTTCCCAACCTCACTCACTCAGAGACACCACCTTTACCCACATCTCCCCAAAAGAATTTTGAACTCATATATACCCACGCAGGGCAGGATCTTACCATTGGCGTAGGGCTTGTATAATGGATGGTTCTTCTCCTTGGCACCACGCTCTATTCTCAGTGTTGCCCACTGCAAGAGACACACATGACGAGTACGATTCACAAGGCCTGTAGCTTCACTTCATATTATCCCTGTTTTATAGTCGACTTCCAGAGGTGGCCATGGTTAAGGGGTACAAATGGGGCTAAACCAGGAGGCTTCAGAACCAAAGTACAGAACCAAAAGTGATGAAAACAGCTGAACAGAGGTGGAAGCAGAGACTGGTCTGGGAGGAACATTTTTACAGCAGAGATTTGTCTGCAATGGGACAAGAGGATGGATGGGGAGGTGACAGCCATGATGTGCACACACATCGTGCGTGTGCACACACACACACATGTGCCTTTCTGCATGGCAGAGCCCCAGCGAGTGCCGGAGGGAAGGACAGTGCTCAGTGGTGGGACGGCACAGCAAGACTTTCTGCAGCCTCTGTGTCCTGTGGGCTCTGCTGCAGCTGGCCCGTGGCTGCCACTGCACAGCCGCTGGGAAGTCTGTCTGCAACACACTGCAGGAAGCAGATCATGGGACCGGTGCTATTTTTCAACCCTCGCTTCTTCTAAATGAAATGCGCAACACGGAGACTGCATTTTCAGGCTGCTGCTAAAAACATCAGGCTGATGATGGGATGGGACCCTTCCCTCCCTGATTCAGCTGCTTCTCAGCTCACCAGTGAGTCCAACACAGCAGCAGCAAGCACCCTCAGACAGCTCTCTGGCAGCTGGCTGCCAAATCCCATGCCCGAACTACATGTTGTCCACAGAAATCTCTCTCAGCTGGTCTCAAGGACACCAGCAAAAACTGCTGGCTGGATTTCTTGCCAGCCTTCCTGCCTGCCCTTTGAGTAACCCTCTCAGCCTCACACTCTTCTGCATTATACAGGCCTGGGAGAACAAGCTTCTTGTGTTCTTGTGTACAATGTGCTTATTGCTCCAGGCTAGCTGCTCCATCAGAGGTCTGTGAAGAAGGGGAAGCCACCGGGAACTCCTGGCATCCCACTCTCAGCCCATCCCAGCATCAGAACAGGAGGCAGCGATGTGAGAACGCTAATTGCATATGGAGTGTCTGGCTCATCTAGAAGCCTCCTCTGCCAGCAGAAGGAACTGCAGGATTGCAGATGACTGTCTAGACTTGCCATCCCAGGAGAAGTCAGAAGAGGAGCTCTGACCTCGCAGCAGCTGGGCAGCCCATGGAGAAGGCGTTCCTCGCAAGCCCAGCAGTCTCTATCCTGACTGCAAGTAGCCGAAAACCCAGACTCCCACCTGGGAAGCTCCAGGTAGGACCCTCACCACCAACAGGGATGTGCAGCCATCACTCGGGGATGCAGCTCTGGCTGTGTCCCACAAGTTGCCAGACTCAAATGCTGCGCCTCTGGGTGACGTTTGAAACACTGGCCTCTAGAGCTGGGAAAATCTTTCCGGTAAATATCATGACCTAAAAATAAAATTCTGAATAACCAAATCTAGCAAGTGAATTTTCCACCAAATCTGTGAGCGGTTGGGACAGAGTGCTCCTCTCTCCCACCACCAAGATTCTTTGATAAAAGTTGAAATAGACTTCAGAATCTTTTCAGGAAAATAGTTTCAAAATTAAACACCAAAAAAGGTGTGGAGTTTAAATGTTCCTGAATCGAAGAAAGAAAAATCTCAAAAAAAAAGAAAACCAGGTGAAAAGTTCCATTTCAGGTAACTTCTTAATAATTTTTTCTCCCAGTTCAGTGCTAACAAAGCACCTCACAAAGCTCAAGGTCTTCCCATTCCCACCTCAGGCTTTTGGGAGGACTTGGAATTTAATGAGCTGAACACTGCACGCTCCAGGGCTGCCTTCCCAAGCCCAGCCAGTACAGAGATACTCCTGGGGAAGACCAGCCCTATTTAAACAGCAGTAGCTGTACCATGAATCCTTTCATGGCTTGAAATCCACATTTAAGAGCCTAAAACCTCCCTATCAAGCACAGGGTAGGGTGGTGTAGGCTTTATCTACTAGGAATTTGGCAAAAATTCTAGTCTCACCAGGGACTTGGTTCAAGGAAAAGCGTTGGCTGTGAGGCAGTCCATAAAATTAGTCTGACAAAAGCAGGCGAGGGAAAAGCATGACCCCAAGTTGGAAAATTCCACTTGGCCTCCCTGTGCCAAAAGGGTCAGCAAGGGTTGCTGGTCGTCCTTGGCGGCTGCAGGTCCAGACAAGGCTGCTGCGCTCTGCAGACGAGCAGGCGGCACTCCAGGACAGGAGGGGGTTGAGAGCTCTGGGTTCTGGCCACAGACCACTCAGGGTTCGCAATACAGAAAGTCCTGCCTCACCTCCTGCTTTTGCTTCATCCAAACATGTGCTGGAGAGGAGGTGCCCACCGACTGCAGCCTTGTCCCTCCCCATCACACCCTACGCCCCTTTTGGCTCCTGTCCTCGTCCAACAGCGCTCTGCCTTGCCTGGGACTTTAACCCATCCAAGCACACACCTCCTCTCGGCACATCTACAGACCCTACTGTGCTATCGTGTACCTAAAGACCACGCTATCCTACCACTTTACTTGAGGACGTACTGGATTAATCATAGGGAAAAAAAAGCCCATGAACAGAGGTCTAGTAAACTGCATTTTGGCTGAGATGACCGAAACGGGTCATCCGGCACCAGCACATGTCACCAACAAACCAACTTCCCACCCCAGCCGTCTGCAGTGCTTTGCTGAGGGGCAAAAGCACAACCACGCTTGACAAGACCCCCGTAAACACACAGAAAATTCTCAAAACATGACTTACCTGAAAAATCTTTAATAATGTTTTCATGTAAACCTTGCGGATGCCAAAGGAGACTCCAAAAATTGCTGGCACAATGATGAAAACCAGAAGCAGAGTGAAGAGGACTGTTATGGAAATCCCCAAGAGATTAACAACTAGGCTGTCAAAGGGGAGAAGGAGGAACATGGTGAAGGGCCCAGGCAAGGCTGGTGCCCTGCAGCCAGAGAGAAAGGCTGCCTGCGGCAGTTAACCAATCCTCCTGTTATTCAGCAATAGTCTCACACATGCACCGAGTCCGCAGCCTGCTCACAGACCCCATTCCAAAGTTCACATCCTTTTGGGGCTCTGCGAGAGAGGGAACGTAACAGGATCAGGGAGAGCCGTTGGGAAAACAAGCAAACAGTCTGCCTGGAGCCGAGGTGAGTTCAGACAATGCGGGATGAAGAGCTCAAAGAAGACGGAATACGCACACAGGTTCCTCCATGGGTGTGCAGTGAGCACTGCAGTGACACATCTGTGTGAACGGATATCCTCCCAAGGCGCCGCTGAGCAAGTCCTGCTGTGGGGCAGCTTGTGAAGAAGCTGGCAGCAGAGCCCCTTCCTGGCTGCTGAGAGCATGCAGTCTCTTCACCGGGACAAGGTGGAGTCCATCCCTGAGCCTGCATTGGAGGAGATCGAGGGAGTTGGCACTCGCAGGAGCCTACCGTATGTGGAGCTATTATTGTTCTTTCCGTGAGGACACAGGCACCAGCGCAGGTCCTTGCATGACGCCTGGAACAAGTTTAATTCTGGAGGCCCCTGGCATTCACTCAGGCTTAGGGTCGTTACAGACATGAACGAAGCCTGTGTCCCTGGAAAACTCTTCAAACAGCGCGTTGGCTTCTTGGCAGACGACGCACTGACATACCACCAGCACTAGTGGAGGAAAGAGAAACCAAAGTCAGGCAAGTCACACAGCTCGGAGAGACGTCAACTTGGAGGGTGGCAGGAGGCCAGTGACAGTGGGCTCTGAAGCCTGGAAGGCAGCGCTTGGGCTGAGGTCACATCACTCAGAGCAGCTCCGGAGGCACCGCTCGGACTGGCACCCTCCAGCTGCCGCTGGGCACTGTCATGGACTCGGGAATCACCCCAGCTGCTGCTTGTCCTGCGTGTTCATACCATTCACACCTCAGGCTGAGCAGACTCGTTCAGAACCACGCCCAGAGCACAGGACACTGCATCAGCTCCCAAGGACAGGAAAGGAGCTAATGGAGTGACAAAACTCCTTCCTCATGACAAAGATTTTATCGCTTCTCTCATTTCAGAGGCATCTGAGGGCACTGAGCCAGACAGGTACCCAGATTCCTGGGAAGGAATCACTTCCTCTCTCTTGTACACACACCTCAGCCCAGCCTCCCAGGAGCCCAGGGGGAGAATTATGGCTGATGATTAGCCAAAGCGGCACTTGCTGAGGCACAGGGAGCAGCCAAAGGTCAGACACCCCAGGGGAGGAGGCCCTCTGCAGCGTGGGCACGCACAAGGCCATCTGAGGCTAGCGGGAGGAGCCTGCCTGGGGGAGACTTCCCTCCAGATACCACCTTCCCCTGGCTCCGGAGTGTCGACCCGAGGGTGGGATCTAACAGGAGCCCGACGAGCACACAGGGA
>VXBO01004324.1:196477-212403 GCA_013400135.1 Rhinoptilus africanus
CAGGCAGAGGCGGGACTCGCGAAGCGCCGTCACTTTATTGCAAACTCCCCGTACAGCACCCAGCCCTGGAGCCGCCCCCGCCCCGGCAACCCCCCCGAGCGCTCCTCAGGGCCGCCGCCGCAGCCCGGGCTCCGCCGAAGCCCCAGGCCCATGCCGGGGGTGGGGCGGGGAGGCACGCCCCCGCCTCGGCAGCTCCGAACAAGGCACTTGGGCAGCACCGGGAGCCCGCAGGCCACAGGGCTGGCTCCCGCCGGGAGTGGCTGAAGGCCACGGACGTGTCCTTTGTCGCTGCCCTGCTCTCCAGGACCGGCGGGCCAGGGTCACACCTCTGCATCAGTGGCCAGCGCTGAAGCAGCTCCCGCGGGGACCAGCAGCTGCTTGTACAGCAGTCGGGCAGACCGACAGAGGAGCCAACAACACTGTGAGCGGCATCTTCTGCAGCTGACCCCTCACCCCTGGGGCACAGTCGGGGTGCGGAAGGGACCTGCACCTCTCCACACACTGCTCTCCTACCAATACGGGGCCTGGATCTCTGAGCGGCGCCACGTCTGCAGGTGAGAGAGGACCAAGGCGGCCGCCCGAGAGGTGCCAAGATGCTCCCAGGCCCTGCTAGCACTCTTCACGGCATGGGAGGGAGGGCGCATCATGCCCACGTGGCAGATCTTGTAGTTCTTCCCGTGGTTGTTGTCCCAGTGGGTCTTCTGTCTGCACTGGAAGGAGATGCAGAACTCTGTGGCCCTGCGGGAGATGGACGGCTTGGGCAGGGCAAGCTCAAAGGAGAAGGTGTCTGTGTCAGCCGAGCCGTACGTGCTATGCATGTACTGGCAGGGGATGTCTCGGAAGCTCTTCCAGCCATCGAAGGTGATGCGGACCATCACTTTCTTCTCGTACTCAATGTTTCTGACCTTCACTGTCCCTGACAGGGCACGGTCCTGAATCAGGCAGTTCTCCAGGCAGACAAGGTTGCTGTGTAGGCGGCTGCGGAAACTCACGTAGTCCACAGAGGGCTGTGGGAAGTCCAGCACATATTTGCACACTTCTGGTCGTGAGTCCCGCAGCTTAGGTCGGAAGCAGGCGAGGTCAGACAGGGCATGCTGCAAGTCACAGAGGTCCTCCTCGATCTTTGAGAAGAAGCGGACAGCCGTCAGTGACAGCCCCTTCATGTCAGCAAACACGACTCTCTTCTTCTTCTGGCCCTTCGAGCTCTTGGTGCTGTCTCGCCACTCGGGCTCGGGTTCTACGCTCAGCTTCTGGTTGAGACAGGATCGGAGGGGTTTGCACCCCCGGTTGCCCCGCAGCTCCTCATAGGAGTTCAGCAGCTTGCGGATGGGGGGTGAGTGACTCAGGCAAAGCCGCACGGCCAGGTCCACGGGCATGGCTGGGGGGGCGACGGGCCCGAGCGCTGTACACCTGGGAAGAGCCTAGAGGCGAAGAGGGGGTCAGGCGGAGGGGCCGGGGCCCGGGGCTCGCCGCCCGCCCCCGCCCGCGCTCACTCGCCGCAGCTCATCGCCGCCCGCCCGCTCCGCTCCGCCGGCTCCGCGCTCTCAATGGAGCCGTGGGAGCGCCGCCGGCAGGGACACACCGCCGCCAGGGCGGCAGCCAATCGGCGCCGGAGACACGCCCCGCAGCGGCCAATAGGGGCGCGGGACCGCTCCGCCCCGCCCGGTCCGGGCTGCGGCCCGCTCACCGCCGGGGCGGGAGGAAGGGAAGAGCCTGGCTGTGAGGCGGGCTAACCGGAGCAGCAGCACAGAAAACGCTCCTAATGCCAGAAAAATGCAAGTGCTTTTGGAAAATCAACGTTCACTGAGCTATCAACGCCCCGAGGGGGCTGCAGGAAGAAGGGGAGCGTGTTCCTCTCATGTTGTCTTTAGTGGTGGGAGGTCTGAACTGTCATTACACATCTGTTTGCAGGTGCTTGTCCAAAGACAGCTATTTCCAGGGTGTCCAAGCACAAAGAAAATCCCAGACTCTAGACTTGTCCTCTATCAAAAGTGAATCTAACTCAGAAGTTTCTCACCCCGGTTCCTTGCCCTGAAAAAGAAATTCACTCACGCCTTAGCAGGCAACAGGCACCGCAGTGTCCCTGACATCTATATTCAAAATCACCTTCACTGCTTAGCTCACATGTGACTCCTTGACAGAAAAGACTGTCACCTAAATCAGATCACCCCTGCCCTGTACTACCTACTAATCTCTCCAGAGCTGTCTAGCCATTTATGTTAAGCAGCCCTGAACGTTCCTGCTGACAGCACAGATTTTCATCAGCCCATGACACAACCTACCTATCGGTATTTTTATGTGGCTTTCCATCGCCACTGTGTCTGCATGTCTCCAGCACAACGCAGGACACTTCTCGCAGGACGGCCAGGAGAAGCGCACTTGAACCCAGCGCCTGGCTGGCAAAAAATCTGCAGTTCAGCCCTGCCCTTGGTCAGCAAAACCATCAGAAAACGCAGCAAGAGAGTCAAAGTCATACCATCCCCTAGAATGATTTGTGGCACACGTGTCACTGCTGGCCTGACGCTCCTGCCTGGGGAGGAGCAGGACCGTGATCTTTGTGTGTGACCAGGAGCGAGATGTGCTCGCCTGGCTGGGCTTGAAGGAGCCAGAGGTGTCTGCTGTCGGACAGTGCTCCTGGCTACCAGTCCCCAAGCCTGGCCAGCATTGCAGCAGATCCCTCTGCTGGGCCCAGGACCCGAGCTCCTCCTGTCAGCACATGGGCGACAGGCTGTGGCAGAAGCCTCCAGCTGAAGGCCAGGCTGTGCCCACGCTCAGGCCCCAGCAGGAAGCAGCCCTCCGTTTCTGGGGCCACGTCCTTCCCGAGGGCAGCTGGAGGATCTGCCACAGCGTACACACCCACCAAGGTCCAACTGTGGCTGCAACTGCCCAAGTTACAAACCCACGCGATATCTCCTGAGGTCACGACAGTAAACTGGCCCCTCTTTCTCTGAACTAAGGGTTCTTGTCCACGGTCTCGCACATTGTCTGGTTTTGAACCTCTGAACACTTGGGATGAGCCAATTTTCAGCATTTGCTTTTCGAGAACCATCCTTTCATCACTTCCTCTCAGGCTGACAGTGTTTCCCCCCCACTTCAGTCACGTGGGGGAGTCAGCACAGATGTGAAAAAGGGTTCCTAGCAATGAGGCCGCTTGCCCCACCTTTCTCCTGCACTCAGGAGAGCAGATCTGGCTCAGGCTGGGAAATCACAGCTCACCATCAGTGCCCTCCTTGTGACCTCTTTCACCATCCACCTACTTTGCATTTAGAGCTAATCACTCAGTAAACCCAAGCCAACTCCACCTTGGAGGGAGCCGAGAACAGGGGATATATTTGAGCTCAAGTCTTACAGGAGACCCCATGGAAGCTGGAAAAGCTGCTCCCACTCTGCACATACCCTTCCAGAAGCAGAGATGGATCGCTGGGTCTGCTCCTCCACCTAAAAGTACGAGCCAAAAGCATCACTTCCTTGACAAAGCTGTGGACACTTCCCTGTCCCCTGACACAGACAGAACAGAGGCACAGTGTTAGCAGTGAGGCAGTATCCAGTCGCATAATTGTCCTGGTATTTTGTCATGGAAGGACACAAAAAGCACACAGTGGCATTTTCAGGTATGCCAAAGTGCAATCTCACTGTTAGCCTGACTGATTTCAGCCTATAAAGGGGAAATCATGCCTGACTAATCTGATCGCCTTCTATGATAGGGTGACCGGATGGATGGATGAGGGGAGAGTGGTAGATGTGGTCTACCTTGACTTCAGCAAGGCGTTCAACACGGTCTCCCACAGCATCCTCATAGGGAAGCTTAGGAAGAGTGGGTTGGATGAATTGACAGTGAGGTGGATAGAAAACTGGTTGCAAGACAGAGCTCAGAGGGTCGTGATTAGGGGCGCAGAGTCTAGTTGGGGGTCAGTACTGGGCCCAGTCCTCTTCAAAATATTCATCAACGACCTGGATGAGGGGACAGAGTGCACCCTCAGCACATTTGCTGATGANAGTGAGGGATGACCTTAACAATGCTTTCAAATACTTAAAGGGTGGGTGTCAGGAGGATGGGGCCAGGCTCTTTTCAGTGGTGCCCAGTGACAGGACAAGAGGTAATGGGCACAAACTTGAGTAGAGGAAGTTCCCCCTAAACATGAGGAAGAACTTCTTTACCTTAAGGGCGGCAGAGCCCTGTCACAGGCTGCCCAGGGAGGTGGTGGAGTCTCCATCTCTGGAGACATTCAAACCCACCTGGATGGGTTTCTGTGTGACCTGCTCTAAGGTGGCTCTGCTCTGGCAGGGGGGTTGGACTAGCTGATCTCCAGAGGTCCCTGACAACCCTATGATTCTATAAGACATCTTCAAGAGTCCTGCACAGCCCGGGATGATGTTGCTGTGTGCCAGCCGTCGGACTCCAGAAAGGAGCTGTACTGAAGACACTCTGTAAAGAATCAGATCTCCATTAGGAATCAGCTTCTGGAAAAGGACAGGCGCCTTGTATACTCACATTGCTGCAGCCACGTGAGATGCAGCCATGAGGCAAGTACTAGCTGCCTGGACAATCGTTCAGTCAAACTTAATAAGGCCAAGGAGAAAGTCTGCCAGACGTGCCAGCTAGACATTCTCCAAGCAGCTCTTCTACAGCACACTTCTGCAGCAGCGGATTAATGACGACTTTGGCTGGGAGCTTCAGTCACCTCTGTGAAGCTGCCTGGGCTGTAGATACGGGCAAGCACAATCCACAGCCTTTCCTGCAGGGCTGTGCGGAGGTATGCGCTACTGATTCCTAAGGATTAAACCCAGTCTCCTCTTAACGTCTATACTTAAAAGAATCTTCCTTACCTAAATGGATTCATTAGGAACCCTATAAACCACACATGCAAAGCCACTCACACTACAAGATGCACTGTCACCCCCTGCCTGGCAGAGAAGGGGGAGCGTCAGGGCGCCACCAGGCTGCCCCTCACACATAGCTCCATGCAGGGAGACCCTGCCCCGAAGGAACATAAGCCACTGTCTGTCCATGAACCCGATGGGCACCGAGCTGAGGTAGCACGGCACATTCTGGCTTCTCCAACTGGAAGAGGCACAGGCAGGTCAACAGGGACAGAGGAGCTTTTCCTCTGCGTGACTAGCACAAAGGAACTGAGTGTCCCTCCAGCCCCAGAAGCTGTTTCAGCAGAAGGGAGTTTGACAGTTTCTACCCTCACAACCACAATCAGGTATACCAGAACCCCTCGCTCTGTGGCGGATGGTCTTCAGATCGCACAGAGCAGAAAGCTGCTTTATCCTGAGCCCATGATTATAGTTGTTCCAGTTTAGTGAAACTGGCCACAGCTGTCTTAAATAAGGCATCCCAGCAGCTACACACTGAAGCCTTCCAGAAAAGGCCCTCTGATTTGTCACTTTGCATTTGTTCTATTGACTCAAGTCTCCCTGCACAGGGCGCTGAACACTCTGCTGCAGAAACCAAATACAGAATGCTGGCCTGATAGGAAGCACCGTGAGTAACACACAAATAGAAACCGAGGTAAAACCAAGACTCCTATTCTCATCCTACAGCAAGAGACCGTTCTGGGAACATTCTGACAGCCTCATACTCCAATATCTTTCAGAACAACATGAAGGCAGCACAAGCTCCTACAAGGTTACAAAATTCCTCAGAGCTCTTCCACAGTGCTCAGCTGCTAACCACACAGACCATCCCGTACCAAGGGCCCTACTTGCTCTGGAGTTCACTGACCACGGCAGCCTTGAGGATTAGCTGTAATAGTGCTGCAATCTCCCTGGAGTCAGACAGTCCAAAGCAGCAGGTCGGAAAAGGCTGTAAAAGCAGCAAGGTCTCTCAAAGCCTTGCTTGATCTACATGTAGAATTTCAGACGGTGAAATAGCAGCACTAAAACCCCCTCTGCAGAGTCTGCTCTGGTGTTGGCTTTACACATGTAGCAGAACAGCAGACCTAAACACAAATTTTAGATGGGCGGCGTGAAGACCCCATGGCTCTGGCACAAACACCCTCAGCATGAACCGGTTGCTCTGGTTAAGAAGAGGTTTGTGACAGACCTGCAAATTTCATCTGACATTTCCAAACCTCTGATCGTGATCGCACCATGCACAACCTGATCAGAGACAACACAGCTGCCTGTGGCTCCTGGAGCCACTCCTTGGCCCAGGACAAGAAATGCCACAATCAGCACAAAGTCCAGGTAGCAACTCCAAATCCAGGCCTACTCTGCAGGGAAATCTCAGACACCTGTAATGGCAAGGGTGAATATTTTACAAGGATAGAGCTATTATTGCCAAAATTCCAGGAAAAAGCAGCACAACTGCTGTATTCACACTGGGACACAGGCTGCATAGGCAGACCAAAGCTCATGCAGCCTGCCTTCCCCAAAGGCTGGACAGACTGGCTGTCTGATCCACTTAACTATGCTTCAAGTGAGAAACGCAAGGCAAGTAGAAACCCTGAATTCCTAAGCTCATGGCTGCCTCCCATCTGATATTACCAGAAAGACAAAGGGAACTTAGTAAACTCGTCAGCCTCCCTTCCCACTGCAGGTAATGAGCTGGTGCTAAGCACCTCACACAGGACCCTATGGCTCTCCCTTGCTTGCCCGTGACATTCCCTCAGCTCTGAGCTGCAGTTCCCATCCTTCACGTGTTCCCAATCTCTCCTGCTCCTTCTGCAAGAAGCCAGATTTGCTCTGCCAGCAAATATCTTCATGTGTGGTGGTTTTTTGCTCAACAGATCATGTGGCAAAGATGGTGCAGAAGTATTCCCCCAGTTCACCTCAGAGTGATTGGCCACTTGCACAACTTCCAGGGTTGCACAGACACCACAACCAGATCAGAGCTGATGGGGAAGGTGGAGTTTACATGGCTGGCTGACACACCATTTGGTCAGTAGGGTTCCAGCCAATAGCCTAATTTAAAGAACAGTGCTAAACTGGAACACGAATGAACACACAGCTGCAGGTTTAAAAAGATAGCACCCTGCTATTTACAAAGGTCTTTGAGGATAGATGTGCTCTGTCCGCATCTGCTATCAAACCAGACTGGGAACTGGAGAGGCAGTAGCTACACTTGTCCCTCCCTTGGGACTCCAAAGGGACTGTGTCAAGGCTGCTGCAGAGCCTTGCTGGACAGAGAGCTGCAACACAGACTGTCCTCACTTAGGAGCACCAGAGAAAGGAGTGTGGCTGTATTCCAGGCGTGTCATAAGCAATTAGGAGTTTGATGAGCAGTGGGGGCAACAAGCTCCTCTGCATCAGCAGAGGGAAAGATGTCTTGCTGTTTTATTTGCATGCCTTAAAGGGTACCCCTTTCAACACCCCTGCCCAGCCACACCAGCTCCGAAGGGGACACAGCCCAGCCCCACACCACTTCCGAAGGTGACGCTGCCATCCCCACACCAGCTCTGAACGTGATGCTGCCAGCCGCACACCAGTTCTGCCATGCCGCCCCAGCGCCATCTGCTGTCCCACCCCACCAGTACGGAGGGATACACCGGTGGTAGCCTCCGGCGACACGGCAGCCCCGGCCCTGTGCTTACCGCTTGCCCCTCAGATGAGCTGCACGGCTCCCGAGGCCACCAGCGGGGCAATGGTCCTATAGCGGATCAGGTGCTGCGAGCCCTCCTCCAGGTCGATAGTGTACTCCCTGCCAGAGATGGGTGACATGTTACACTGCCACTCCCGTTTTCCTGGAACCCACATCGCTTTTGTGAAATGAACTTACTTATGTGCACTGCACAGGGAAGCGCCCACCTACCTCTGCTCATCTGTCTCTGGCTCAACCAGGATGTTTTCCTGCCGCTCCAGCACCCGGAGGAATACAAAGGAGTCCAGGTTGGGCTTTGGAACTGCAGACAAGGGATTCAGAGCTTAAGCTCAGCACTTGCTTACATCCCTCTGCAGGACACCAAGCTCACAAAGGGGTACAAGGGACAGCAAACTCATGGCCAGTAAAGGGAACGTCAGACATTTCCAATCAGATGAAGTGTGTGCTGCCTCAAGGTAAGACAAAACTCAATGGCAGGGGCTGACACGGTCCTGATAGCGGCACCAAGTGACAGCAGCATCATGCCACGTACCACACAGTAGAGCTGCGTTGTGACACTGTCACCACATCATCTTTGTTTCTACTAAGTGCCAGCTAGAGGACCAGCCCTTAATATTTCATGCTCCCCAGAGCTTTCCCCACTCCCCTGCTGCTATAATGTTCAAATTACCCTGGAGTCTGGATGTACTCACCTGATTTTAGGAGAGACACTTTCTGCAGGTTGGGCGGCATGTGTTTTAAGGCCACATTTTTCAGGTAAGTCTCTGTGTTTGCCATGTACCTGAAGAAAATCATTGGAGCATTTACTAGTTTAATCAAATACAAATTTGTGGGGAGAACACTGAGTGAAAACACAAGCAAGTGACATCTCCTGGTCCCACAGGAATGGCCAGAGACAAGCCTAATGGCTTGCCCTGGTAACTGGCTCAGATTTACCAGTTATTTTACTTCAGGTCTTTCCTTATTCATAGGGAAACGCCCTGGTAAACCCCGTGATTCTTACTGCAAACCTGTCTGAGGATAATAGCCTCAAGAAATGTTAGGCATGACACATGGGAAAGTTCTACAGTTTATATAAAGGGAGAGAGATGCATCCAAAACGTACTCACTCTTTAGCAAAAGCAAACTCCTCTGGTGACAGAATGGAAGGCTCCCCTTCAGCTCGAGACTTCTCCTTCTCCAGGACATGGGCGAAATACTTCTCTATCTGGTATTGGAACAAATTCCCCAAGACTGTAACAGACCTCTCCCAGTAGTTCAGTGCCTATAACACCCACTCCTGAGAGGCTTCACCTGCAAGCAGCAGTCACTGCTGTACTGGTGTACACAGCAGCCACAGGCCTGCCCAAATTCCTGCTCCTGAATTAACAGGGATATGGCCAGCACGGGTCCCCAAGCTGCACAACCATACATGTATGCAGCAGGACCCAGGCAGAAAGTGGAAGCATTCAACTGTGCCATCCTGGGTTCAGAAAACACTCGTAGCAATGCTGTGATCCTCCTTCATCGCAACAGAAAACTGTGTCCAAGGAATTAATTCCTTTGGGTTGCACTTCAGAGGACACAGAGAGACAGCACACTTCAACTAAGTGCCTTGCTGAAGCAGGAGGCATTGTATGGGTAAAAATCACTCCTGAGGTCACCCTTTTTCATCCCCTGGGCAGCACAGCGAGAATTACCTTCACAAGCCTACATCGCAAGTAGCTGCTGAGCACGTAACGAATCCTTTCAATCTCCATACGGTGAACACTGACCTTCAAGTCTCCCCTCTTCGCTCGTTTCAGGTTTGTCTCCTGCAAGGAAATGCAAACAGAAGTTAAACAGTTGAAATGTTAAGTAACAAGAAACAGAGAAGAAGACATGTCTTTTACAAAGAGCCCAGAAAACCAGACTGCAGCTGCTTTTGATGACACAAAGCACACTGTTTCTTTTTTTCTCCCAGTCCCACCTCCAAGACAAGCTTGAATAAGGTACTCAGAACAGGGACGGCAAAGCAGACAATCCTGCAATCCCTGAGGGAGTACCTGCCAGGCCAGGTAACCACAGCCTGTCTGGACCACCAGCCCAGCCCAGCAGAACCTACCATGTGGTCCAGCTGCTCCACGACACACTCAATGATCTCAGGTTTGCTCTCCAGCAGCTCTGGGGCAAACTTCTCATTCAGCCAGGCCTAGAAGAAGGCATGCTGTGGGTAGAAGCGAGGAAAGCAGCTGCTGTACACCTAAGACCCGGAGAGCCCAGACACTCAGCCTTCCCCACCTCCCCACCGAGCCCAGGGGCCGGGGCCCAGGCCCAGGCCCAGGCCCAGTCCCGGCCGCCCCACCTCGCCCCGGAGAGCCCAGGCCCAGCTCTCGGTCACCCCCAGATCTACCCCGCGAGCGCAGGGCCCGGCCCCTGGCCGCTCTCCCCAGCCCACTCCACCTGCTCCAGGCTGCGGATGAGCTGCGCCGGGGTGAGCACCAGCTCCTCGCTGCCGCCGTCCGAGTCCGCCCCGGTCCCCTCAGCGCCGGACGNCTCCACCGCGCAGGCGCCGCGGGCCCAAGATGGTGGCCGCAGGGCGGGAGAGCGAGCGCTCCGTCAGAGCCGTGAAAGGCGGCGGAAGAAGAACGCGGTTATTAGAAAAGGAGAAAACGGCTGCGGCTTAGAAACCACGTCTGTGTTTGGCCACGCAGTTTTACTGTCGCCGTGACAGAGGAAAGAGTCCGAGCACCGCCTGCAGGGCCCTGCTCATTGATCAGCTCATTAACCAGCCCAGGCAAGCTGCTCCAGAGAGATCAGGTCTTCGGTTGCGAATGGCCAAGATGGAAAGGGAACAAGAGGGGAGCAGGCTACAAAGCTGACAGTGTTACAGATGTGTTTTTTATATTCTCAGTCAAGTGCTCTTAATTACAGGCTATAAACACAAGCTTTACCCAAAATAAACTGCATCAGATGAACTGATCTTGAAGTGACACTAGCTGTTCTGTTCACAACCAGGACCCTGCTGCTGCAGCAGTAAAAATCTCACCGTAGTGCTACTTCATGCAAAGCAGTGCTATCAAATATGACACAGACACAGTTTAAGAAAAAATTTACTAATCCATTAGTACTTCTGCCAATATTGCAACAGATGTGAAAGGCAAACACTATTACAGTTTAGAAAAAAACAAGTTTTATACAATTAAAATATTAAACAAATCTCAAAAAAAAAAGAAAATCAGTGGCTGAGTAATAAGCCTGGAATTTCAGATCCAGAATTAGCACCTACAGCACCACCAAAGCCAAAACTCAAATCTGTTCTGCATAAGTCTCCTTTTCTAAATTCCTGAATTCCTTCTACAATTGGACAGTGACAACCTAAACCAGGACATCGTCACTTTGATAAGGGAAAAGGATACAAGAGAAAAATATGAAGCCAGCTTGGTTTGTAGGAACTTCACCGCTGCGGATATTGCTGAGGAATGTCAATGCATGGGAGATACTAAATGCACAGTTCTACGCTTCAATAGTGTGCCAGCAGACAGAATTAAGAAACCATCTTATACAACATCTAACAGTTTGTCAAATCAATGTTTTCCTATAAATTATATATAATAAACCCATAAAGAAAGTTTTACGCTTCACATATTAATCGGCGTAGGGTAGGAACTGTTAGGTTTATTGGTTCAGCATCCATTTCATTGTACTTACTGTTCCATGAATGAATAGACCCCCTCTTCTGGTGAGCACTGACAGATGCAGTAACAGCACAGATACAGTAGTAGAAAAAACACCAGTATTAAGAGTCCAGCTATTCTTCCCCCTTCTAGGAACAACCCAAACATTTAAACAAATAACACTTTGCCGTCTGGTTTTCCATGAGGATCAGCATGGGAAGCTTAAAACGCTCATTGCCTTGAGTCCCTTCTCGCCATGCAGAGGCACTGTGTCTCCCCTCACTCCAATACTGATCGTGAAGGAAGGCCTCGTTTCTGGAAAATTCCCCACTCTGACTTGTAGCTTCCAAAGCTCGATTGCTGTACAGAAGAGTTTAACAACTAGGGAGGAACAGCACTGCACTTATGTGACTAAAACTAGATTTCTGTTGGGCTAGGTGCCCCGTTTCTTTCAGAAGAGTACGTAGCTTTACCACTTCTGCTTTTTCTTGAAAAAAAAAACCTAAGAAGTTTGCCACAAAATGGATGCTGACCAGCTAGGTCACCCCACGTGGAGCAGTTTTAGGAAGTTAGTCCTTGTAGTAGATGGCACTGTGGATCTGGCAGCAGAGAAAGGAATGATGCTCTAAAATAGGAGGTAGGGGAACTCTGATACAGCAAGTCCACTGTTGAGCTATCCGCTAGAAAAAAAGTTTCATATTATTAGAAACTATTACTAAATAAAACCAACAAAACCCTACACAAACCTCGACATAGCTATATTTTGTTATCTTAGGAGGTATGTAGCAGGAAAAGCAGGGTTACCACATGCTGCGGCGAGCAGCAGATACAGAAGCCAACACTCTGGATTTCATTTGTCTAACAGAAAATAAAGACCTTTACTTCTTTGTTTCTTTCTGCATAACAGGCATAAATATTTTCAATCTCTTTTCTCCACACATTGCCGACAACCTAGACTTAGACTGCCATCCCAGGGTCTGCAGAGCACCAAAGAAAAGTTCAAATTTGAGCTTTTCAAAAGTAAAACTTAATGAAAGTTCAATAGGTATTCTGCAAACACAGGGATAGTAATTTTGTAGCTCTATACTGCATGCAATTATAATGATCCTTTATTTTAGCATCTCACTTTAGAGTACTCTAAGCACTCTCTTCACTTTCTGACTCTGCTACACAGCGTCACGAAAACTACGTGTCTATCAGCAACTTTTTCCATCACAAGTAAAGATACCGATGTGAGAACTGAAACAGCATCCATCTGAAAAACTGCAATAAAAAGTTTCTGTATGCTAGAATACACTCAGGGACAGAGTCATGCAAAGATTTTTTCACTTAAAACGACTGGGTAGGATAAGATCTTAAAGACAGTAGCAGATCTCAGAGTTGTTCCGAATTTACACAGATATTGCAGAGACCATTAGAAGTCCTAGCTCCCCAGCCAGAGTCCGATCCCCTACCACTACAGAGGACAGAAAGAGAGTCTGCATTCTGTAGCACCTGTGTAGGCTGCATTCACATCCTACAGGACAGTGTGCAGGCTCCAAATGACCAGGTGACAGCTGAGGAGATGAACATGAAATAAAGCTCCAGTTCCAGATTAGGTTTACTGGGGTACTCCTATGGCTTTCACAACATATGTTTACTGACCATAAATATTGGCAATTCATCAAACTATACAGAACTCATGATAAAAGTCTTTCACCATTTTTGATATTTCAGTTATTAGCATTCAGTGACATAATGCCAAGTACTGATAAATATTCTGTCTCAGTATGACAGAATCTGCCCCTCTGAGCATAGAAAACAGGTTCAGACCAATCCAGTATAAGGTTAACATGTACCTGAAACTCCACAGTTTTATCTTCCACTGGTCATACCTCTGTCTTCATAAATGGTAATTTCAATCTGCACAGAAAAGCTGTTAAGGAAACATACTATAAAAACATTATGAAAAAAAAGGCCAAAAAAAATTTAAGATATTAGAACCTCATCTTTCTGCTTCATACCTGCTGCTTCAAGGCTAGCTTCAGTGCTACAAAGCAAACAAAACATCACAGATAAGAGACACCCTGTCAGGTCAGTCAGTGGTCTGTCCAGCTCAGGACTGTTCTGATAAGAACAGGGGATGCTGTGCATGGAGGGTCTGTGAGCCTTGACACGTCCCGTTACATCTCAGGAGAGGCCATGTACTAGACACAAGTTAAGACTTCTACAGCTCAGCTATTAAGTCACTAACCAAACTGAAAATGCTTTTAATCAAGTTGGATGTGGGTTTTTTTAGGAGGTGTATGCATAAAAAACCATGGGAAACATATTCAGAATAATGAAGTCATGTAAGTGACAGCTATAAGCTATTTAGACAAATACACATATAACCCAACTGCAAGGAGTTAGCCTTAATATGCATATAATTGGCATTCTGTGTTTCAAGTTGCTTTGGTTCCAATATTCTCAAAAAATGATACATGTTACTCATTGTACCCCTAGATTTGCTATGTGAGGTCTTTACAACCACTAGCGAATTAACTAGTTAAAATCCTTGCAGTATGCTTCAAGAATTGAAGAAAAAAGGTTGAACTATACCATGCTAGAACCATACAAGTGCCAGGCTGGTATCACCTTACAGTGATCTCATATGGCGAAATCTTCACCAGAACCTGAGCTGAGGGTTGCAAATTAAACAAGAGCCATCTCTTGCTTTCACATCATCAATTTCTATCCCACCACGTTGGTCACTTTTTTCCCCCCAATCAGACAAACTGCATTTTCAGTCATCACTGAAACAAAGGAAGCCTAAGAAGTGTAGAAGCACTCTGTTTATACATACTGTGTTTTCAAGAAGTCTCAAAGGACGGATTCCAATACTGCATTTTCATTGTCTTTCGATGTGACAGATCTTAATGTACTAAAATCTGACCATAAAACAGAACACAACAGAGACTAACAAGACTAATCACATATTCTGCAGTATCACAGATCAAGCACGAGCAGATGGTGCCATACTGAGATAAACAAGTAGCATCTCATAGATTGTCTCCTGCTTTGTCCACCTAAGAAACCAGGGAAGGATACAACTCTTAGTCCTCTTTCAATGGGGTCTGTCAGAAGGAGGCCCTGAGGAGCATAAATCTTCTCATTCTGTTCCTGAATGAACTTGGCAATTTTCTTTAGAACCTGGTAACAGAAGAGCAGAGAAGTGAAGAGTTTCAGGTTTTGCTACATTAGATTTGGAGCCCCAGCCATACTCCAGATATAGCAACATCAGGAGAGCCTAACACACAACTAGAGACAGAAGTTGCATTATTCCTCTGAAGTACAAGCAATCATTTCATTACTCAAATTGACTAACACAGACAAGTCTGTCTAATGTCTATGTGAAATCACTCTGCAGTAAGAACCATAGTCTATATGGAATTTGTATGACAACGGTGCAAGTCATAAAACACCTACCAAGAAGTAAGTCTTTGACTGAATTCTACAAGACATACTGCCCCTTTCCAGCAACAAGGTAAACAAAAGAAGTGCACCTTTTCATAATGCGTTTCCATGCACAAGAAGATGGTATAGGCTGTCAGACAAGCGAGACACCCTTCCAGGTAAGATTGGCCGCCAAGTTTTTCAGCTTCTGCGTAGAGGTTATTCAGTGTTCGGACAGTCTCTTCAAACTGCTGCCTATCAATCTGCAAGAGAAGTCAAGTTTAGCTGCCATGCCCTGTACATTTCAGAACTCAGTGATATCTTCAGATATGTACCTTCATTTATTGCTTATTTGCACTTCCACATTTTGCAGCTACTGTGTTTAGAGCCAAAGCCTGAAGAACACACTGAGTTACAGACCTGTAGTCCTTTGTTAAATATCCACCCAGCGATTAAACCAAATCTGAATTCCAGTACAATGTGAACACAAAACAATGAAGAGTAACATAACTAAACCAGCGTACAATTCAACTGCAAAAAAAAAAAAAGCTTAAGTCACATGCAAAGATATCTGCTAGATTAAAAGGTGCAGTTAGGGAGTGGATTCACAGAGCTAATCTTAATATCAATAATGCCTTGCTGCTGCTGCAGTACTGGTCAAACAAGCTCTGAATAAACCGACACAAATCAAATGAGGAAGAGAAGAAAAGTGCAGTGAGAAAAAGAAAAGGTGTTAGCACGGAGTATTTGTTTTGCCATTAGTTGAAGATATTATATCTGACAGCATTAAAGTACTTGAGACAGTACTTGTGAGGCCACTGAACAGGCTCAGCAGAACTGGCTGGGCTCCACAATAGAGGACAGTGTCAATGCACCACAGTACAACAACGCGTGCTTTATTCTCACCAACATAATGAACACATTCAATTTTACTGCTACAAAAGACAGCTGCCCTCCTCACGATTAAAGAAAGCACAAAGCACCAGCATTTCATAAACACCGAAGCATTTTAAACTGTTTTTGATGCATCTTTTCACTGTAAATTAAAAGTATTTTCTTACTGCAATTGATCAGAAATGCCATTTGGACAACAAACAACGCTTTTGTGCCAAAAAATAAACAACATCCAAAGTAAGATCTGCCTTTAAACTTTGAAATCATGTCCCTCTAGCACTACACGTAGGGCTGTAAGGAAAAGAGAGGATCAGGAAGCGCCAGCCTGCTTAAACTTACAAATACGAGACCTGAACACCGCCCTGCCCGGATACCGGCGAGAGCACTGCTCCCGGAGACAGGAAGAGGGGAGAACCCCGGCCTTCCTCCCTCCCGCC
>VXBO01004324.1:212691-231420 GCA_013400135.1 Rhinoptilus africanus
GGGGCCGGCGGGGTCTGTTCCTACCGGCTGGGATCGTTTCCAGGCCACTGACTTTTGACCTCCAACCTTTGGCCCTGGCAACCCCCTTTCTGAAGGCCAAAAGTCGCTTGCTTTAAGGAAAACCTGAAAGTCATTCTCGCCAAGCCCCAGCGAGCAGCGAGGGAGAGCACCCACCACCGACTGTCCCGCAGCACGATTCCCTGCCCTCTGTCCCCCCGTCTGATGTTGGTCACCCCGACGCGTGGAGGCAGCTGGCAGGGGGCAGGCAGTGTGTGGCCGAGCGAGACGGCCCTGGTGCTGGGAAAAAAGACATCGTTGTACTGGTTAAATCAGTCTCGTGTTTTACCTCCAAACCTCTTGTTGTTTCAGTTGATGGGAGCTCTGTTAATAACTCTCAGTGTGGCTCTGACATTGTTATAAATTGGGAAATAAATAAAAAATGCCTGATGTTTGAAAACTTGAGCCCCTCTTGATCACATGTGTGTGAGAGATGCATTTGGAGGCAATGCAGCCTGTGCGGGTCCTGCCGTCCTGAACTGATGTGAGCCAAGATTTTACCTGCAATTGTTGGCACATCTGCAAATGTGGATGGAACTGAGTGCCACAAATGCAGAAGCGAGTTGACCCACCTCTCTTGAGGAAACGCTCTTGAGGATAGCTCTTGGCATCACCCTGTTTAAAGCACTTTCTGAATCTTTTTCATTCTTGCTGAGAAAAGGATTATGAAATTTTACAATGCAGTAATAAACTATTATTATTTATTAAATAAGAAAGCCCTGTAAAAAATAGGAGGAGAATTCAATCCAGATGCTATCTATTGCAAGGGCATTTGAAATTCCAGATGTTGGTAGTAAAATGTGGTCTCTAATTCATGCTCTTAGAGACAGAAAATGCTCCTGGCTGGGTAACCTGGCCCTGCTTAGTGCAGCTGGGTGTTTTTCAACAGGCCAGCCTGTGTTTAGAAGCAGCCACAGTATCTAACTCTAGGGTTCAACTTTATCCCTTTGCTGAACATGCTTTTTTGCATTTTTATGGCTAAGAGCGAGATTGTAAGCATATCAAATCAATGTTGTAGTTGTTTTATGAAGGTAATAAACCAACGGCTGCAGAACCGGGCAGCCGTGAGTGCAGCAAGAGCAAAGACCTCAGAGCCTTTGGCTGCAGGCACTTGCCCAGACCTCAGTGGCCAGTGTTGGGAGAAGAATAACAGCAGCATATTCAGGGCTCTTCTATCCCCCACTATTTGCTGCTTGTTTCCTTTGTGCCCCTCGAGCAAGCCTTTTTCTCAAGGTGCCGTGTAATGTTGGGTAATGCCGCCAGTGCCCCGGCAGCTGGAGGGATGCTGATGGCTTTTCAGTCCCAGACCAGCCGAAACATCTCTCCCCTGATGGTGTGAGATGGCCTTTCCTGGCTCAGGGCCACAGACCTCAGCACTGCCGCGAGAGGAGAATCGCTTTATCAGATTTATCTTTCAGTGCTGATGGCCTCTCAGCTCTCCAACTGTTTGGAAGAAAGTTTGACCCAGCCCAGACTTTTGTCTGCAGCTTTATCTCTAGCTGTAACTACTGTAAATCATCCCAAGGGAAAGGGCTGAGCACCCCTGGAAAGCACAGACTTGACAAGGATGGGGAAGAACTGGCACCGTGGTACAGGTGGCTGCAGTACCTGGCTGTTGTGGGTGGTGGGTGATGAGAAAAGATTGGCGCAGAGCATCACCAGTGCCATATCAACAGGTCAGAGGCGGTTTGATGATGTGGGGAAACAGCAGATAATAACGGGTCTCTCTGGGTGTGGAGGCTACGGAGATCCCAGACATCAGGCTTGGACTAACCAGGAATAACTTTATTTCCTGGTTTTTGTCCTTGCTATGTGTGCCCTAGTGCCCGCCCTGCATGGAGACTGCAGCCATGCCCCGGTGTGCAGGGAGCTGACAGCTTCCTGGGACATCTTCTGGGTTTTCATACCTGCCGAAAAGCACTTTGTCTTCCCGCAGGATTTGTGTAAACTGGTTACGACATTGGACACATGCAGTAATGGTAAATGTCAGGTTACGCGAGTTCAGCTTTTGCCTGCAGGACCGCGGCTCCTCAGCTTGTATTCGTTGTTTAGAAATACAACACAGCAGTGGGAGAAAGCGTGTTGCAACCCAAGGTATGTGCCAGCCTTTCTCGCATCCATGGGGAGGCAGTGCTGGGAATGGCCGTGAGGTACTGTCCTTGCCCGGTCTGGGAGGACAAACCTCTGGAGGCCCCTTGCCGGGAGGAGGGAGCGGAGGGGACCGTGCCATGGCCACTTGCTGGGAGATGCGTTCGCAGTGCCGGGGTCCAGGGGGACAAGCAGAGAGTTGGACTCTCTGTGCACATCCCCCTGGGAGCTTCCATTTCCATCGCGCAGATGCTGTTCCTAAACTTTGTGCTGGAATTATCAGGGGAGCTGGATGCCTAAGGGCTTGCACACTGGGTGCATAATAGCTGTACAATTAGTGAGGTCCGGGCCAGCCCTCTGAGGCCCATGAGAGTTTTCCTGGGAGGTCCTGGCACTCTGAGACCCACCACGGGCCACTTCGGGAAACACATTGAGCCCAGACCCACCAGAACAGCGTCTCTCCCTTCCTGCGGCCGCTCTCGGGGTACGGGACAGTGGCGGCCAATTTAAGGGCAAAGTTCCTGCCGAGGTGGACGTCCCTGCACAGTAATTTGAAAACGCTAATGCTTCATGCCCACCCTCCAGGGAATCCCTCTTCAAACCCCTCGTGGGGCTGCAGCGCTGACTCCTCTGGGGGAAGCTGCAGCTCCACAGGGGAATTGCCCTCCTAAAGATCACATAGAGTGTCTTTTAAGTGGAAATGACTGTTTTTTCACAGATAGGCGGAGCAGAAATAATTAAGCAGAGCCACAGCCTATGTTATCTTGTACCTGATTGCCAGAGTTCAGCCTGGCAGGGATTTAATTCATTATGCTCTTCTGCTAGTTTTTAATTTTCTTTTGCTAAAAAGCTGATAATGTTTGCTCCTCCCAGCACAAGGGATATAGAAATCTGTTTTCAGAGGAGCCACTCTTGCACCCCAAGTCGGTCTGTAGAGTTTGTGGGCAAATAAATCTCAGGAGTGGCTGCTGGGCTAATACACAGAGAGGTGGCAGACTCGACTGTGAGTGTCTGGGTGCATGTGGAAGGGAAGCAGCTCAACACCATTTTAAAGATACCTTTTTCTGTTTGCATTTAACCTTTGTCTTTTCACTCTTGAAGTGGAAACTGCGCTAATTCGTCTGGGAGGCTGGGAAGGTTTCTGGGAGGGGATGCATCCAGCAAGGGTGGGTATCGCCATCCCTCTCCGGTCATATGCTGAGCACGGCTTGAGAAGCTGGGGGGCCCAGCCTGCGGCTTTCTAAGGCTTCCACGAACCCTACGTTTTTAGCATTTGCAATTTCCCTCTGCATGTTGGCTGAGCCAGGCTGCTTCATTCACATCACACCAGAGTCTGGTGCAGCATTGTCCTTCCTCTGCAAGAGGACTTTTGATGGCCAAGATGAATTCAGTGCCAGTGGAGCAGCAAGAAGAATTAACCCTTAATCCTCGGCTTGGGGGGGCCACCGAGCAGTAAGAGGACCCTGGTTGGGGTGGCAGGACTCCCTGTTGCCAGGGAGGGCTCTACAGCATCCTCTTGGCTGTCCACGTGGGAGGACTGGGACAGCCCAGGCGCAGGGACACTTCTCCCAGATCTGCTGCCCCCAGGGCATCCAGCACCAGCTGCCTCAGAGGGATGCAAGGGGCAGCTGGGATGGACTCCCCCCCGAGTCGTAACCAAGCAAGAAGAACCCAGTCTCATCCTTCCATCAAGGCAATTCTGGGTTTGGATTTCTCTCCACTGCTGCAAGTTGAGTTCAGCCTTCCCTGGGGAGAAGGGATGGACTCCACCCTGCCTGGCTAAGAGCTGGCACAAGGGCTTGCAGGTGTCAGGAGAGCATGGCTGATTTGGGTTTGCGAGGCTGCAAGTTACCTCTCTCCCACGGTCTGCAAGTATTTACAGATTTCTGGTAAAAACAGACAAAAATGTCTATATACTGAGGTCAGCTAGAAGCAGAAGCTACAAGAACTCAGGCTTTAATGGAAGGGTGATTAACTATCAAAGCAGCTTGCGGATGGCTGGCGAGCATTCTCCATCACCCCTTGTCTCCCTGTTTCCAGGCGGAGCAGCCGTAAGTGGTGGGTTGGTGCAGGAGCCCTGCATGGGCTCTGTGATCTGCAAGGGTTCATCATCCTTACATCCCATCCGGTGCCGAGAATGATGAATCATTTGTTGTCCCCTGCACTACAATTCAACAAGGAAGAAATAAACACAAGAATGATTTATTTAGCTTAGTTTTTACAGAATATAATAAGCAGCCTCCATGTCATGCTCTGGTCAAAAGAAGCAATTTTGCAATAATATAATACGACAAACAGTGCTGTCACTGTCCCCAGAACAGGCTCCAGAGACACATCCGCATCTGCCGGCTCCCTGGAAGGCCTCCCAGGCCTGTGGCCAGGCTTTGCTGCAAGCCGGGGAAGGGACACCTTCCAAGGATGCCCTGGTTACCTAAGTGTCACCTCCAGGAGAGGTACCCACCATCCTCAGAGGTCACCCAAAGTCAGATGGCCACAGCCACGGCCGTGGGCCTCAAAAGGCTTTGGGCAGCTGTAGCCAGCCTCACGCTGAGGCTGGTTGCGGACCCTCGCTGCCTCTGGAGCAGCTCCTGGGAGATGGAGCCTCCTTGTCCCTGTCCCCTGCCCTCGCAGAGGAGCTGGGCACCACAGCCTCCCCTGGCCCAGCCACCATGTCTTGCACTAAGCAGTTTGCAGATGTGATAATGAGACTCCCAATTTGCTTGGGGAAGAGGTAAAGAGGGAAGAAAGAGAAAAGGAAGAATCCAAGCCAAGTGGTGGGCTGCCCTCCCAACCTGGATATCTGCGGCTGCTGATCCTGCCTCACCCTCCTGCCCCCCACCCCCTCCCACAGGAACAGCCTGAACTAATTAACCCTCTAGCACTCCATAATGAAGGCTAATAAACACCTAATGGGTTTGCTTGAACAAACAACCTCCGCACAGGCTGCAGGAAACCCCCAGTCTGGTGGGGTGCAGTGAGGGAAGAGCCGGGAGTGCAGGTCTGGGGCTGCCCCGCTCTCCCCTCCGGCTCCCCGCAGCCCGAGCCCCCCAGCCAGGTCCCGCTGTGCCCGAGCTGCTGGTGGCCTGGCCCCCCCACCTTCTCCTGCTCAGGAGGGGCTTCCTCCAGAGCCCCCCAGCGAGGGCTGCACCTCCCCCTGTGCAACCCAGGTCACCCCACTGGCTGTTGGCAGCTCCTGATGGAGCCTGGGGATGGCGAGACCCTGTCCCAGGCTGCCCAGAGAAGCTGTGGCTGCCCCATCCCTGGAGGGGTTCAAGGCCAGGTTGGACGGGGCTTGGAGCAGCCTGGGCTGGTGGGAGGTGTCCCTGCCCAGGGCAGGGGGTTGGAATGAGATGATCCCCAAGGTTCCTTCCAACCCAAGCCCTTGTGACAGAGCCGCGTGCCCCGTCTAGCGCAGGGTGCTGCAAGCTGCAGAACCCCCCGAATGCTGTCAGGTGTTGTCCCGTCGGTGGGGACCTGGTCATAAGTCTGGAGGAAACAAACCGGGCTCATTCTTCCTGCCGATGCGGGGACCAGCGCCTTGGCCTGTGTGTCACAGTCTGTCACAGCCGGGCTTGTACAGTATTGCGAACCCAAGGGACTTTCATGAAGGAAATGCGCTCACAAATATTCTGCTGAAAACACTGTACCAGATGGACTGCGTTTTCCCAACCTTTAGCTAGTTCCGATGTGCAAACAGTTAAGATCATAATGTTAACATCTTCTCAGATGTTTTATGTGCATATAAAATATTCTCAAAGAATGTGCTTTTGAATGCAAGGTTTTATCCAATTACAATTTTACTAGAGTTTATAAAAACATAAAAAATATGTTTGCAGGGTGTCTTGAGATGCCGCTGGCCTTCAGGATAAACTCCGAAGCCCTTGCAGTGGAATATAACTGATATTACTTGGGAGATGTCTCTGGAATTTTTATGATTAGGTTAATGTGTTAATTCTTCAGTCCAGTATCTGGTCACCTCTGAAAACAGTTAACATAGGGGCAGTTAAGAATAAATATATTCCATCTCTACACCAAAATGTTCTTTTGCTTTCTGTTGAGGGCTGAAGGCTTGGCTTCTGCAGACATGAATGTATTTGAATCAGATACTGAAAATACAACTTAAGAGCTCAGGGCAAGTCTTCAATGGACTGAGTTTCTTACCTGATCTCTCGGCAAGTGTAAGAATAGTTCTCTCTTATCCTGCATGGTGGCTGCAGCCTCTTGCAGGGAGGCTCCCAGAGGCGTTAAGTGAGAATGTATTTCTTCCCTGGCTTAATTGAAGAAAGGAGATAAATGGAGTTTAAAGGACATTCATGTAAAGCTATCTACTGTTGTGCTTTTGGAATAGAAAAGATGGCAAATGCTGTAATCAATGGGAATCTTCTCGGTTTGCTGTGTAAACATGAAGGCTAAGCATGGAAATGTTGATCATGTAATCTGTCTGTATCTGAAAGATCCACATCTAGCATTATAGCATTTTATGACTCCAAGCATAAGTAACTCATAACTTTAACAGGCTTATTCCTATTCAAAGATGGTGAATTAGAATAAGCCAGTTAAAATTATATAGCAAGCATGCATGGAATCATAAAGAGAAGTAGTAAATTACTGCACTGAAGAGAGAGAGCTGAGCTCTGCCTCCAGCCCCCTTGCCCAAACCTCTGGCTCGTGGGGGCGTTCATCATCCCCAGCCCCCAGAGCCTCGGTGACAGCCTCAGGGACACTGAAACTGGGTGGCAGCTTATCCCTGTGCTGGGAAGAGGTTGGGGAGTGCCTGAGGGGAGCGCACAAAGGTCAGCGAAGCAACCCTAACCTGCAGCCCCCCCATCTCTGCACGTCCTGAGGGCTGGGGGTGTCCCTGGCCCCGCTCCGGGGGGTTCCCCGCGGGACTGGTCATGCCGGCAGCGAGGTGCTGCCTGGGGAAGGTAATGTGAACCTCTACCGCTGGGTACCTCACTCAGTGTCTGCAAAGGAAAAACAAGCGGAAAGAACAGGATTGCGTTTGTTATTTGTAAGTCAAACCATCTGGAATGCGAAGGCGGCGGGTCCTGCCTCTGAGGAGCACCCAGCGTCACTGCTGCCTGCAGCCGCTTCTCTCCTGGCCTCACCGCGGCACTTCCCGTGCTGTAACCCCTCAGTCTCCCTTTGCAGGATCCAGCCGGAGCTGGGGGGAGTGCGGGAGCTGGCGGCACCTGCCTTGGGGAGCAGCTCGGAGGAAGAGGAGGCTGAGATGAGCTGGGACCCCGAAAGTCCCAGGCTCAGAAAAGTCCCCTGCCGAGACCCAGGGGCGAAGCCAAGACGCCGGAGGGTCACCGAGTCCTGGCAGTTAATGAGTATGGAGTTTTCCAGCCTGACATGACCAAACACAGAAACTCAGGGCTTGTGGAAGAGGCAGAAGGACTTGGAAAGAGTTCTTCAGGCCACCTAAGGCAGTAGAGATCCAAGAGGATAAATTGAATTTACAGACATAGCTTAGATTGGGAGATATGCTTGCAAAGCCAATTTGTTTCATTTTATAGGCTTGAAAGATTCTAAGTCAGGGCTCCCTGTATGGTTTGAATTAGGTTTGGATAGCAGCATTCTGGAAAGCTAGATCTGGAGAGGTTTTCACTCAAGTAGGGGACATCTAGCATTTCTGCAATGGTTTCAAATAAAATATTCCATGTCTACCCATGTTTTAAAATGGTGGGTGGTTAAGAAAATGGTCAATACCTGAAAATGAAGGTCTCCCTCTCATATGAAATATTTAGAAATCAGATTCCACATGTCTATCAACAGAGGAAGTGGGAATTTCAGAGTGCTGCTTTACACCACGCTGCCACCGTGGTTCTGGCACTTCACCGCTCCTGGGGAAAGGGGACGCTGCTCTGCCCACACAGCCCGGGGGTCCCAGCACACTCCATCCCACGGCACCCACTGCATCCAATGCATCGGCCTCACCCGCGCGCGGAGCCGGTGGTGGGCCACGTTGATTGGTTTCCACCATCTCCCCTGAGCCCCCCTGAGCAGCGTTCCCTGCTCCTGTCGCCTGTGAGGAGCATTCGCCAGGGCCCACGTTGTTTCGGTGGTGATCTGCACCGGAGCTTGACGGTGGGGCTTAGAGTCGGGGGGTCCGTGTCTCTCAGTCCCAGCTCAGACGAACCCCCGGAGATGCTCCCAGTGCCATTCCTCGAGCCCGGCCACCTGCGTGCTCCGTCTGGTGCCACTCGTCCATCTTGTGCTGCTCAACAGCGCGGCTCCAGCAACCGGCATCCTCCTCCTGGGCTGGTGGGCACCCATTTCACCCTTTCTCCAGCGCAAGGAGCCACCATGGCTCCCAAGCCCGTGAGCTTTGGGATGCATTTTGTGCCCTGCAGTCCAAAAGCAGCGAGGGGATCATTTCAGCAGAGGGATAAGCCCCTGGCTGCCACTGCTGAGCTCAGCTGCCAGAAAAGTTCCCCGGGAAGTAGCACAATCTTTGTTTGGTCATTAAAGCAGAAAAAGAGAGAGGGAATCTTAGGAAATGCTTGAAACGATTAGGTGATCTTAACTCTAAGGAGCTAAACAAATGCAAAGCAATTCCCCCACCAGCCCCTCGTGCTGCTGTAGAATGTAATCTCATTTCTAAACACACAATTACAGAAAATAAAAAGAAAAGAAAAGAATAATTAATTTCTGCTTCCTCATGCAAATCCTCTAACCAATCATTTAGGGATCAGGGGCAATTCAGCTTCTTGTGCAAATTCCAAACTGAAGGCCTGAAAAAAGCAAGTGAATGGATTTACTTTTCTAAGAACCAGAATTAACAAAGGTTCCATTTTCCATGGTTATGTGCCTGGCCAGACAGCCCTTGCTGACAAGCTCTCAAAAAACATGTGTTGGCCTGTTGAAAAGGCCCCAGTGTTGACTGACAGACAATTGAAGTGACAAATTGTTTCATTGTACTTGGCAGGGAGAGCGCTGTATTAGATAATTATGGCGAGGAGGGAAGCGACAGGTCACAGGTCAGAAGACACGTCTGACCCTGTTTTCTGAAAGCCCTGAAAGGAGCCCGCGCCCGGGAGGGCAGTGTGACGCTGCCGGCGGATTCTCTTTCCATTGCGATGATTAAAAGCTAACGAAGATGGAGCGGGGACGGGCTGGCTTCCCGCTCACCCAGCTCCTGGCTGCTGGGGAGCGGGTGCCCGGGTTCGGCAGTGGCTCAGTGCCTGCTGCCGGCACACGGTGCCAGGAGGACGAGCTTTGCCATGGTGCTCGCACCCTTTGGCGGCTCCCGCGATGCCCGGTGTGTTGCCTGATCTGGCATGGAAGTCCTGGTGATGGCTGCGTACCACCGCGGCACAGCGCCGGGCGAGCTTTGGGGTCAGCACAGGTGGAAAGATGAGGATCCCACGGGAAAACAGAAAGCAGGGTGTAAATGGCCGAAACGGGCTGAGGAACGTGGCTCTCGGCTTGGCGGCTTTGCTGCTGCACCTCGGCCCCTCTGCGCTGGGCGGGTGGTTTCAGCATCTCAAGGCGCAGCCTCTCCCCAGGCAGGCACGGCCACAGCCAGCAACGGGCGCAATCGTTAACGCCGCTTTACCTGGGGTCTAATGGCTCCTCTGCGGAGTCTCTCTGCCCTCTCTCTGCCTGTGCAGGGCAGCTCTGCCCCGGTGCTGCCTGGCACAGCCCAGCTGGCAGCATTGGTCCCTGCCCGGCAAAGCCAGTAGCCGCACAGGAGCCTCCCATGGACTCCCATGGACCTCCCCTCCACTGGACCCATTTGCACTGACAATCCCTCCGCAGCCCGGCAGGTCCCTGTCTTGAACTCGCAGCAAAACGTGTAACATCCAGCCCCGAATCCCGTCCCAGGCGGGTCTGGCTTGGGCATGGACACCTTCCTCCTCCAGCTCAGCCCTGCGCATCGGGGAATGTTTTCTTGCTGGCTGCACAACTAATAATTATTGAAGCCTCTCTCCCACCACAGAAATAAAATATGGCATGGAATCCCAGCACAGCTACTCCATTGAGAGCGCCGCTCCACTGAGTAATACCAATAATTCAAAACAGATGAGCCAAAGGCTCAAACACTATAGACTCAGTATCCCGATCTGCCCTGACCCCTGGAACTCGCTGAAAGTTACCTTGAGACTCGCCAGAGCTCTTTGTAACTTCTGTGAGGGTTATTTATTGCAAAGTCATAAATATTTGTTATGGATTTTCTCCATCAATCTACAAAATGAATTAGGTTAGAAAAAATTTATGTACTTGGATTTTGGGCATGTGTTTCTCAGGCAGGGGAGAAAGAGTAGGATCTCCATTGTGCAGAGGACGGGCTGCTGCAGAGCTTTGGGCTCTGCTGCCTGCGTTAATTAATTCCCTTCTGCAAACGCTTTAAAATGCACAGTACAGTTGAGAAGGGGGGGAGGGAGGGAAGAGGTTCTTCTTTGAATCTCTCTTAAAATCTTCCATAAAATTATTTATGGGGGAAGGAAAAGTCTATTTCCCTCTCCTCCCTCCCGGATGCCCTGCCAGCCCATTAAAAACCTGAAATTCAGGGGCTGTTGTGCCCCAGGAAATCAGCCTCAAGCCAATATCTCCCTCAGAAGCAGCACCAGCACCAGCCGGGTGCAACAGGGATGGAGGGAGAGGCTCAGCCTCCTCCCTCCCCACACCAGGGGCTGCCCCGGGGCAAAGCCTCCACATTTTCCCACCCCTTGAAGAAAGGACGCGGGAGCAGGGCTGTTCCTGCCCTGCGGGCATTTTTCTGGTGAATTAGAAAGTTTTTATTCTGGAAAATGCTTGAGCAAGACCTTAACATCAAGGATGCTCGGCAGCCCCGGAGATTCCGGGTTTGCAACAAAATGGCAGCCACCACATACCAGAGCTGCTTTTGCATGTCCTAATGTGAAGAGAAATACAGTATTTTTTTTCTCCTCAGGACTCCGGGGCCGTGTTTCTTCTTTGCATTAGTTTTACAGGAACCCCAGAAAATCCCAGAAGACCCCACAGGATCCCACAAATCATGCCGACACTTTTAAGCTGTTTGCACTCGGGCTAATGAGCTGCTATTTTAAAAGGTTATTGCTAACAATTAAATCTGACTGCTTTTGTTGTTGTTGTTGTTTGTTTTAGAATTGTTTGCAGCAGCTGTGCTTGTCCTGTATGTAATTTCAAGAAGCACAGGAGGGAACCTGCCTCAGTTCTCTGTCCTGGCCTTTCCCAGTCCCGTGGTTGCCCAGTGTCCATGAGCAGGGACCGGGATGGGGAATGGGAACTTTGCTGGCAGGAGTGACCCGGGCAGGCTGGAAGT
The DNA here is from genome assembly GCA_013400135.1 of Rhinoptilus africanus. Taxonomy (NCBI): domain Eukaryota; kingdom Metazoa; phylum Chordata; class Aves; order Charadriiformes; family Glareolidae; genus Rhinoptilus; species Rhinoptilus africanus. The sequence goes on from VXBO01004324.1 coordinate 224,108, forward strand.
CGGGTAAATGCTCTTCCAGGCTGTGTTCCCCTGGGTCACGGCTCGCAGTGGGACAACAGCAGGGAACTCGCCCCTTCTCGCTTTCTGGGTCGCCTTTCCAAGCTGCCCCCAAGGTCTCTCCTCCCCTCCTTGGCCATCGCTCTGTGGCAATTCACGGAATCACAGAATCAAGGAATGGTGGGGGTTGGAAGGGACCTCTGGAGATCATCCAGTCCAACCCCCTGCCAAAGCAGTTGGACAGGAAAGCGTCCTGGTGGGTTTTGTGTATGTCCAGAGAAGGAGACTCCACAGCCCCTCTGGCATCCTGTGCCAGTCTGGCGGGTATTGGTCCCTGCACCCTCATTTGGATCAACAGCCGCTGTGGGTGCAGGATCCCGCACCTCCCTCCAGCTGCTGCAGAGGGACCGCAGGGGACCCAGCAGCCCCTGTGTCCCTGCGGTGACTCAGGCGCAGAGGGTGAGTCCCGCTCTCCCATGTCTGTCTGTCCAGCCGCCCAAACGCTCTTGAAAGGGTTTGCATGAATGAGCTGATCCAGCTTTGTCTCTGCTCCCATGGTTTGCCCTTTACCCTTTGGCCTTTGCCCAGCTCCGTGGCCAGGGGAGCGAGGGTTTGTCCACAGATCCCTGCACAGCTGGCCAGATGCTCTCTCAGGAGCACAATGAGCCGTGGCAGGGGCTTGCAGCTCCTTCTGCTCCCCGGCCCCAGGCACTGCCACGCTTAGTAAAACACCAAGCACAGCATTTTTCTCCAGCTGCAAGGGAGACTCCAGTGTGGGTCCGGTATGTGGGGATGCACGGTGCGGCCCCCGGGCTGGGGGAGAGGGACGCTGCCTCCCACCGCGCTCCTGGTGCTGCTCCCCATCTCCCTCCTGCTCTCCATCTCCCTCCTGCTCCCCTTCTCCTTCCTGCTCTCCATCTCCCTCCTGCTCCCCTTCTCCTTCCTGCTCTCCATCTCCATCCTGCTCTTCTTGCGCTGTGCCTGTGCTGGCACAGCAAGCCTAGGACTGTGTCAGCCCTTGGGGTGAGCCCTTGGCACCAGGGAGGGTCTGACAGCGCCCAGACGGCGTGGGGGGAATGTGCCCGTGCTGCTGGCTCTGACGGCACATTGTGTGTCCCTCAGCTCACGCCGGGCTGCAGGCAGAGAAGGGCTGTCCCCTTGGGTCTGGCTCATCTAGCACCCTTACCTTGCCTGCTGGTGGGGCTCCAGGCTCTGCAGTGTCTCCAGTGGCAGGGATGCTCTCTTGAGGCTTTTCCGTCCCCCTCACCCCGCTGTGGTCTGTCCTCAAGCCTGAAGCCGCCTGTGGCGATGGCCAGTGCCCAGGAGCGGGGCACGTCCTGTGGGCCAGCACCAGTAAACGCCTGCTGACTGTCCAGCTTCTGGAAGGGAGCTGATGGGCTGGTGAAGGCATCCTGATTGCCTTCTCTGCTCTCACACACATGCCCAGGAAGGAACAGCCTCTCCTCTTGTTTCTTCCCCATTGTGTAGGTGGCTGGGACTCTCCTGTGCAGTGATACCTGCTCGCAGGTAAGGAATGGATCAGCCGAGTGTGTCAGAGACCTGTGTGTGGTGTCCAGTGTCATCCAGATGGCAGTGACAGCCCAGGCTACACCTGCAGATCCGAGTATGTGCCCAGCAGTTTGCTGGGGCATGTGTGGAGCTGCCTGCCTTGTGCTGGAGCCGCTGAAAACGGGGTCTGGAGCAGATGATCCTGTGCTGAGTAACAGTGGAAAAACTTGACAGAGGGAGCATGACACCAGGAGCTATTTGTTCAATCAATGATTTACCAGATGTGTACACTGTACTAAAGGCTTGTAAACATGCTTTAATGGCCCGCTGTAAATCCAGGCAGCAGCAGTGCCAGCTTCATCTCCATCGGACGTGTTTCAGGAACAGCGGCATAAGGGCTCTGAATCACTTTGTTATAGGCTCTGTCAGCTCTGAAATTGTGCATGTAAATCAAAGAACCAATGTCCTCAGGTCAAAATTATTTGAATGTCAGGAAAGGTTTTATGAGCAGCAGCTTTTCCTTTTCTGGGTTCCCCTGCAGTTTCTTGTCTTCCACAAACGGCATCTCCAGAGCACTGGATTTCCGTCCCAGTGCCCCAAGTGCATGGCTGTGTTTTCACTGACTATGTTGGAAGTCTCTTTTGTTAATCACTGAAGCAAAGCATCATTAGTGAGAAGTGCAGAGTGTACACAAAGAGGAACTTGCCAAATTACTAATAAGCAGAAACTCCATCCATCTTAATGAGACAGGGTTAAGAAAATAGCAACGTAGAATATACACAATGGAGCCTTTCCATGCTGTTTATTCACGCTAGGAAGTTGTTCAGGACTCCATCGCTGGTGCTGCTCAGAGATGGTTGTGTGGTTTCCAAGCCACAGGCTGCTTATTCTCTTGCAAACCATTAAGCATGAGAAAGATAAATAAATAAGTGGATGGATGGCTCAAAAACTTATGAGAGGGAAGATAAGTATCTGGTCTCCAAACAGACGAAGCAACCACACAACTGAATTCAGGCTCTCCTCAGGTTCAAGGCTCTCTTCGCTGCTGAGCAGGTCGGGTTTTCACCGGGCGGCAGATGGAGGGAGCGCTGTCGGCAGGGCTAGAAATGCTCCCTGCAGGCTGGGGAAGGGATACTGCACGGTGCCGGTGTGCGGTGCCGGTGAGGCAGCACTTGGCGGGGGCAGCCTGAGCTCCCAGGGTGCTGCTGCCCTGGCAGCTCCAGCCTTGTGCTCTGGACACCTGCACCAGGGCCTTCCACGCTGGGAAGAAGCTTTCATTTGGGAAAAGTCAGGGAAAATTTACAAACCCATTTATTTTCTGGGTTTGGTCATGGAGGGTCCAAAGAAGAACTCCCAGAAACATCATGCAACGGCTTTCCTTCAAGGCCGAGAGACCTGGCCCCTGGATAATTCACGTACTCACACGGTGACCGATGCGGGCGCCTGTTAAGGAGCCCGTGCTCCCTCTGGGGTTTGGTCTGCCATGTCTGCAGGACCAAAGGAAGGGCAGTTATGGGCTGGTCCCTCTGTGATTGCTGCTGACGCTGGGGGTCTCAGCACCGGAGAGGACCCCTCCGGGCACAGCACCGCCAGGAGCTGCTGCCCATCTGATGACGTCAGCCATCCCTGGTGCTTTCAGGGTGCGGCAGGTTGGTTCCTGGGACAGAGGATTGCTGCAGAGCGAGAAGCGTGAGGAGATGTTTCCCCATGGTGGGCAGGTCTCCGGCTCCCCTCCTTCGGGGTCCCCACCAAAGTAGCCAAGGGTCCCTGTGTGCCCAGTCACTGCGGGGCTGCTCCTGGACTGAGGCCCCCATTGCGTTGGCCTGGCGGTGTGATTTATAGCTCCCTGGTGAGCTGTGGCCCTTCTCCGGCTTACTCTGGCAACACAGGAGGGGTCTGCGCCCACGCTGAGGTGCCTGCACACCTGCACTCCCCAGCCACGCTTCTCTTTGTTGGGTAAGGAATGACTTTCACGCAAGCAGCTCAGCTGCTGGCTGTTTTATTGAACGCCAGCGCCCGACGTATGTTATTCAGACAAACTTTATATATGCTACAGACCTTCTCAGCAGCCTGCACCTGGTCCAGGGCAAAGCTGAGCCTCATAGAGAAGAATGTGCTGTAATGCAGCAAGTTATTACAGGATAAATATTTATAAGCCCCTGTAAATATTTGCCATCAGCTCCCTCCTGGGACGAGGGGCAGACGGTCAGAGTTTCAGCAGCACTGAAGGCATTAGCTGTTGTAGTTCTTTATATGTTGTCTCAGCTAGTAAACCCTTTGTTGATTGTGCTTAGTTATAGCATTTAATGGTGCTAATTTCACACTAACGGGACACATCGGTGGGAATTGTTGTGTGCCTTGATCCCAGATGGGCTGCGGGCTGGCTCTCGGTGTCAGCGTCCCCTGCAGCGCGGGGGTGACAGACACTGGGCTGGGGCAGCAGAGACAGTCCCCACCACTGCAAAACCTCCCCGCGGGGCAAGGGAGTGCTCCTGGCTGCACCAGTGTTATTGGAACCTTGGAGCTCTCTGCTGAGAAAACCAGAAAACAAACACGGCAAAACCAACATCCTCCTCGGCAGGCTGACCCCGCAGGGGCTATCAGCTCCCAGCTGCCAGGGGGGGGTCTAATCTAAAGCAAATATTCCCTGGGGGTGTCCAGGAGCTGTGCTGCTGCAGGAGGTGACACGGTGGGGTCTCTGTGCGGGGACATGGGGGGTGGGTTGATCCCACCAGCCCTTTCCGTCCCCTCCACAGCAGGGGCTCAGGCATCCAGGGCAGTGCGAGCCCCGGGGACGAGTTGTTTTTTGTGTGGCCCTGCTCGGGGCAGGGACTGCGGGCGCCTGTGTCCAGCCGGTCACAGCTCCCCCACCACCGCCACCTCTGCTGGGGCTGAGACGGGGCTCGGCAGTGGTGGGAAACCGGGGAAGAAATGCCAGGGCAGGCAAGGCCATGACTCCTCCATGCCCTCAAATGCAGCAGTAAAACAATGGGCCCTGGGCAATAGCACTTGCTGGATTGTTGCATGGGACTATTTGGGGGCTCCACTTTGCTGCTCATGCACGAAAGCCAGTCATTTGGCAAAAATCAGCTCAGTTAGCAGCCATTGTTCGTAAAGAGCCTGGGGCTGAATGGGCTCAGGGCTAATATATTCTATTATCCCACGCCTGCCTGTTTCCCCAGGGCAGCGTGGAGGGAAACCCACATTCCAGCGCTGGGTGCCGGGGCAGGGCAGAGCATGCCCCGTGGTGCTGCCTGGTGGGCAGCGCGGCTGGGGGGGCCGGGAGGGCACTGCTGCGAGGTGGGGTATTGAGGGCGCAGGGGCACGTCACCCTCCCACCATCCCTTCGAGGCCAAGCGCCTGCTGCGGGGGGATGTGGTGGGGGGCAGCCATGGCGGGCAGGGGAGGCACACGGTGCTGCAGGCTGCGGGAATGGACAATGGGGCCAGAAATAAAAACAGTTAATTGGGCTGGGCTTTTTAAAGGGTATAGGAGAGGATGGGGATAGCTGAAATTGTGCGTGTTGCAAAGCATCTCGTTACTCAGTAAGAATATGTTAGCCCCTATGGGAGGGGCAACAATAAATGGCTATAAAGCAAAGTTAAACGATGACATTAGAGACTATGCATAGATTTAAGAAGCAGCGGGCTACATAATTATGAACGGAAATGGCTGCACAGGCTTCACTCAGAAAAGTTAATGCTCAATTTGGAAGGGTTTTGTTGGAAGAGCTGCCCTTTAGTGGTCCAGACCAGAGCTGTTGGCTTTTTGGCTTTTTTTCTTTTTTTTTTTTTTTCCTTCTCTCTAAAGAAAAGATGGTTTTCTAGGTAATTCTATTTCAGTTTACAATTCACTCATGGGTTCCCATACAGGTATTGCTGCTGTGAATGTGGGTATCAGATACAGAAGAGAAGAAAGCCAGCAAAGACCTTCCCTGGGCTGAACTCAAGAAAGGTCCACGCTCTGAGCGTGGATGGATTTAGCAGCCAGGGCACGCCGTCTTGCGGCTTCCTCACTTTGGATGAAGGGTGCTGATGTGGTGGGCAGCCCTTTGAGCTGAGCGTCTCTGTACAGTGTCAGGGCTGCAGCCAGCCCAGTAATCAGTGTGGGATGCTCCGGGTATGTGGTGGCACAGGTCTCTGGAGAGACCTTGGCAGTGCTTACCCTGCTCCATGTGATATTTGCTGAGTGGGGGATAACTAGGATCCCAACAGTCATTTTATCGCAGTGTTTCTGATGTTGCCTTTTGGGACCTCCCCAGCTTTCCAACAAGAATTTCCTACGTCCCCATCTTCCCTGCCCAGCTGTGGGAAGGGTATCTTCTATCTGATTCTTCTATCACACTTCTCAGCCTTGAACAGAAAGATTACAACACTGCCAAGTAAAACATGTCCATTGCCACCCTGAAAACGGAGAAGTTCTGAAACTTTCTTATGAACTTGCAATCAAAAATGAAGAGTTACCTGTACAATTTGGGTCTGAGTGCCCCAGATGTGCAGGGGTCACATTCCGAAACAGAGACTTGTACCTGAGTATGTAACACTTGGGTGCAAATAAAGATGCTTGAGAGAAATTAATCCCAACGGCCCTTGAGCAGATCAGCGCCCTGTTCTGTACATCACATTACAGCACGACACTGGGACACTGCGGTGTTTTCTACATTCTCAAAACGAGATGTTTCTCTGTTTCTAAACTAGTTTTGGTAAAAGCAAATCCTAGATTGCCAGATTTTCCCAAGGGATGAGAAGTCCCTTTTGCAGCTGTTTCTTGGTGCAAACAGCAATCAGTGCTTTGCTACCATTTCCTGAGCCCAAGCAGCAGGAGAGGGCCTGCTCCATCCAATTGCCTCTTTCATTCAGCTGCTGGCACCTTACGGTGAAGATTTCTCTTGTTTACTGCTGAATTCTCCACTTCATTAGCAGTGCTAACTGGCTTCTCTCTTCTGCTGGCCCTCAGGTGGAAGTGGCTCTTTCACGCTCCCGGGCTGCAGAGCCTCTTCCATTCACCTCTCAATGAGGTGTAGTTCCTGTATTAAATAGCACAAGCTGCTTAAGCCAAGGGCACCAGGAGTAATGGGAGCTTTGTGCGAGTCCAGAGGAGGGAGCTCAGGAGAGCTGCCTCAGACGCAGACGTGCAGACGCGTGGGGGACAGAGCTGCTCCATGCAGCGGCACATGGGGACGGTGCACATGGGGACCGTGCCAAGGGGCATCCCGCTTGGCCATGGAGCGGCCGTCAGACAGCACTCCTGCCTGGCCACTGACTTCGGCATGTCCAGCTCCTGGCTTTGGAGGGCAGCAAGTCTTTGGAGGCCCTCAGGAGCTCAGCTGCCTGTCCCTGCTGCGGGGACAGGGCTGGTGCGTCCTCCCGTCCTGTCTCCCCGGCAGAGCCCTGCCAAGCTCGTCTCTGAGCAGGATACGTGGCTGTGGCTGGAAGCTGTAGGCCTTGCGGTGGCCTCCCCGCCGCTCAGAGATGCTGCTGCTGGGAGCAGACCCTCCTCGGAGCACAGGGCCCACGGCCGGCAGCACTGCGGGTCTGCTCGGGGGGCAGGCGCGGGTCTGGCCCTGCTGGGGGAACAGCGGGTGCTGCTGTTGCACGGCTTCTGCCCCCCGGCAGGCCTGGAGCCAGGCTTCCCAGGCGCGATACCTCTTTAAGAAACAGACCGGCTCTTTCTCATTCCTGTTTTTTTTATGTTTGGCTTTTTTTTTTTTTTTTTTTTTTTNCCATAGTTTTCGTTGGAATTTGTCCACAGGGAAATGAGGTCTGCACGGTCCAGTCGAGGTTCTCAGAAACATGTGTGCCCTGGGA
>VXBO01004324.1:231757-272661 GCA_013400135.1 Rhinoptilus africanus
GGCTGCTGGCCTGCGGCGGGGCCAGCGAGTACGACTATGTGAGCTACCAGTCCGACCTGGGCCCTTACCCCGGTGGGCGCTTCTACGCCAAGCCCCACCAGTGTGTGGCCATCCCCGCCGACCTGCGGCTCTGCCACAGCGTGGGCTACGACAAGATGGTGCTACCCAACCTGCTGGACCATGAGACCATGGCGGAGGTGAAGCACCAGGCCAGCAGCTGGGTGCCACTGCTCAACAAGAACTGCCACATGGGCACCCAGGTCTTCCTCTGCTCCCTCTTTGCCCCCGTCTGCCTGGACCGGCCGGTCTACCCGTGCCGCTGGCTCTGCGAGGCCGTGCGTGACTCCTGTGAGCCCGTCATGCAGTTCTTTGGCTTCTTCTGGCCTGAGATGCTCAAGTGTGACCAGTTTCCCCAGGACGACGTCTGCATTGCCATGACAGCTCCCAATGCCACCGAGGTCTCCAGACCCAAAGGTAAGGCATGACCAGAGCTCCAGCCCTGCTCCTGGCGCTTTCCTCTGAACTGATGGGGCAGGCGTTAGCTCCAGAGGGACTTTGTGGGGCTGAAGGGGGTCTTGGTCAGGAGGAGGCTCACCTGAGCTCTGCTTCTCGGCAGCAAAACTCCTCCAGCCTCTGAGTGCTCTGTGAGTGCCCCTGTCCTGAGGAAGGCAGGACGCCCTGCCAGCTCCATTGCCAGGGGCACGGCCAGTATGCGGCTGCTCTGACCCCACTGGGCTCCAGCCCCTGATGGGCCAGGGCTCTGACCCTCCCTGCCCGAGGTGCTGCACTGCCCTGGCATGCCAAGCCCGACTTCTGCGGGGATGTTCTTGGTGGCAATAGGACACATGGTCCCCTCGGCAGAAAGTGCTGCTTGGCCAGAGTAAACAGTGGCAGTCATCCTGGCAGGATACCTCTCTTCCTGAGCCATCCTGGGTGAGAGGCTGGGCAGCCGGTGGCTGCATGTGCAGTGGAGATCCATCCCTGCCCTCTCGGGTGCTGGCGAGGGGGCACGAGACTTACAAGGAACAACTAGGGAAAGTAGATGTGATTCTTGTGTGTTCTCATTATGTTGGGCAGGTGTGCTTGGTGCCAGACTGGCTTGTTTGTGTGAGTTGCAATGACTCCAGCTTGTTGTTGAAAACTTCTAAAATAAATAAACATAGTGGTGTCTCTTGGCATTCTGCATTGGAGTGCTTTGGAAGGCTGGCAGGAGGGGTATTTGTAGAAGGAGAAGGCAGAGGGTGTAAAAGTGCAGTGCTTTCCTGCCGAGACCCTCATTGAGAGGGATGTCTCGGGGGGACAGTGCAGGCGCTCAGGAGGAGACCAGGGACGAACGCTGCGCGTGGCTTCTGCACTGCGTCCGCGGCTCTCCGGGAGTGACGGTCGCCCTTTTCTACGGCTGCTCACCTGCAGGTACCTTTGCAGACAAAGGCTTTGTGTCCTGCTCGGTGGGGAGCCCTCTCACAGCCTGTGGGGACTGCGCAGTGTTACCCAGTTCATCCTAGCGGGACGCATACTTCAGGGAGCCCTTCAGTTACGGTGCAGGAAGGGAGAGCGTCCTGCAGCAGAGGGGTGACACCCTGGGGTGTCCCCAGGAGCCAGTGCGGGGTGCGCGGGGAGTGACGGTGTGGGGAGATGGGGTAGTGGCTGTAGATGGGGGAGGACACCCAGGCTCGACCCCTGCTGGAGCTGTACAGGGCGCTCTGCCGCACCTTGGCAGTGGCATCTGAAGGCAGGTGGGGTGTGAAGTGTGTGCCCACCCCGGGGATGAGGTTTGGCTGCTCCCGCCGACGGCAGCACAGCCAAACTGCCTTCCTTGCTGTGCCTTGCGCTTACTGATGCGATTGCTGGAGGGAGCTCTTTGTTTTCCAGGAAGGCTCGAAAATCATCTGTCCTGTGTGAACCTAGACCCTTGGTCAAGACCGCAGCCGTGTCCTGTGTTGTGGGTACAAAGGTCGCTTTTATTCCCCAGGGACTTGCAGCCAAGCGTGCTCCTGGGGCAGCTGGACCTGAGCCATTGCTGTAGAGCTGCCCCTTCCAAGGTCCGAGACAGAGTTTGAGCTGTCTGCAGGTCATTCATTTTAGAGACATTAATGACCCAAGACCTGGGAAGAGTCTTCTAGATGAGCAGCATCTGCTAAGTTTTCCCTAGTGTAGTTTAACAACTAACTTTCTGATCACCTTTCAGACCGGTCTTGGCAGCAGCATTGGGGTGGGACATTGCCGCTTTCTTTTGGTGCTGCTAATGCGCCCATCGGCACAGTATTTGGGCACTGTGCTGTCCTTCACAGGCATCGCTAAAGTAACTTTATTACAAGGAGTTACATCAGCTCTTTTTTTTTGTGGATCTATTGCTGGTGCTGTTTGGGGTGCAGAGGGGCTTCATTCTGCGCAAGCCTTAGGATGTATGAACTTGTTCTTTGAGCTAACTGTAAATCGGAGCTGGGCGAGTATGGCAAGGAAGTGTTGCAGCCACTCAGATAAACCACTGTCTGCTAAATGGCTTCGCAAAATTTATTTCCCAAGCCCTTTTAAATGAGCAATTTGTTTGCAAGGATGTTTACAGAAAGTAAGTTTTTAAAATTGTTGAGCAAATGTGAACTCTCTTCAGCATTCAGTGGAAAAGTGAAAAAGTGGAAAAGTATAAGGTTCTTCACGTCCCCTGGCTGCTTGAGATATTTAAGGAGGAATCCCTTGCGCGTGCCATAGCTGAGCTGCAGCAGCTCCGGAGGTGTCAGGCTGAGCTCCCTATGCCGATCGCGCCATCTGGGGCACTCCTCTGCCAGGGATGAGTGATCTCGCTAGAAAACGCTTCCTCCAGATGAGAAGGGCAGCCCCCCGGTGCTCTGCTGGGCTGGCCCTCCTGCCCTTGGGTGTCCCAGCTTTCACGGTGCTAGCACTGGTCTGCGGCAGAGTGATCTGGCATGTGTTCTCCACGAGTAACTTTGGAGGGCGAAGCTCCGTATGCCGTGTGCTGGGACACTCTTGCCCCAAACGCCTTAGAGTGGACAGTGCAAACTTAAAGTTAGTTGTGGCCACTGCTGTAGAATCATAGAATGGCTGAGGTTGGAAGGGACCTTTAAGATCATCAAGTCCAACCATTAACTCACCCTGACAAAAACCACTTCTAAACCATGTCCCTGTAATGTGAATTGATGCAGCCAGGTCCCTCGCGCTGGCGCTCCTGCGCTCCATGGGGGATCTGTGCGTGGCGGCTGCAGGGCTGGACCCGACACAGTGCCCAGTGCTTGGTCTCGGTGCAGACAGGGGGTGCCCCATGCCGATCACGCCTGTGCCGCTGCCCTTCAGCCCCCATCCTGCTGCCGGTCCTCCCTCCACCCAGGGCTCTGCTGGCAGAGACCTGCAGCCTGTGTGCGTCCCAGAGCCCCTTTGGTCTCAGGCACTGGGGTGTGTTTCCTGTTGATTCAAAGAGGGTCAGGACCCAGCAGTGTCCCCCCTTTTCCCTGGGCACTAATAAGAACGAACCTTTTCAGTATTTTTCCCCATTAACGCCTCAAAATCGGAATTTGTTTCTGCCTCTCAAAGAGCTGACCTGCTGAATTCCTTTCTCCTTAAGCACGAGGCGGTAAAGCCTGCAGGCCCGCAGGATGCATCAGGGGAGTTGCAGATTAATATAGCATTACACATTCCTTCTCCTGCCCCTGGAGTAAGCTGGCTGTAAAGCCAGGCGGTAGAAAATGGTCAGTGGGGACAAAGCGAGCTGGAAGCAGGCGAAGGTTGTGCTTGGAGTTGAGCTGTCAACGGCAGGAGAGAGACCCCGATGCCATGAGCTGTGCTGGGCTCTGCGGGTGAGTGCGGTTGGGCACACGCTGGCACGGCCACCCCTGTCTGCCGCAGCAGGGACCACCTGAGGCGAGAGGACCCCAATCGTGGCTGGGCTTCTTGTCGGCTCCTTCCGCCCGGATAGCATGGGAAGGGGAAGGTGAGGTGCTGGGCAGCACTGTGGACTGGCAGATGTTGGCCCCCAGGAGGGCAGGCAGTTCCAGGATAGCTGTGGCTCCACGGAACAGCAGTTTTCCTGGGGTGCAGAGCTGTGTAGGAGCTGGTCGGGGCCCTGATGTTCATGTTCCTGACCTTGGCATGATGTGGCGTCCCATAGGAAAGGAGCATTTCCTTTCCTCTTGGCATGGGACAGTGTCCCCCAGCAGCCCTGCAGGCACCTCTGTGCTGCGACGGGGTGCAGGAGGTAGGGATGGAGGATGCTCCCCGCATGTGGAGCTGCCCGGGTGCCCGCTGCCACTCGCCAGGCCATGGGGGTCCTCCCACCACGGGATGGCACGCTGGGGGCTTTACCCTGCTGTAGGGATGTGGCAGCCTGGCGGAGGGGTGTGTGCATGTGGGAGGCTGCTGCTGGTACAGCACTGGGTGGCTGTCAGCACTCGCCCTGCCCAGGGCATCATGGAGCCGCAGGGAAGCGTCTTCTCCGTGGTGAGAGGAGCATTGGCAGGGAGTGCCTGCAGCATGGCGGGCAGACGCGTGCTGCGGCGATGGTGGAAGGGGGGAGATGGCTGCTGGCGGGTATCCCTGCCAGGCAGGGGTCCCTGCTACCCTGGATGTGCCAGAGCCTTCCCAGGGGCTACTGTAGCACAGCTAAAAAAAAGCCTGTGTTTTCACTATGGAACAATGAGTCTTATTTTCCATTTTTTTTGTTTTTTTTTTTCTTTGATTGCCTGGAGAGCTCATGGGGTGGAGGTAGCGGTGGCGGCTTCCACGTTGTTTGCCTGGCTTGTGTAGGCTTGGCCAGTCTCTTAGTGGGCTCTTTGGCTGCCGAGGCATATGGAAGGCTTTGCTCACTGGGATGCGTGGGGATGAGCTAATGGATGGCAGGTACCCCTTCTTGTTCCTGAGGGTGGTCTCCAGCACAGTAACTAACTCTTGGCACTGCAGCAGGGACAGACCGCTGGGGCTGTCACACTCCTGTGAGCATCCCTTCTCCCTCATCATGAGCTTGTTAAATGCTCAGCCTGGATGGAAATATTCTCACTGCTGATTTTAAACGTACGTCATCACATCCCCAAAGACTGGCTCTTGTTGGTGTCACTCTAAGTGAAGATGGCCAAAGTGGCAATTTCACGTTAGGGTTTTGGAAGAGGGCGTCACACAGGTGATGGGTGGCTCTCACCAGTACCAAGGTATCGGGAGTGGGGCTGTGGAGTCATCTGCTGGGTGCTGCGAAGGTTGCCTTGAGACTTGCACAGCAGTGCAGTGGGAGGGCCAGTTGCTCTGCATGTGTGATTAATAAAGACACGGTGTGTGACCCCAGGAATTAGCATTTGGCACAGAACAGATTTAGGGGGGGCAAGAGGGGAAGAGCAAACCACAGAAAATGTCTCGCCTGAAACCCCATGGGACATCTGTGACTGAGGAGACTCGACTCCGTGGCTGGCGCAGGTCATGGCCGTGCCTCCCTCTCCAGCCATTCTGGCTCTGCACCTCTGTTTCTGGGACACCTTTCTGTTTTTTCTGTCTAGCAACGCTGCCGGTTTTGCTGGCCTGGCGGAGGGCTGGAAGGGCCGGGAGCTCCGTCTGCGCGCAGGGACCGGCAGATGTTTCACTGCAGCGCTGTCCCCAAGAATAACTTCCTTGTGTGGGAAAGAGCCCTCCATCCTGCTGGACCGGGAACAGAAGCAGCATCTCCCAGCTCAATAAATTCATCTGCCAGTAGCACAAATCCGCGTCTGTGCTGCTGGGTGGTCTCTGCTCTGGCTGGAGACAGGAACCTGGAAACACATTTTTATTCTCTGGGTGAAGTGAGCTTTCCTCCCAGGATGGATCCTGATGAAACGTTCTGGGCTGGTGTTTGCCGAGAGGAGGATGTCGGCTGGCGAGCAGACCTGTCTCTCCTCCGCTGGAGCCACCAGCTGCCCCACAGGGTGTAGCTGGGCTGAAAATAAAAAAGAGAGGATGTCTGCTCTCGGGGTTGCGGTGGAGGGGCCTCTGGAGGGGACAGTGCGTGTGGGAGGTGTGTGGGTCCATCACCAAGCAGCGCTGCTCCGGGAAGGGTGGGAGGGAGGCTGGCGAGGGGCTCGCCGTGCTATGGTGGGCAGCCTGCGGGGTGGTCCCCGGCACTGAGGGGAACCTGTGCTGAGGTGCCGTGGCACTGAGGAGGAAATCCTGACCTCCTGCCTGGCTCCGGGGTGGCTCCCGGCTGGGGCAGCCCCTGGCACTGTCCTCCTGCCATGCGGGGGTTTGGGCACACTGCGGGGAGGGACCGTCAGCGGGCTATGGGCCATGCCCGGCGGCAAGCAGCTCCCCTCAGCCGAGCGCCTGGCGCTGGAAACCCCGCTCTTTGCCAGCCCTGTGCTCCCGCTCTTGGCAGCTGCCTGCCCCTGCCTGTGCCATCCTTGGGGCCCCTGGCAGCGCTGGAGCAGGGCTCCTCAGTACATCCCAGTACGTCGTGCCGTGGTGCTGGGACCCCATGGCAGGCGGCCGGGGCATCGTCCCCCTTGAGGGCAGCCTGGTTCTGCGGCGCTTCTTGAGCTGGCTCCTCACCGCCTCTTCTCTCCTCTTAGCAGGAACGACTGTGTGTCCCCCTTGCGACAATGAGATGAAGTCAGAGGCCATCATGGAGCACCTGTGTGCCAGCGAGTTCGGTAAGGAGGAGCTCGGGGGGCATGGGGAGGCTTTCTTGGGGAGCACCGTGGCTCCTGTGTGGGCCAGGTCCTGGACCGCTGATATTTCCCTGCTTGCCCTGAGAGCCGTGTGGCCAGCGGCGTGGCCACGGCTGCGTTGCCCGTGGGCCTTCCCCGAGGCTGGGCCTCTAGATGTCAGTGTCGGCGCATACTGGGTGGCAGGACGGGACGCGTCCGGCTCCTGCAGCCGAATGTGACCCGGGACCAGGGCAGCGGGGTCCCGGTGGCCAAGCCTGTGGTCCTGCATTGCCCTGGCCGCCGTGCGGCAGCCACGCTGCGCGTCCCTCCTGCCTCGCCTGGCAGAATGCCACGGGACGGGGACCCCGGCTGCGGGATCACCCGCCAAAGCGGCCGTGCTGCTGCCGCCAGCAGAGAAAGAGATGGTGTTGGTCTGGAGTCTGGGTGTGGGACACAAGTGGCAGTACCGTGGTGATCACAGGGGGGTTTGTAACTTAAACCTCGTGTTCCCATGCTCTTGTGTAACGTGGGTGCCTTCCACGGGGTGCAGCCCTGCAGGAGCAGACGGCTCAGCATGGGGAATCTCTGCTCCGGCGCCTGGAGCACCTCTTCCTCTCCTTCTGCACTGACCTTGGGGTCTGCAGGACTATTCCTCTCACATACTCTCACTTCTCTCTCCGGCTGCAATTGCTGTTCGCAATTGCAGGAATGATGCGTAGGATGGACCCTTATTCTGGTTGCAATCGTGAAGGAGCAAACCAGCTTCTTCCTTCCCCCAGACTACTTGTACCGCTGGGTTTCTTCTTAGCAAAGTTATGCGGCTCTTGTCAAGTCCAGGTGTAAAAACCCAGAGCCAGTACTTGTCTAGCTAGGGCAAAGCAGTGAGCTTAAATAATGCAGAGCTACTTGAAAGCTGTGTCCTAAATATATTATGACTGAGTGAGTGAGTCAGACAATCATAGGTAAACAGAACTTCATTTAAAAAAAGAGTATCGCAGGGAAAAATATTAGCTTTCTCAGATCAAACACAGAATTAACTGGTTTTGACATCCTTGCTGGTGTATGTAACTTTCCTGGAAGGTTATTAAAGGCATATTGAACAAGGTGTGCATTCCTCGGGGATTAGCACTTGAATGTGCCCTGTGCCAGAGTGCGCTATGCAAACCCAAACCTGCTCTGCATGCCGGCGTATTACCCTTTCTGCTGGAAATGAATTCTCAACTCTCCTGCAGATTTGGTATGCCAAAAGTCCTAAGTTCAGTGCAGACTTTTTCTAACAGGGAAAAGCATCAACAGGAACACCCATGTAATAGTTTCCCAGGAATGTGTGCGCTCCTAGCGGGGTCGGGTAACAGAGGCACTGATTCTGCGCGGAGCTGGGGAGCAAGACGTGCTGTTCGCCTGGCTCTTGGGCCAAGCGCTTGGAAATGGGTGAGATGGAGAACTCCAAGCTCTGGGTCTGCGGTGACACAGAGGTATCACCCCAGTCCGGGGGGTCTGGGCTTGGGGACCTCTATCCCGGAGGGGCACTGGCGGGGTGGCAGTGGCGGCTCTGTTGCCAGCAGGTCGCTGCAATACCTGCCACCTCCCCGGAGGCGCACGAGGAGGAAGCCGAGGTGGTGTCCCACTGGTGGGCAAGTGCTGGAAAGGGAAATACAAGTTTAACCACATGCTTGTCATCAGTCTCTGCCGCTAAATATCCTCCCCGTGCTCTGAGACAGTTACACAACGGGGAGCGGAGGCCAAGCCAGAAGTATTCGTGGCTTCGGTGGAGTGGCCTGAGACATTTACTTGCCCACAGAGTAAGTTGGTTATTGGGAAATTTTGTGGTGACAGCATCCCGAGGATGGAAATATTCCTTGGCAGGCAGTTTCCTGGGCAGGGCTGTGGCGAGTGGCCAGATGGTGTTACTGTACACTGCGAGAGCAGGGGAGCAGCAAGTAGAGGAGACCATGTACCCCCGTGCCTACCCCCACTCAATCCAGAACGGCTGTGAATGTTTTCGCAGAACCCTTCCTCCTGCTGTGGTTTGGGGTGGTGGGGATAGGTCCCTATGCCCAGGCCAGCTGTGCTGGGACAGGAATGGGAACCAGCTCGGCAGCTCAGCTCACTGCGAGGAGCTCCGCTCTCTGCTGTGTCAGGGCGCTCGGTGGTGTTACACCCAGGTAAGAGCAGCTTGTGCAGACAAACACGGTTAGATGTGAACCATCCCTTGTGAGCCCTTGGGATGCGTTAGTAGGTATCAGGTATCACAGCTGTGTTGCTGAACCCACCTGACTCGACCGAATTGACGTGTTTCTCCAGCTTTGTATAACGTTGTCTGTTTTCTCTACCAAAGCAGAGGCTGATGGTTTTTCTTATCATTGCAAGGAATTTGGGATCATTCTTTGTCCTGCGTATCAGCATAACTCCAACACGTAACTTTATTTTTTAAATGATTTTTAAGCTCTTGCTTAAGCTGAGGTTGCTCCCATTTCTCCTCCTTCCCACTCCTGCTTTCTATTTTTGTCTCAGAAAGAGGTTTTTCCTCTGAAAATGCCTACTGTAGAGAAGTCCAAAGGCAGCTGAGCAGTACCCAGCTGGTGTCTGCTGCCTGTGAACCATCACTATCTTCACAATGGAAAGTTGGTTGTGTCTTGGATGTACTTTTATTCCCGTGTTCCTTGCTGTCACCAGACTCGTTCGTGGTGGGAAGCTCACTTGCGTGGGTTTTCAGTGGTGTCAGTTTTGTGCAGCTGCATTCGGTGTTTTCTTCCTTCTGTCACTTCTTCCCCATCCAGGGGGGGTTCCTGAGTGCACGTGGATGTGCCCAGTCTGTAGCCAGCTGAGGAGCCGGAGCAAAGGAGGAGGTGCGATGTAGGTCTTACCCGTGCCCTGCGAGGGAGAGCAGTGCAGAGCTCCTGGGGATGCCCCAGCTGCGAAGAGGAGCCAGTGGAGGAGGCGTCGACTGCAGGAAGTTTTCTCAAAGCACAGTGCGTGGTCCTCCGATCTTTGTTTAGTCTTGAGGGTTACTGTCATAAGGTGATTTCTCAAGGGGAGCTGTTTATCTGGCACTAAAATAAACTCCCAGCCCTTCAGACTGGGATTTCTCATATGCATCCACCAAGGTAAACACTGGCAGCTGACAGGTCACAGATCCTCATCAAAGCCAGACACCTACAATAAATGTTTAAACTAACGTGTGCTGCACGGGTCAGCTGTTGGTGGGTCCTGCACTGATTCAGTAGCATTACTGCGGGTTTCACTCGCACCCCAGTGGCTGGTTACAGAGAAGACACGAGGAGCGCTGTGCCCATCACTGATGTGTGGCCATGCCAGGGTAGGAGGTGGCTGTGTAACAGCCCTGGGAGTGATGTCGGTCTGGAGGATGGTGAAGGAAGAGAGCTGTATCCAGCTGTGAACACAGTAAGACTGTAAAGAAAAGGGACCTTTCTTCCCTGGGCCAGGAGGGGGCTTTGGACAAGACGCTGGGGCTCGGAGGGGTGCCAGGAGACACCAGCCTCGTGAGCCAGCAGGACCCTGGGTTTGTGTTTGTTGGCAGCGGTGGATACGGGCTCCTGAGTGCTGGTTTGTGGCAGCTCCGCTCTCTGCTGGGCTGTCTGTGGGTGCTGCTCCATGCCTGGGTGCCAAGGGTGGGAGCAGGTGGCAGAACCATCGCCCGCGGCTGGGAGCGGGGCTGCGGGAGCAGGGGGTGCCAGCGAGTGGTGCAAGGACCCTCGGCCGGGGCATGGAGCAGCTCACGGCCGGGCCAGCTGTGCGTGGGCTGACTGCAGTTTGGGTTTTGGTGCAGCTCCGGTGTGCGGGGGGATGCACGGGTGGATGATGAAGTGTGAGATCGCCCTGGGGTGCCCCTGCAGCTGCCTCCCCCAGCCCCCCAGGGATGCAGCCGGGGTTTGTTCCTTACTCCTCGTGCGGGCTGGGCTGGCCCCGGAGTTCATTCCTCTCTCTGTTTCTCTTGGTGATTTTATTTATTGTTTCTGCCCTTTCTCTGGGGTCTGAGGGGATCCTGCTGAATGGGCTCTCTGCACTGCAGACTGCAGTACAATCAATACAATTTGTTTATTTTTTCCCGTGACTGACAGCTCCTTGCCTGCAGCCTTCTCCTGTTACAGCCCTAATGTGTCTTCTGGCAGGTTTCCTCCTCCTGAGTGATTTCTAAAGGAAGGAGCACTGAGGCCGAAGGAACAGCAGAGCTTTCCCCTCTCTCACTTCCCTTCCCTGCCCCTGAGGTGCTGGCGTGGGGCCCCTGCCTGTACAGGCAGGAGAACAGCAGAGACAGCGTCCTGGTCCCAGGCTCCTGCCTGCTGAAAATGGGGTGTTTTAAATGCCTGTGGGGCACAGCCATGGTGGTGGCACAGTGAGCAGGGTGCAGGGGCTTGTGTGTCCCAGCCTGCGCAGCTCTGGGTACAGCACAGTCCTCGGGGATGCGGGGAGCGTGCCCGAGTCTGGTGCTGGTGTTGGAAGGAGGGTGCTTTGCTCTCAGGAGACTGGATTTCCTCTTTCCCCATGCTGGAAGTGGGACTGGAAGGATGGATCTGCAGGGACATGGATAAGAATTGTTTCAAGTTGTGCTTTGTCAGGATAGACCCCGACCAGCTCCATGGGGCCTTTGCTGCTCTTGGAGCTGCTCCTGCCAAGAGTAATTTCACTCCGAGGGAGCAAACACTTTCACATACCATGTTTCACATTAGCAGAAATAAAAAAAGACATTTTTTGTATCTCCAGCGCTCCCTACTCTCTCTGCATTAGAGATAGCAGAGCTGTGCTACCATCTGATACGAGCTGTTTGTAGCCAGAGCAGAATTCCTGGCTTGGTGTAACGGGTGCCTCACCCCGGACCGGGGTCTGATGGGCTCTGCTGATGGGCACTGCGGCGGCGATGGGGCAACGGTCCCTCCTGTGTGTTTGCCCTGGGCATCCTGGAGCCGGAGCAATCCAGAGGGAAGCACAAGGCGGCTTGGGGCTGAGGGGAGGAGGACCTCGGAGAGGATGAGGCTGCCCATGCTGGCCTTCCCTTCCCAACTCCAGTGGTTGCTGCTGGCATGGTCCTGCTGGATGATGCCCTAGGAGAAGGAAGGGCTGGTTGACACTGCAGTGTTGCGTTGGTTGCAAGGACGCTGGGGAAAGTGGGTCGTAACTGCTTGCTGGTGCACGCAGGCTTTTCGCAGGAGTCCCTACGCTGGTCAAGGGCAATGCAGCTACGTCCGAGTCTGTGCTGGCAGCTCCCTGCGGCAGCAGGCAAGGTCTGGCGAGAGGGTCAGTGCCCATTCTGGGCTTTTGGCGCTGGCTGTCATGGCCACAACAAAGTGCTGGCAAGCGGCTCGTGCCTGGGCAGACATCAGCTTCTTGACACTGGGGCTGAGCAAGGGCAAGTGTGGGTTTAGCACCCGGGAGGATTTCTGCTGTTGTAAACACAACATGGCTGAGAGCTGTTGAGTCCCAAATTAAATCCTGAAATTTTCCTTTGTTGTGTTTTGGTTTTTCCCTCGCAGCCTGACTAATGCTTTCACTCCTGTGTTTTCTGGGAAGAGCCTTTGAAGTGGGCGGTTGGATCCTGGCTTGTGCTAGAGGTCTCCTGCCGTGGCTCGCCTGTGAGCAGACGTACCGGCAGTGCTCACAGGGAGGGTGTTTTGGGACCACATGTGTCACGAAAGTGAAACATCTCCCTGTGCCATGCAGGAATCCCCCTCTGTCCTGAGCACCATCACTGCATGGCCCTAGGGTGCTGCTGAGGGGAGAGGGTCCTGCTTTGCCAGTCCCTGTCCCCATCCCTGTGGGCATGGATGTGCCGGGGGGGTGTGCAGCATCCCTGGGGATGCTGCTCCCCTCCTGCCCTGGCACCCAGGGGCTGCAGTCCTGGCATCCTGCTGTGCCGGATGCGACGCTGCGTCTCGGCAGTGCTGGTGATGTCGCAAGCAGAGCGGAGACAGTGCCTGGCTGGAAAGGGCTTTCCTGGCTTTATGTGTGGTCCTGGCTGCAGCCGGCCACCAGCGCTGCCGGGGCGGCAGGGAACGGGGCTCCTCTGCCATTGCCTCTCTCATGGTGTGGATGGGGCTCGGCCCTGGTGCCGTTCACAGGAAAGTTCATGGTCTCTCCGCGGCCCCCGAGGCTCACGGCGAAGGGAGCAAGGGCATTTCTGTGTGAGCGCCTCAGCCAGCATCTTTGGGAACAGGGTGGACACTTCAGTTAACAGGAGCTTGGGTGGAAGTGGATGGTGTTGAGTGTGTTAGGTGAGGAGGTGTGATTGCAACTTAGCGAGGGAGCACAGGTTTGAAAAGAGGTTGCTCTGGAACCTGCGTGTATCACCTGAGATCCAAGGGGAAGGTGGGCTTGCAGCCGCTGTGCTTCCCCTGCGCTGACGAGGAGCTGCTGCGGCGTGCGGGGCGGTGTGGGTCCATGCCCGGTGCCAGGGCTGTTGGGGCTGGGAAGGCTGCTGTGGAAACCCTCCAGGTCTCTTCCTGGGGTCACCTCCCTCCTGGCAGCGATGGCTCAAGATAGTCCGCGCCAGCCACCGTGTCCTGGGGTCTCGGAGGCAATTTCATCTCTTCTCCCACTCGGCGCTGAGACGGATTTGGTGTGGCACGGGGGGAGCGGAAAGGCCAGGGCTCCCAGGGAGGAAGCTGTTTGCTTTGGCAGTCCCGTCGGATCCCAGAGCCAAGACTCAGTCCATCCTGCTCGAGCTGTTCCCTGCGGCAGGGGCAGAGGGGTTCCCGGGGCCGGGGGAACGCCAGGAGAGCTGCAGCCACGGCGAGTTGCCTGATGGCCCCTTCACCAAATCCTTTGGGTTTTAGGAAGGCCACAAGCCGGTGGTGTGCTTGGAGCTGGGTGTGCAGCCAGCAACGGACCTGCCCTCAGGCACGGCTTTTCTGATGTGTGTGGAAAATGCCAGAGCTGCGTGTCTGGCCCTGCTGCTGCGAAACGTGCCGTTCTGCCCGGCAGTCTCGCCTGGAAAGCGGGCCCGGAAAGGAATGTGGGCCAAGCAGGGGGACACTTGTGGCCAGGTCACTCGCAGATGGGTGAAAACTGAGCAGTGATTTTAATGCCTTTGTCTTTCCTTTGCTCGTGTGACTGCCGTGTCCCCAGCAAGGCAGCCGGCACTCGTAGTCCTTGAGCCAGGCTGCGTTTTACCTGCACAGCGCTGGAAACTCCCTCTGCTGATGACAAGAAGGGCATCACTGCTGCAAAGAGAAGAGCTCTACACAAATTATCTGTACCCCTGGTCAGCCACCTCGTCGGTCCTCCTTGGCTTTATCCGATCTTGGCTCTGTGCGCTGCTTTGCACAAGTGAGGTGTGCCTGCGTTTCTCGTTCGTGCCTGGGTTTATGGATCCCCCGGGCAGCCCCGTGCTCCCCGCATCTGGCTGGCAGGCAGTAAGCGCTGTTGTGCGGGGAAGGGAGCAGCCGTGAGCTCCCACAGTACAGGGTTACCAGGCCCTCTTTGTCTTCCGTAGGCTGAGGCTTGGAGCAGAACGGCACCTCTGCTAGCTGCCAGATTGCTTTCTTCCTCTAGCAACAAGGATCTAAGCTTGCAGCGATCACAGCAAAGCAATTTGCAAACAAGTTGTTTTGAAAAAGTCTCTTGTTACTGGTGTTATACCGTTCCTCCTGCACTGGCAACCACTGTGCTTAGTGCGAGAGTTCAAAGTTAGAACGGATAAAGAAATCGAGGTTCATACTGAGGGATGCTGCTGCTGCCGCCCAATTAATGTCATGAAGCTTAGAGCTGCCTGAAAACTACTTGCTCCATTTTCCGTATTTGTTGCAAATTGATCTGGTTCAGCATCTTTAGCCCCTTAAAGCTTGTGTTTCTTTAGCTCCTTAAACATCTTGAATTTGAAAAACAGATGGAATGAAAATTTCAGTTAGGTTTCCAGTCCTGGATTACTTTCTTGTACAGTAACAGTATAACACGACAGAGCTCTTGGCAAACACAGCAGGCGTTTTTGGCACACGGGCAGATAAATACCGTTACTCCTGTTGCCAGTGCAGTGGTTGGGAGCACGAGGGTAACACTGCTGCTGTCTTGGATTGTCATCGGGCTGTCCTGCTGCCATTCATGCCTGGAACGGTGAGCAAAGCTGCCGTCCAGAAAGCGACGTGTGCTCGTTGCTACAAGTTCCAGCAGAGCAAGACTTGAAGGAACGATGCTGCAGGGACCTGTCTCCCTGCCAGAGCCAGAGGCTTCTGCCTGCTGTCTGCTGCACACGCCCTGAGAATCAAATGAGAAGGGACAGCAGACAATTAATCACCTATCTGAGCACTATTTATCCTCAGCTCTGAAGTAAACTCCTAAATGATGGAAATATGTTAGTAATTCTTGGCCATATGTGCTTTTCCCCGAAAATGAGGCAGAGCCAAATGGCACAGAAGTGATACTTTAATGTACAACACATTTTCATCGTTTTTCCCATGTACACTAAATTCCTCTTCATGGTCGTGGCAAAGGAACATTAATTTTTTTTTTTATTTGGGTTGTGATTAACTGGGTAAAATGCTGAACCCAAAGAGGAAAATATTTTTCCGTGGAAGTTGTATTGGATTAACTTCTCCCCTCCTGGGAAGGTGCAGGCGTGTGGCAGCTCTGTGCAGGTCCCATCGATGCGGCTGTTTGCCAGGGCCTTCGCTGCTCCATAGTCAGTGCTGGGAAACTTGTTTCATGGGCAACTGCAGGCTGGGAGTGGCTGTGAACAAATGCTTGAGAAGCCTCGATGACCTTTCAAATGGCACGAGTTTTTTCGTGCATGTAGAGCAGGGAAGTCACTTGGTTTACCCAGCTAACGGTTTGCTAGCGAAGAGCATGTTGCGGGGGGGACCAGTCTCCCTCTCAAATAAAAAGTGTCTGGATGCTTTGCTTGGGGAACGGAAACAGAGATGTCAGTGTTTTACCTTGATGCTGTCCTGGGCGCAGGGATGGCTCCGCTGCAGGCAAGAGGGTTTTGCATCGCGGTCAGCGGGCGACGGCAGGGACGATGGCACTGAGAGGGAGCCCGGAGCAGTGCTGGGCCGGGCGCTGGGCGTCCGCAGCTGGGCAGGGGCTACTGCCCTCCTGGGGCGGCGGCACTGGTGCCCCCCTTGTCCCCAGCCTCGCTCAGCAAAGGCTTTGTGCCAGCGAAGGCTGCTGAAGAGTCACTTTGTTCTTCCCCTCTCCCTGGCTTGTATTTCAGCTCTGAAGATGACCATAAAGGAAGTGAAGAAGGATAACGGGGACAAGATGATTGTCCCACGGAAGAGGAAGGCGCTGAAGCTGGGGCCCATCCGGAAGAAGAACCTGAAGAAGCTGGTGCTGTTCCTCAAGAACGGGGCCGACTGCCCCTGCCATCAGCTGGACAACCTCGGCCACTACTTCCTCATCATGGGCCGCCAGGTGAAGACCCAGTACCTGCTGACGGCCATCTACAAGTGGGACAAGAAGAACAAAGAGTTCAAGAAGTTCATGAAGAAGATGAAGTCTCCCGACTGCCCAACATTTCCGTCCGTCTTCAAGTGATGTGATGGGTGGCGGGAGAGCCGCCACCTGGACCTGGTGCAGCCCGGCACGGCAGCCCCATCTCGCTCCTCGGCAGCGGGGATGCTGGAGCCGAGGCTTCGTACTCCGCCTCATGCTCCTTGGAGCTCCACTCACTGACCCCAGCCCTCCCACCACCCCACTACCGGCATTTTCCTGCTTGCCTGGGCGTGCAAGGGTGACACGCGTGCACTAAACGGTTGCTGAGGTCACACGTGATTTACATCCGCAATATCCAAAGACCTATTGCTGTACAGATATGTACATTCATTTAAATAGCAGCTACCAGGTAAAGAGGGCAAGCAGAGGGGTGTGAAGTTATGTCAAGAGATTACACCATTGCAGAAAGGACCCTTGTGACCGTGTTACTCTGGTCTTCATGGCTGCAGGATCACCCTAAATTAATTCCTATTTGAACCAGAGCCAGCCGATTAGAAAAACTTCCCATCCTCACAATAAGAGTTAATAAACAAGTAGTGGAGAAGCCGTTACCTCCTCTGACAAAAGCTCCTAATAGCTAATTGCCCTCACTGTAAAAAAACCCCATTGTAGTCTAAACCTGCTTAGTTTAAGCCTTAACCCTGGGGTCCTCGTGATCAGCTGGACTGGGGAGCCCTCCCCTACCAGTATCCCTTGTAATGTGTCGCTGGTACACCTGCCCTGGCCCCGGCGAGCCGAGCTCCCCGCGCTGGGGGCCGTGCTGCTGCTCCTCCTCCAGCCTCCCGGTCCCCGCGGCGCTGCCCGGTGGGATGGGGTGGCCCCCAGCCTCCCCCGGCCACCATCTCCAGTGGTAGCTTTCCTGGGCTTCTGCCCAGACTCCCATTCAGTTTTGGCCACGTGGAAATGTGTCCAGTTCACTGGCCGGCCCAGCAGGCCGGGACTCCCCGCTGGGGAGAGCTCTCCGCCAGCACCTTCAGCCTGTGACACTCCCTAATTTTACCAGTGGTATTTTTATAGCTTCTTCAGGCTGCTGGCAAAGTACCGGATTGCAGAGGGCCGAGAACTGGTCCCTATGGAGTGCCATGGGAAGTGCCTCATCTCTGTCTTCCCCTCTTTGCAGTCGCTGTGGGACATATCAGTTTCTAGGTTTTTCTTTGTTTGATGTGTGACAGCTTGGCTTTGTATCATTCTGGTTTGTTTTTTTTCCTTAATCAAAATGTCATGTTAGTGTGAGGTCAAATAGTTTATGAAAGACAAAGAATACTGCATCCAAATGATTACGTTTATTGACCAAGCTGAAATTCATTATTCCATTAATTGGACAAGTCCTCTTTTCCATAGACCCTTATTGCTCCACATTAATTATACTATCCTGCTTCCATTCACTGTTCTCATCAATCATGATTACTCTGAGAGGATGAATATCTTGCGATCTGAGATAATCCTGTTGCATTGCAGCTAAGTGAAATAACAAGTCCTCATTTTTGAGGTTTAAACCAACCCCCCTCAAAGCTGGTAAGTTAATTATTCTTTAGCTCGGGAGTGCTGTTTATTCCCCAGGTGGGGACAGAGCCACGGACTCGATTGCAGAAGAATTCTGTGAAGAAGCCAAGCGCACTGAGGAGTGATGCGTCACAGCTAACAGAGAGATGGATTTAGGATGTGAACTCTGTAGAAAGTCCCACTAGGTTGTCTTAGACCACCATTTGTAGTAGTGTTGTTTCTTTGATGCAAAATTAATCATTGTAGATAATGTGCTTTATCAGTGAATTAAAGAAATAAATAAACCATAGGCTTTAACACTGCAGATTGATGAGGTGAAGCTGAGGGAGGCTGGCACATGCCGCCCCATCAGGACCAGGTCATGGCGCGGAGCCAGGACGTGCGGGGCTGGTGATGGTGGAGTCCTGCGGGGACTGGGGCAGGACCCCCCTGGCTTTACCCCTCCGGCCGGCGGCTGCGCGAGGAGAATTGCGTCTGTGGGAGATGCTTAAACATTTAATTGGGCTGGGGTTTTCATGCTGTCGCCCAGGCTGCTGGTGGCTGTCCTCTTGGCCACCTCTGGAAACCTGCTGGGTAGTGGGCTGTAGATTTACTGTTTTAAAAATACATTATTTCATCTGCAAGCATCAAATCAAAGAGCAAACTTTGCTTAGAGCTGCTTGCAGCCCGTGGCAGCCTTCACTGCTCAGAAAGCCGGATTTCCACTGGTGGATCTCGAGCCTGGAAGCCCGGATCTGGAGGCAGTGAAGTGAACAGGGCAGTGGCCCATTTCCCTTTGCGCCGGTACAGAGCACGAAACCATGTAGGTGAGTTTGTTCATACCCATGGTACTTTTTTTCTGCACAAGTATATCAGTCCTGTGACAACCTGTGACGGCTGTGGGTCCTTCAGACAGCGCCCCGGGGCTGAAGAACGTCCTCGCCTCAGAGCTACCCCTGGGAAGAACAAATTACCACTGTAATTGCCTACTTAAAGCGTAATACAATTGTACGTTACTACTTGCTCTATCAGTTTCTTCAAACACCCCTCTGACCCTGTATGTTTGTCCTCGAAAAGCCGATCAGAGCAGATTGGCACATCGTATTTCAGACATGGTATTTTGGACATTTCCATGTACCTGGAAAGTAATTTTACCCTTCTCCTGCCAAACTGCTCTGTGATCGATCCTGCGTGGATCCAGAGGGTTCTGCGTGGATCCAGCGAGTCAGTTGTCACCCCGCTTCCCTCATGCTCTCTTGGTACGTGGAGGCTTTTGATAAAAATAACAGCACTAAATGACATGCCTCTGATGTAACATCATGTTGTAAGCAGTTAAGATATCTTTACAGTTTGTTTTAATGTTCTTTTAGATAGTTAATTTAGAAAAGTGTGGCAGATGAGAGGGAACTGTGTTTCTGTTTGGAAGTTTAGAGGAAGAGAAAATGTAAAAACCAGTGAAAATCAGCACTGTAGAGAACAGCCTTCTCCGGGCAGCAAACAAAAGCGTGAGGCTGTTCATTGCTGTAGCTTGCATGATTTTTTTATTTCTATGAGTAGTCTTATACCTTTTAAAGACTGACAGATATAATGATTAGCAGTACAAAGGCTAACACAGCTCTTACTCTAGAAATCTGGTGTGGAAGCACATGCTAAATGTCTGGAAATAGGAGATTTTTCCCTGTGCTGTTCAGGGAAATCCCCATGTGAGATTTTTGGCATGTTCTCTTGCATTCAGCTCAGTTGCCTTTTCAATATAATGTGATTGACAAAGGAAAACTCTGTCAATCCTATCTCGTTATTGTTCTGTTCTCTTTGACTTCATCTCACTGAAAAGCACTGGAGCTTCACTCTGCCCGTGCTAAAGTTTCAGTTTATTGAAGGAAGACTGCCATGGCTTTTCAAGAGTAAGACACTGGGGCAAAATCTGGCGGTTATTGCGTTCACAGGAGTCCATAGCCCCAGTGGTGACGGGCAGTGCCTGGGGGTTCCCTCCCCATCTGCAGACGCTGCCTGAGCCTCCCGCGGTCCTGAGCCCAGACAGCATCCTGCTGGTGTGTCGGTACAGCTGTAACCTTCTGACACGGGGAAGGGAAGATGCTTTTCACGGGCCAAGCCTCAGACTTCCCAGTGATCCGTCCTTGCTGCGGGAGCTGAGACCAGGAGACTCTGTCCTGCGCTCATCGGGCTTCCGAGGAGGTTTGGGGATGTGAGTGCTGCGCAGGGCAGTCTGTGCGGGGATGGAGAGGGAGCTGCGCACCCTCGCCCAAAGGCTGTCTTGAAATGTAGGCAGCAAGTGAAGGACAGCTGTGTTCCTAAATGCTTTGGGGCATGTAATTTTGCTTAACTTTTGGGGAATGTGCTTGGCCCCTGGGCTTCTGGGGAGGTGCTGCCAAGCAGGACGGACGTGCGGAAGGAGATAACAGTGGCAGGGGCAGGAGGGCAGCGAGGGCAGGGGTGTGCATGGGTGGGGAACAGCCCTGTGTCCCCCGACACCTCCAGTCTGTACAAAGGCACCGGAGGGGATCGGGAGAAGGGGCAAAGGGGCTGGTATGTGCTTGGCAGAGCTCTGCTCTCATGTAAGGGCTTTGCTTGCCTCATTTACCTCGGAGATGTGAGGACAACAGCTCAAGCTACCTGCAAACTATTCTTGAAGGCCAAACATTCGAAATACAGTGGTGATGGAGCGCAGAGAAGCACACAGCCTCGGTAAGGGTCGCTGCCCAGTGCGGGAACCAGCACATGAGCAGAGCGAGAAGACCTTGCTGTCTCCGGGAACCTCCGGCACGAGCACGAGCCTGGTGCAGCAGAGCACGGCCGGCTCTTCTCACAGTGTGTTTTGATGAAGAAATCTGTACTTGATTGTTTTACTTTGTTTTAAACTTGTGGTTGATATAAACACATTATGGCTTCTGTCTATGATTGGAACAAGAAACCCTTCAATAAAATGCCTTTTTTTCTTTGAAAGTTGTTTTTATTGTTGCCTTTTCCATATCGATTGCATTACTCGTTCCATGTGGTGCTGACATCCCAGGGCCTCAGTGCATTGTCTCCTCGTGAGACACAGCATCTTGCCACTGCTGCCTGGTGAGGGAGGATGTAAAAGTTTGAATCTTAGATCCACAGTGCTGGAGGCAGAAAAGTCTACTCTCAAATTAGTACAGCTGGATTAGAGTGTTTTGTCTATGTAGTTGTTCCCCACTAAATACCCCTGCTGTACACCAAGTAGCTGAAGCTCATTTTGGCAGCGAACCCCTCATAATAAATGGTGTTTCTGCAGGAATTGCCTTCCTGTTACCTCCTGGACAAAGTTTTCCATGGCTGTAGCTAGGGGCAGGGAGAGTGGGCACAATGCCCGTAATCCTCCCATTCTTTTTGGCCAGACCACCCTACCTTCAGCCCCCCCAGGTTGTATTGATCAAAGTAATTTACCCACCCACCAGGTGAGGAATGGCCAAGTGGTGTGAATTGCTCCTAGCTGCAGGTGTGGGGTTTGATGACTCGGGGGAAGGAGCAAGCTCCCCGTCTGCAGTGCTTTTGGCTTGAGACATGGGCTGCGGCAGCGCTGTCACTGCGGGAGAGGTAGGGTCAGTGCCACGGGTCTGCTCCTGGGGTCTCCTCCTTTTCCCGGTTCAGAGAGGGAACCCTGAGGGTCTCTGGGGCGGTTCAGAAGTTGGGGTGAAGGTTGGGTCTTTCCTTTGTGCTTTCCTGTTGCTGGCGTTTTACTGCTGGGTCTTCCATAGCACTAACCAAAGCATGAGCATCAGGTAGGCTTGAAGAGATGCAGAAGCTACTCAATGTGCTTACTGAAAACTTACAGACTTGGTCTCTTTTCTAGCTTCTAGTATGGTCTGTTTAGAAAAGGGAACTGGCAGTTCTTGAAGTATTTTTAGGTCATGTAAAAAGTGAGGCTAATGGTCAACTATTGCACATGTGTGTATTTGCTGTCCTTATATCTGTTGTCTACCGAAACCTGAAATGTGGCAAGTGTGGATGCTGGGGAAAGCACCTGAGAGACTGGAGTCATGCTTGTGCAGGGCTGTAGGGAGGAGCAAACAGACATTTACCAAAATATGAAAGCTGGAGAGGCTGCTTAAATCAGAAAGTGGGTGTCTACTGACTTAGCGTTCCTGGGGAGCAGAAAGACTAATGTTTGTGCAGTTCATGGGTGCATTTTACACTATAAATAATTCAAATACTGATTGTTGTGATGAGTTCTCATCTAAGTTACAGGCATTTGCTTAAATGTCCAGGCCTAAACTAAGACATGCCTTGTTTTGCTGGGAGACAACCTCCCATTTTGCCTCGGTGGGGGCTGCAGGGTGTTCTGAGCGATGGGAACATGGAGTCTGTGGGATGCGATACCCCAGTTGTACAGTCTTGGTTGCTGGAGCTCCCAGCACTGCGTGAATCATGGCTCTGGGTTATCCCCCATGGAAAACTGCTTCTGACTTGGGTGGGGGTTCCAGCAGCTGATCTGGGAGGACAAGGACACTCATGTTTTCTAGCAGCCTGGGCTTGTCTGAGGTATTAATCTCGCATAAAATAAAATATCGTCGTCTTGTGACTCAATTTATCCCCCCAATAATGTTTCTTTTCTTTGCTCCAATGCTCCTTCTGTTGAGTACAGCCTGTTAATTGAGTTTCTGGCCTCCAGTTTGTATTTAAGTTATAAACAAATAGAGTTTTCTTTCATGCTATACGAAAGTCATCTTCCATCCCTCAATTAATTTTTTTATGTTGCTGGCAGTCTGCGTCCTGCTTTGACCCCTGCTGGGAAATGCAAGGCTGGGAAGAGCAGTTGAGCAATTAGGGAGGATTTCTCCTCCTGGAGAAGAGCGGATACCAGCCTGGTGTGTCTGACGTGGAGTCCCATTAATGTCAGGCAGGAGGAGGGGTGACGCACCCCAGCTGCTCGGGCAGCCTGGGGACGGTGTCCTTGCCAGCAGGCTGGTCCCTCAGCGGAGCCGCTGCCTCTCAGCAGGGCTGGAAAGTGATTCACATCAGAGCCCTCCTGCCTTTGGAGATCCTCAGCCTTTGCCTGGGCACATGCTGGTGCTGCAAATTGCTCACTTTGCCTTTACACGCTCCTGAGCGAGGATCTAATGAACCCCAGGAATGGCAAGGAGCTCTGCAGATCATCTTCCCTTACAGGGAAAGTGTCTATGCTCTAACACGGAGATAAACCCCTGCAAAGGGGGTGTCTTTCTGCGTGTGGCCATGTGAAGCACAGACCAGGAGAGAGGTACAGAGCACGAGCAAGGAGCTTGTACTGTCCTGAGGTGATGAACAGAGCTGGAAGTGAGAGAGAAATGGTTCCTTTCCTTTCAGACACTTTTGCGGAAAAAAGATCCATTAAGCGTAGATGGATGTGAAGGTCCCACCTCCAGGTGGGACAGCGAGGGGCTGCTGGGGGAACTGTGGGGTCTCTTCTGAAACATCCTCCAAAGTGCAGGGAGACGCTCCTTTCCCTCCCCAGCCCCAGTAGCATGGCAGAGAAAATGCCCCACTGTGTTTCAGTGGCTGCTCCCGCTTTCTCTCTGAATCATGTTGGGTGACCCTTAAAAAGGACATGCACGCACGTGTAATTAAAGCCAACCCCTGCCCCAAGGCCAGAGTGTGTTTGGAAACTGAGGTTCCCTGATGCAGAGCCTTTTTTTCCTGTTCCAGCCAAGCCTCGCAGATGCCATAGTGGCACCACCACAGAGAAGGGCCTCCGTTAGATCAAGTCGGGGGGAAAAGTCTTCCAGCATCTTTGGCAAGTGCTGTTAAAATCTCTGTTTTTGCGAAGGAACAGACATTTTTTTATTACTGTTTCTTCCCCAGCTAATCCTGTCTGAGCACGCTACCTGTTGGCAGAGCTGCTCCTTTTTGATAGTCCGTAGGTGCCTGAGTCACGCTCGAATGCCCTTCTTGGATGGGGCTCAGGGCTGGCTGGGGCCGTGCTCCATGGGGCTCCTCACCCGCGTCGCACAGACCCGCGTGCAGGGTCCAGGGGCTCTGCAGCCCGTGGCTTCCCTAAGCAACGCCGCATCATGGGGAGCCAGCAGGGAGAGAAAGTGGATCAACCTGCCAGGGTGGCCGGCTGCTCCATGGAAGCCTCCCAGCCTCTGGAAAATGAGAGCTTTGTTTCAAGACCTTCCTGGTAGGGGCTGAGATCTCGGCTGGACGGGCAGCCTGCCGCAAGAATGCCGCCTGCATGGCGGGAGTGGGCTCTGCTTGCCCCCGCTGTCGGCCGCAGGACGTGCTGGAGACCGGGAGTGCCGGGAGGGCCTGGCTGCGCTCCTCTGGGTGCATCCGAGTGATGGATCTGCCTCTGCTCACCGGTGCCCGGCCGCACAGCGGGCTTCACTCACAACCTGCCAAGAGCCCCAGAGCTGCCAGCAATCGGCAAACAGTCCTGCTTTTCTGCAGAAATGTGCGCAGCCTGGAAATTTGCTGCTGTCTGTAATGTTTTTCCTTTGGAGACAAAGAGGGGATGTTTGCCAAGCCGTTGCTTTAGGAGGGAGGAGGAGGGAAACCAGGAGGTGGCTGGAAGGAGCCGTACCTGACAGCAGCCAGCGCGGCCCAGGGCTGCTCGCTGTCCTTGGCATCCCACTCCGCGTTCCCCTCCTGGAGGCACAGGGAACGGCTGTATTTGAGACCCCGTGCAGATGCTTTGCGTGCATCAGACCCAATTTACAGAAGAAAGATCTGTTGGCAATAGAAAGCAGCATCTGATGACACGATGGGTGGCACAAAGCAGAGGGATGTTTGTGGGTATGCTCTGCCTTGATCCAGCGTGTACCTGGAGAAGATGCTCTGGCTGGCCTGTCCCAGCTGTGTTTGTGGGATTTCGTGGTTGTTTGAGGGTATTGTTCCCTGCAACATGGGCAAAAAGTGAAGTCTGCGTATCATGACCAGTTTCATAAACGATAATCTGTGCCCCGATAAAGCACTGTGGCTGAGCAGGGAGCACACCTCTGGCTGCAGCCAGGCATCCCTCACCGAGACAGCGTCCCTCCCGTGCCGTTCTCAGCGCCAGGCCTGGCTGTGCTTCGGGCGACTGAGCTGCTGACCTCTTCTCTGGGCTCTGAGCCGTGCACATGCAAGTTTGTGCATTTTTATGTCCAGGATGGGCTGCTCCGAGACTGCAGCCTGTGTTCTGGGTAGGGGCATATGCCACAGAGCAGGTACTGAAAGGGCATTTTGTGCCACGATGTGGTGTTTCACAAGGAGCAACAGGGGAGATGACAAAACCAGAGACGATTTTCTGGGTGGTTGTGTGCGTGTTTGGGGACAGTGCTGCTGGTAAGCAGGTGCTCCCTGTGCTGCTCTGAAGCCATCGCGTGGAACCCTAAATGTGAAGGTACCTTGGTACAGTTACTAAAAACATTCTGCTTTTTCTTCACTTAGTTCAGCTTGGGGCACATAACACCATCAGCAACCTCGGCTTCTGCAGTTCGCTACCTCAGTCTGACTTCCTCCGAACTCTTGTGTTATTTATGTGGCTGAGATATTAATTTACTAGGAGGTGTAGTGTTGTGCATAAATAAATTATAGCCCCTGAAGGATGGTGGAGACAGAGTATCGCTGCTGTTACTTGAAAAGAAATGAAGAGATTGGGGCATTTGTCTTTGGCAGACTACTGAGCTCGTGCACGGTCTCTCATGTACTGTACTCAGAACTACATTAAACACCACAAATCACAAACTGCAGCACCTTTAGGCAAATGTGACGCCTTTAAATCGTCCATCCTCAAGGGTGTGTGATCACACTCAGTGCAGAGTCTCCCTGGTTATTGTACAGAAAGGGTAAACGACTGATGTGGAGAAAGCCGAGCTCGTTTGTGGATGCTCACAGGTAATTTGATGTGTGGTTGTGCCATGGCAGCGGCCGGGCTGTCCTTGCCGAGCCGGTGGTGCTGGCTGGCAGAGGATCCTCTCCGGTCACCGGCTGCGAGCCCAGCACCCCACTTCTGCTCCATGAGAGGTGGGATTTCCCCAGCCCCCTGGAGACTCCCGAGCCCTCCCAGGGCTGCTGTGGACGAGCAAGTGGATGGGATGGAACTGCTGACCTGTGCATGGGTTGCCGGGGTGAACACGGGTCTAATGACCATGATCCCATCCTGGGATGGGGAGAAACCATGGCCAGTGCGGGACTGGGTGGCCCCGCTCCGCCCGGCTGGCACGCTGCGGCTGCAGGCAGCCGGGATGGTGTGTT
Organism: Rhinoptilus africanus; assembly: GCA_013400135.1. Classification (NCBI taxonomy): domain Eukaryota; kingdom Metazoa; phylum Chordata; class Aves; order Charadriiformes; family Glareolidae; genus Rhinoptilus; species Rhinoptilus africanus. The sequence continues at coordinate 257,494 of VXBO01004324.1, forward strand.
TAAAGTTGTGTGTTCAGTGGTCTTGATAAAATGTTAATATCAGCATAAATGTCTATAAAAGTCCTTCCCCTTGAATTAATGCTTGCTGGAGAGCTGAGGCCTAATTATGGGTGGTACTGCTGTAATTATTAAACATTTTGCTACCCAGTTGAATCAGTGTAGCCCCTAACCGCCCGCCCCAGAGTGTTTACACTTTCTTCACCATTTCATATTCTTTCCTCTTGCTCACCCTAAATGTTTATTTAATAATCCTAGAAGACCTTTTAAGCTTCCTGGGTTTAATGTTTGCTAAACACCCTGTCGCTTCCACTTCTGTTGATAATCCCGGGCTGCTGCATAGCAGCCGGGCTCCGCGCTCTGCCCGACGGGGCAGCCCACAGCCGCGCATCCCCGGGGCCCGCAGCCGGCTCCTTCACAGGGAACAGAACCAACGGGGGAGCTCGGAGCTGCCAGACCCGTCGGGGTCAGGGGCCGGGAGCCGCCTGCAGCCGTTGGTGATGCCTGTGATGAGGGACCCAGTGGCGCCCACGGGGCTGGGGCTCGGGGACCCGCTGGGCAGCCGGGGGCAAGCGGCTGCACTGTCCTCTTCGGTTTCTGCCTGGTTTCACCAGCGCTAACACAGACATCCGAAAGGCAACGCTGTGCGGACAGAGTACGTGGAGAGCGAACGTGAGGACTTGTCAGCTGGATAATCTTGTCTTCGCGGCACATTAGCTCCGTCTTCGAGCTCTCCTTGGGCTCTGGCAGTATTAGTTTCAGCAAATTCATTTTCCTTCACAAAAGCTTTTGGTTACTTTGGGATTAGGGACTGTTTGGAGTTCATTGTTTTCCCAAGCTGCCTTGTTTTGCTGTAATGCTTAGAGGCCTGGTCTGCTGGAACTTAATCTCCCTTCTCCTCTAGCAGTCTTGTTCTGTGAAAATCTGTTCTCTGCTTTAGTGCAAATTGTTGATGGGAGATAGCAGCGGGTCTTTCTGCTTCTATTTAACATGTCAGCAGAGAAAGACATCTGCTTGCAATTACGGGCACGGCCTCGACGAAGGATTGGCGTGGTAGATTTTATAAGATAATAGGAAATCTTTATCAATTCATAATTCCTTGTGTCATACAAAGAAATATATTTCATTTAAAATATTCATCTTTTTTATTTTACAAAATTAAAGGATAAGCCATGAGATTGATATCGAGGGGAAAATGCCTTGTGCTTGGCGCGGAGCAAGCCCTGGGTTTCCTACACGAAAGCTGCTGGGTGAGGCCCGGGCTGGGGAGCAGGGGGGCTCCGAGAGTCTGTTCCCCTGCTGCCTTCTGCGACGTGCCCAGAGATGCAGATCCTTTTGGAAACTATTTGCTGCTGCCTTTACATCATGCTCCGAAATATAAAAATTGTCCCTGATGCAGCGCTCAAAGCATCCCCATCTCTTGGATGGGGTGAGTGGCTGCAGACGAGCTGCTGGGGAGCAGCACCTCTCCCGGGCTGGGAGGGCAGTCCCTGCGGCACCCAGCATGTCCTCGGCAGCTGCAGGAACAACCGTGGGACCAAAGTGCTCTGTTACGACTTTCTCCAAGCCCAGACTAACAGGTGCTGGTGGAAGTGACGGATGTGAGGGGCTCCCACCCTGCCGGCGTGGTGCCCAGGGAGGGCTGGGGGGGGGGCTCGAGGTGTTGGGACAGGCTTGTGGTCACAGCAAAGGCTACCCCTGAGCGCTGGAGGAGTCCCCCTCCATCCCTGGCTCCTTCCATCTTTCCCATGGCACGGAGGGAGCCAGCTGGGAGCCTCCTGCCTAGAGCGCGGGGAAGGGGCTGCTCCGCTCCCCCATCTCTCATCTCCCCTCCAAGGCTGATCCTGGCAGCCGCTGTCAGTGCAGCTATTCTTGGCCTTCTGCAGCCCATTCGTCAGCCCTTCGGCAGTCTGCTGTAATCTCCTCTGTGATTAAGGGTCCCAGAGCACGTTCAACATCATTAAAGAAACAAGAAAATAATATAATAACAATCTGTGCACAGGAATGCTCCCGAGTGGAGTCAGAATTGCATTCAATGCCTTTCGGCTAAGAAAGCTACGTGTGTTTCAGCCTTAGCAGATTAACAGGGGCCGCATCCCCTGGCTCCGAGAGCTTTCTGTGCTCCGTCCTCCTGGCAGCACCCACTCCTGCTCCCCACTGAACGCTCCTCTGCTTGGACGTGGGCCTTCACCTTTGGGGAGGGGTGGAGGGGACAAGCAGGAGGCTGGGGATGATGTGCCCAGAGATGGCAAGTGGTCTCCTGCTGATTCGGAGCATTAGATTATGCAGGGTTGAGTTTGATTTCTTCCCTCCTCCTCAGATTTTTAGTAGCTGACAGTTGTTACCAGTGTGAGGTACTAACTTTTTATTTTGAACGCATGAGTTCAGGCTCGTTAATCACTTCCAAATGCCCTCCTCTAAAGGCTATATTGTTTCAGCATTCAGCCACTAATTTTTTGAAATCTCTGAAATAAGACTCTGCTCTTGAACATGTGCTGGAGAGTCGCTCTTTTCCGCTGTATTTTAAAAATATACATGTGGTTTAATTCAACAGGAGGGCTGGAGGGGACATTTTCCGCCAGTTTCCCCGCCCCCCACCCCCCCCTCTTTTTCTTTAGAGCTGTATCTGCCAAACCGCCCGGCTCTGTGCCAACAGCAGACCCTTGGATGATCCCAAATGCATCTGGGGGTAAAATAGTGTGCTTCCGGGCAAGCCCAGCATCGCTGCCTTGTGGTGCAGACCCTGAGGTGCCTGGGGGCTGCTGACACTCACCCGCTGGCTGAGGGGGCAACCGCCACCAGCCCTGCGGTGCAGATAGCGAAGGGAGACGAGGAGCAGGGCCCTCGGAGGCGGTAGAGTTTACAGCAGCCTGGGGGCACATCCCACCTTGCAGGCCGTGTGGCTGTAACAGCCGGACCAGACCCGGAGCCACGTTCCACTCTCATCCCCCGGGATGCCTGTCCCTCTGCCAGCGCCGCTCTGCAGAGATGAAGCCGATGTGAGAAAAGATGAAGCTCACGGGCTTTGTGGTGCGGGTGCAGGCTGCTGGTTTTGGAAGGGCAGCAACTTCTGCAGAAGTAGAGGAGAAAAGGCAGTGCTTTTCTGTGAATGCTCACAGCTCCGGCAGTCGTTGGAAATTCACTGACGTATCAAAGCAATGGGATGTTATGATTAAAAAATGTGAAATGCAAGGAGGAGTCCTGCCAGGCCTAAAACCCTCAAGGAACTTGGTTGTGTCTGGGCTTGGGGATCCCGGGGAAACCTGTATTTCTGTGGCTAAGCTCACGTTTATGTGCCCTAGCTTTGGTAGGACTCGTGAAGGGGTCTGGGTGCTCCCTAGGCTCTGGCAGATACAGGAGCTGCTTTAAACCCAGCCATCAGTCAGAGACCTCTGGCTCCAAGCAGAAAGAGACATTTTTACATGATTACTACTTGATTTGTGAAGAAGAATAGGGAAGGAAGGGGGAGATGAAGAAAAGCTGTGGGTGCTCGAGCCGGTGGCAAGCAGAGGAGGGAGGATCATGGTGCTGATGCCCTGGCCTTGCAGCCCAGCTCCCACCAGGGTGGCTGCTGCCCAGGGGCACCTGAGCCCCATTCCCACCGTGGGGACAGGGCGACCGCGGCCTCTGGGCTGAGCCGGGTCTCCTGCGCCTCCGACCACAGCCTGAACCACAAAACCCTCCCGCCCCTGCCAGGGAATTGCTGCTGGTGGAAACCCTCTTCCGTCTGAAGCTCTTGGAAGCTCTCGAGCGTGTCTGAGGCTGTCATGTCCTGTGGTTTTGTTGATATTATAAATAGATGTTTTAAGTGAACATGAAAGAATTTGTGCTGACCAAGAGTTGCTCTTATTAGAGGCAATGAATGAGGAGGGGCTGATTCCTGCTGGGCCCCATCCCTTACGTCATGTTATCCTCCGATGACCCTTGTGCCCTGCAGCATCTCAGGGTCCCTGCGGGTGCTGGTATGCTCCCTGCAGGCCGGCTGTTGTGGTGGGACCCTCTCCCTGCCCATCTTGAGGTCCCAAGCTGTCCCTGGGGAAGGCATTAAATGGGCAATTGGGTTCCTACACGCTGACTCTCGGCTCTGAGCTGGGCATGCAGCTCGGCATGGCCTCCTGTAGTACAGCAACCCAAGGACCTGTTACACGCCATCGCTGAGAGCACCTGACCTGCTGTTTGCACAGATCATTAAACAGCCCGAAGGCTGGGACCTAGATAGCATGATATCATCCCATTGGAAATGTGTGATATCTTTCCAGAATACCCAGTTTATATTTCCCTATAAATTGCCTTCTGGGCTTAAGCATCTCAGTCCCTCTGTACAGGCCAGTTTCATGCCGATTCCTACAAGCTCTCAGCCACTGGCAGAGTCAGAAAGGCTTTCCTTCAGGTGCCAGGGATCAAGCGTGTCCTCGTGAGCAGCCCCTTCCCAGTCCCCCAGGAACATGCACAGATTTGTTCAGGCTGAAAGGAAAGTCAGGAGGGAGTCAGCCCTAACCCAAAATACAGCCCAGCCCTTCCAATTTTTGTGCTTTCCCAGCAGACTCTCTGGCTTTGCTCGGCTTGTAGTGGATGCAAATGTCATTGTTTATCTCAACGGGAGGTTAGGCATGAAAGAACGGGTTTACTGCATTTTGCCGTGGCTGTCTGGGCTGGTGTGTTGAGCAGACAACGTGTCGTTCCCCAGCCAGAGTAACCGGGCGCAGCCCAGAGCCTTACTGCCCTTGGCCCAAGGAGGAGACTTTTCGAGCCCTAGGTTTCCCTTGGTCTGAGCTGTGCTCACTTTTCTAACGCACTGAGGATGTGAAGCTGATGCTGCTGGTGTCAGTGCCACTATGCGAGATGCCTGCATCCTCCCTGCTGACGTGTCCCCCGCTAAGCCAGCCCTTGCGGGGATGTTCCAATGCCAGCAGCGGTGCTCAGGGCAGGGATCTGCTGCAGGAGAAGGTGCAGAGGGAGATGCCAGATGGCTGATGTGCCCTCGACTGGGCAGCTAGTGGCACTCTGGTAGCCTTTCCCTGAGCAGGTCTGTGGCTGTCCTGTTGTCACCCTCTCCAGTTTGGTCATGAAACTCCCAGTGCCTCAGCTGTTGCAGGCATCTGGTGCAGAAAATCCTCATTTTCTCTCTTTCCTAGAGGAGGAAACTTCTTCTCCAGCAGGAGGAAAGCTGAACAAAGTCACTCAAAGGTTAAAATGCAAAAGATTAATTTTAAATATATGGGGTTCAGGATTTTAAATCAGTTATTTGAGTCTAGAGGTGCTGGTTTGCGTCCTCCAAGCACCTGGATTCAACATATGTGACTAAGCAGGAGCAGAGATGCTCCCACTTTCCCCAGGGTGTTTCTTGGCTCCCAGAAATGCAGTTTAATGGCTTGGGTGCCTGCTGCCAGTGGACTACACCAGGGATTGAAAGCATGTGCACTTTTTTTTTTGGCGTTACAGGAGATTCACACAAGCTCCCTCAAAGGTAATTCAAGCAGAGGAGAGAGGAGCTTTTGAGCAGCGTTTTGTGCAGTTGCTCTCATTATGATCAGGTTCAGGAGCCAGAATACACAAATTCCCACTAGCTTTAACCAGAGGAACAATAAACAAGGGGATTAAGTGGTCCTGTGCGGGGACAGGGTGCCAGGCTCTGCCTGCCAGGGGTGCTGCGGGACAGGAGGCGGCTGGGGCGAACTGCGGAGAAGCAGCTTCTGCTCCGCTGGAGGGGGAGCGGGGCCGGGGGGGAGGGAGGGAGATGCTCCGCCGCGGGAGACGGGTGCCATCTCACGGTGGCGGAGGGGAACGGGCCGGGGGGCCCGGGCGCAGCGGGAGCAGCATCCCCCCGGGAGCAGCAAACCCCGAAGCTCCCGGTCGGTTTTGTTCTGCTTCGGCTGCCGCTCCTCTGTTTTCTCCCCAGTGCCTCTCGCCAGCGGCGGATGGTCCTGCCTGCGCATCCTCCAGGATTGTGCTGTCTCTGTCCCCTGCTGCTCTCGCCGCGTTTAACCAAAAAGGCCCTTTCTCTAGTAGATGGAGAGTTGGAATGGCTGCTCCAAGCACAAGCACTGGAGGTGCTGCCCTGAGCCCCAGGCTCTGCAGTGACGGTTGCTCCATCCCTGGAGGATGGAGATGTGCCCTACAATGCGTCAGGGGATGGCTGCAGATGCAATTCCTAGTAGATCTTTCAGTGAGGAGGGGGTGGACGGCATTGTTTAGCAGCTGAACCATATGGCTGAGTAGCAACAATCAGGATTTTAACCATGCAGTTTCAAGTCAGCTGAAGGGTTAACATAAATAACTTCTCCATATCCATTCCTGCAAAATGACCTCTGCAGGGCCCTCCCAGAGATGCAGCTATCTTGTCTCCATGCTCGAGGAGACAGTACTTATCCTGAGCCTGACAGTTCGCTGCTGTCTCCAGACACTTCCTTGGCAGCTGGTTTTCATTATCCTCACTACGTGGTACCTCACCTGCTCCTGCAAACTTGGCACTGTAAGGTACGGAGCGATTGAAGGAGCATCACACGGCGTCCCCACCAGGTCAGACAGGAGTTATTGCACTGGGTGTCAGCATGGGAACCCCTTTCTCATACAGCTCTTCTGTATGTTGCTCTGGCTTATGCCAGGTCTAGATTTGGCTCCGTGAATGGGACACATCTGCAGGAAATGCTTTTTCTGCAGCACTAGAAGTGCACAGGGTTGTGCAGTTCACTTCTGTGGAAATATAGAGCTGGCTTGTGCAGGGCTGTGGACTCTGCTCAGTCCGAAGCAGGGATAGTGGCCGATGGATGTGCACAGCTCCTTCCTGCTGCCCTGCTTTGCTGCAGGGCTTTCGGGAGCTCAAAATAAGATCCAGCCTGGAGGAGGGGGCCCTTCACCAAGCAGTTACAGGTGAACCAGGTACCCGGTGGGATGCTTGTGGGCGTTTCCTGTGGATCAGCCTTTTCCCTGGTACCAGAAGCCTTTCCAGTGTCAGGGTGGTGCTGCAGTTGCCGCTGAGGTCAGACCTGGCTGGGGCAGTGGGGGCCACCGGGCAGTGGTCAGAAGGCAAAGCTGCCCATACCTCACTCTGCAGGCCCAGAGGCCACTTGTTTCCCACGGGAGAGGTGCAGCCCAGGGCCCTGCTCCTTCCTCACTGCCTGGATGCTGGAGCTGCTGACCGGGGCACGCAATGCATCATCCCCGCGATCCCCACTGCGGGGACACAGGAGTGCTGCCTGTGCAGTGGAGAGAGGCATGGCCGTCTGCTAGTGCCTTTCAACATGTGTGTTTACACCAACCTGTCAGTTAATAATGGCCTTGAAATAAAGCAAAGACATCTCAAGGAGAGGAAGGGAAGGACCAACTCAGTGAAGTTCACATTGGTTCCACTCCCTTGAAAAGAAACAAAGCCCCAAGCCACAACCAGTGCACTCGGAGCCTCTCGGTGACAGAATCCAGACCGCATTTGTTTGGGAGCAGAAAACACACTGTCAGGTTAAAGCAAATATTACAAGAAGGAAACTGCTCATCACAGGCTCTCAGAGTGCTGAAGGTTTCTACCCACTGGTGAGAGCATCTTTCTTTCCTGGAGCCCAAGGCTGGACCAAGCATCTCTTTCCTGGACACCTTTTCCATGCATTGCAGGGTCAGCACGGGCCGAGTATTTCTCAGCTGTGTGGGATCTGCCCTGTTGAAAAGATCCAGCCTGAGCAGCCCCAGCTGCAACCTCTGAGCCCTATCCTAGGGCTGCTTCTCTGATCTTCCTCGCTAGCAAGTCCTGCCAGCCTCAGCTCTACTCTACCTGCAAAAGAAAGGTCACTGGTGTGTGTCTCCAGTCAAGCTTGGGTTTTTAGCTGCAGAGAGCAGCAAGTGAAGTGATTTTCCCACCCCCATGTGCAGGGGTGGAAAGGGCTCAGCTGTCTCAGTGAAAGCTGGGTGCAAGCTGAGGGAAAACAGATGGTTTTCAAGATCAAGCCCATCATGTGAATGAGAAGCCAAATTGCTGATGGATGGGGCAGTGTTTAGCTCAGGCATGGAGCCAAGTGTAATGTTGTCCTTCCCAAACTGTAGGGCTGCTGATGACCGAGAACACAAGCCCTTGTTCAGGTCTAGAAGAGCCTGGCTATAAACAGAGCCTGACCGAGCTGGAGCATGCTCCATCTTTGCATGTCAGTCTGCTGCAGCATCGTTTCACAGCGTAGACGTTTAATGTATATTTGCATCATAGTCCAGTGGTAGCAGCTGGTGCCACCATTTGAGGGTGGTTTTAGCTGCCCAGCTATGGCACCATGGCTCAGTGTTGGCTGCTACACTCTGTGGCCCCCCCACCTCGAAAAAGTCTGGGCTATGGGCCCATGGTGAGCTCTCAGGAGCAGCACTGGGTAGTCTGATGGCAGCAGAGATTGGCCCCCCACTTTGTCTTTAGCCCAAGTCCCACTGCAGCCCCAGCCACCAGCAAAGCACCCTCCTTGGCAGGGGAGTCAAAAGGTGGATGAAGGACAGTGCTGTCACCTCCCCGAGGCTCAACTCTAGTTCTGGAGGCACACCCCATTGACTTGGTTTCTGTGGTCAGAAGGACCAATGCTCCTGGTCTCTGAAAGACCTGGCACCTCCTGGGATGGGATGCCTGTTTAGTTTCAGAGGGCTAGCAATACTTGATGTGGGAGCTGAGCTGTGGCTTTCTGGAGGCCACCATCACCTTCATGTCCAGATGCAGCCTCCTGCACTTGCATGTGTCAGAGTTTACAGTTTCTTGTGGACTATGCAAAGTGAAGGGAGCGGAAGGGCCCGTGATGGCTTTGGCAGCCTGTCGATGGGCATTGCAGGCTTTTGTGGAACAGGGAAAAGTCCAACAGTGTCGTGTCTGTTTGAAAAGGCTGAGAAAGATGCTCAAAGATGCAAAAATAGGCAGATCTTTTTGTCTCCTGGCTGCTGAGCAGCAAGGGCATTGCCACACCAAGGCCCTGGCTTCTGCTGTGTCCTTTAGGAACATGGAAACTGTCTCTGTTTTGATGAACACCAGAGACTGCATGTGGGATACACCATGTAGTGATGGATCCTTCATTCCTGCATTGCTGCAGGAAGGCCACTGCGAAGGCAGAGACAGGAGGTCGATTCCAAGCAGAGAAGAGGAATGGTTTAATTCCGCACAGAGCCTGGCTGTTCTCCCACTGCCCACATGCCAGAGCAATTAGTGGGCACAGGGCTGTTTTCAGCACATCCCTGGCTGTGGCAGAGCCTGCGAGAGACATGGGATGTTGATTGGGAGGGAGGTGCCTGAATGCCGATATAACTCACTTGCGAGAGCAAAGTGAGTTGCAGCAGGGCATAGCGGGTCTGGCGGTTATGGTGGTGGAAGTGGAAACCCTGGGCTGAAACGGAGCTGCAGGGAGGCAGAAGTGGAGAGAACCAAGGCAGGCGGGGGACCGCGTGCCCTCTCTGCCCCGGGAGCTCCGGTGCTTGTTGTCAGCCCCTGGTCCATCGCTCTGTCTCCGCGCGCAGGAGCAGAGCGGCCGTGGCGGTGCGGGGCTCTCGCCTGCTGAAAGAGCCTCTCCCTCCGCGTGGGCCAGCGCAGAGGCTGTGCCCTGCCTGGGGCAGGCAGCCTGGCGGTGGTGCCCATCCCTGCTCTCTGATAAAGAGCCTGAATTCAGAGCCCTGAGCTGTGTGCCCTGGGAAAACATGACCTTCCCGAGGCCCTGGGTTGGTGGCGGGGTTGGGATTTGAGGAGGGGACAGAAAGGCCACTCTGCTGCCATGCACGGCTGTCCTCTGCCGTGACAGGCGCCTGGATCAGGTGGCGGCGCGGAGCCAGGGCTTGTGCTTGCTCAGCAGCGTGCTTCACCCCCCTGTCTCAGAAAATCTGTAAGAGGAAATTGGATTTAAAATTGTTCTGCCTGGCTCCCGGGAGAAGGCCCAGGAGTGAAGGAGGGCCCAGGGAGGGGTCACTCATCACCAGCTCATTAAAGGCAGAAACCCAAAACCCTGGGGAGCGCTGTGCTCCGAGACAGCCCTCGGCAGCGGGTCATCTGCACAAACCCCGCCGCTGTTGCGGTTTGGCAGTTGAGAATGCACAATGTGCTGTGCCCCGAAGCCATGTCCAAATTGGGACACTTTTATTATTTTTAGCATTACTTACAAAGTATCCCCTATTTTCATCCTGTAGGACCAAATCCGAGGAGGTATTTACTTTCAGAGATGGAAATGCTTTGTTTCTGCAGGGCCTCTTGATAGAGCTGTGTTGTATTTTCATTTGCATTTTTCATGTATAACTCGTTATGTTAGTCATATAGAGAGAATGAGCTTTGTGCTTGAGTGTGTGCGTGGCCTGGGGGTAGGAATGTCAGTGGATGGGATCGGAGTGGGATGGCTGGGTGCAGCCTGTGCTAGAGGGGCCATGTCCCTCTGTCTGCTCAGGCGGGAGGAATGCACTGGGGAAGAGAAAGAGCATGAACATGGTAGTTCTCCCCGAGCATCCTCTCCTAGCAGTGCCAGCACCCTCCACCTGTAGGGATGCTGCCCTGTGGAGGCATCCAACGAAGTTGTCATCTCCGATAGAGGATTTTCCCTTTTCACTGGTGAGCGTCACCCCCTTGCTCTGCCCCTGTGGTGCGGCTGCTTATTTTCCAAAAGGAAGAGGGATCCAGCTGTTTGCACCCACGCAGCCACCCTGCATCCCTTCTTCGCAGGGTCCCGATTTGCACATCAATGTCCTCTCCCTTGTGGAGTGAATTCAGAAAAGCCACATTTGCACTTGAATATCCAAATAACATATAGGCAGGCAGTGGATGTCTCAATCCATTTCCAAGGCTCGCTACTGTAAGCACTTAACTTCACCCTTGCCCAGATGTGTGCGCGTTTTATGTGCTGTGCATAAAAAGGCAGAAATTGCACAGGGTGGAATGTGTTGGAATTGGCACTTTGGAAAATGCACACTCTGCTGGAATGTGCTAACATCCAGCTCGCACAGAAGGGCAATTAACTCTATTTATGTTCATGAGACTGAATCTAAAACTGGCTTCAGAAAGCAGCTCACTCACATTAAAGGACTTTATAATCATTATGCTAAAGTATTTCTTTTGAAAACATTTTCAGTTTCTTAAGCAGTTAGGATATTTATAAAATATGGCATCAATTACTACATATTTCTTTATTCACACTGATTATGCAACCTATAATTATACTTAAGCCTCTTATTTGTATATCATGGCAGCATTAAGAAAAGCTCTGTGATTTGTCTGTGTGTTATTCTTTCCAAATGGCGCAGAGGGCTGCAGTCCCTCCCCTCCTTTAGGGAATTAACGTGGTTGTGTTGCCCAAATAGCAGCTCGCCAGGTGTCTGCTCCCCCCAGCCAGTCCCTGGCAGAATGTGCGGGCTGAGGCTGACAGTTCATCGTGACAGGTAACACTCGGCTGTGTGGTGTTTGGACTCGGAGCGCTGTGTTTACAGCCAGCTTCTCACAATCATTTACTCATGGGAAAACATTTTCCTGGATCCCTTTTGCTTGCTGTAAAACAATCAGCGTTGGAGTAATTAAACTCTCTCTCACAGTCCATCACTAACGAGGGCGGTGCAGACCCCGCTGCCATTATCTGTGTGGAGTGGGGACCCTGCGCGGTCCCCGGGACTCTGCTCCCTTGGCATGGGGCTGCGAGGCAGCGATGGTGAAAGTATCATTGGTCATCGCTTTGAACCTCCTCATTGTAAGTGGCTGAAAGTAAAGGTCCTGCTTGAATTAGGAGAACAGACTGTGCCCCCTGTAAAGCAGCACTGGCCGGGTTTGAAATAGCTTGGCTCTTGTTATGGCTCTTGTTAACTTCTCTTAGGGTTTCACTCGGTGTTGAAGTCTTACTGCTTGTATGTGATTTCCCTTATTATAGATGAGGCATGTCCCTTGTGTCCTCCTGAGTTGGTGCGGCTGATGGCACGCATTCATCTCTGGCATTTGGGGTGACTTGCAGGGACCTGGGGAAAGAGCTGCTGCTGAGGGAGAAGAACGCCACGGCTCTTTCTGTACCCCAGGTTCCCGGTACCACAGTGGAAATAGTCTGGTTTGCCTGCACACACTGGGACTACAAGCCCAAGACCCCTGAGAGAGCTGTTTGTGAAGCAAACCCCAGGGCAGAGGGTCCCCAGCACGAAGCCCTGCTCCCAGGAGGCTGCTCTGTGACAGCCTTGCTGAAGCCACTCGCTGTCGAAGCCTGAGGCTTTACAGCTTGCACCATGGGGTCCTTCGCAGGTAGGACAGAAAGTGCAGGGCAGTGGGAAAAATACCTGGTAAAGGACTGAGAGCATGTATATTAGAGGAAACTGGGAGCAGGTTGGGGTTTAATCAGATGTCAAACCAAGCTCTGTCTGGGATCACTGAAAGGTGTGGCAAGACACAGCAGATGCTTTCTTCATTCAGAGTGTGGGATCAGACCAGACAGATTTCTTTGCTTGGGTGGGCACCGGTGGGAATCTCTCTCTGTAGATGCTGCACACAGTCACGCTGTTCTGGGTAAGCTGGTACTGCAGCGCATGAGCACATTAATGCCTTTTAAGGGACTTCACCTTTAAGCAAGGTTTGTGGAAAGGAGGCAAAGAAATGTCTATTTGCCCTACCTCAGTTCTTGCCAGTTTTTCCTATGCACGTGCATGGCTCTGTAGGGGTTTAGAGAGCAGAGCGCTGAGATTTCAGTGCATAAAGAAACCTCCTTGCAGTGGATGAGGCCATACACAGCTTTCCTTTTACGCTTGACAGATGTGCAACAATAGACAATGAGTCAAAGTGGGGAGCCAGAAAAGAGTCAGGGAAAAGCTGCTGAGAATTACTGGCGTGGCTGGGAGAGCAAACCCTTCCTATAACGGAGCATTGTTCTCCTGGATATAAATCTCAGCTGAAATATGAACACCAGGCTTCCAAGGACTTCCCAAAGCTGGAATGTGCATCATCAGTAACCAAACCCAACATGCCCTGCGCGGAATTCTATTTATCACCTTTAGGCTGAGGTGTGAAAGCCCTACCCTGCAAGGCTGGGATGACAGACTGGCTTCTCACCGGTGGTAAAATCAGGGTCAGGCAATGGGAAGGGCTGGAGGAGGAGGTCGTGTGCTTTTCCTGGTGGAAGCAACAGCCAGGACATGTGCCTGCAGCTCACCAAGGCCCTGACAAGCACATCCTACGCAAAGCTGTGAGTCAGAGCTTGGTTAAGTTCACCAGACACTGAGCATTTGGGGACAGGATTGTCTCGTGTCTGAAAGCACAGTGCAGCATCACCTCTAAGCCTTCAGCGGTGGCTCTGCCCTTTATCTTGGGCGTAAGGAGGAGCTGTGCCCAGCTCTATTTCTGCCAAGTGCTTCCTTCCTCTCCATCAAGGAGCCAGTGCCTCACCTTGCTGTGAATGAAGATTTCTTGTGGCCTTTGTCGCGCCCACGACACATGCAGGGTCCCCAGGACAGGAGTATTCCTGTACTCAGCCAGGACAATGAAATCCACGTTCACTTGGATAGCGGTGTCGGCTGAGATAAGAATGGCAGAGAAAAGCACACAAGGTGCTACCCCAAGGCAAAGCGCACACCCCCTCCCTGCTTTAGCCAAGGAGGAAGTCCCACTTTGTCCCAGCACAGTTCCTGCAGCGTATGGCTGGAGATGACTGAATAACGAACCCAATGACAACGGGCATTATCTCTGCTCCTTCCATCAGGCAGGGAGCAGCCCTGCGTTGTGCTTCTGCTCCCCAGTGGCTGGTGAAAGTTTTCCGCGGATCAGCCCTGCTCTGTGGCTGTTTCCAGCCGGCGGCAGAGTGACCATTCCCAGGTGGCAGTCTGGAATTCGTTCTGTGCTGGCAAGTTATAAGCTATTGTTTCTCTCCTTGACAGAACGGCTGTGTAAGTCCCAGCACAGCATGGGCTATGGATTTTCTTGTTCTGTTTATGACTGTAAAGTTTTGCATTGTTTCTGCTGACCTCTGTGCTCGAAATACTTCTCCACTCTTGGGAAACTGGTGTTTGCCTTCTCAGAAAATTTGCAAGATCGAGAAGGCTGTACAACGGGAGACCTGAAACCCAGTTTCATTTTTTTTCATCCTACTTTTCTTCAGTGGTCCTTCTGTTCCCCTCAGTGGCGAAACAGGAAGTCTGATAAGGGATATATAACAGGAGCAGACAGATTGATCCGACTGAGAACTTGAGTCGCTTTCAAAACCCCTATGGTATATTTCCCAAGCCCCATCTGATCCTTGGAGCTCCTCATTCTCTGTCACTACACTTCCTCCGTCATCTACAGTCATCCTGTCTTACACGGGGCTTCTCCCAGGTGCCCTTGTACCTCTCTTTGGCTCCTGCTGTGCATGTTTGGTACAGGCTGAGATGCTTCTGGGAAGGAGAAGGGCATCCCCTGCTTATCCAGGCCTGCAGACAAATGCCCTTCCCCACCTGAACACGGTCCTTGCTCCTGCAGGAGCTTGGCTCTAGCTGGGAACCCGGAGGTCCTGCTCTTTGATAAGCATCTCATAATACCTGATCAGTTTCCTCAAAGTAAAAAGGACTTAATGGCAGGATACTTGTATCATTCTTGTGCAAATATCAGATGACAGTCTAGAAACCAAATTGTCTGCAATTACATGACTGAATTAAAGGGAAGACAGACAGCAGCATGTAAAATATGAACGAGGTTCATTGTTTGCCTGCAGATATTAAAATTTCTTCATTTCAGTCTCAGAACAGCACTGTTGTGTCTTCCAGAGTGGTACAAAATTTGATCTGCTCTTGCTTTCAGCTTTGGAACGGAGTCCCAAATCACTTCCCAGCGTATCATCTTGCTTTATGAATAAAAGGAGATCCTCCTTGCAGTACCTGTGCTGAGAAAAAGCAGGTGGGAATGCTGCTGGAGCTGCACACCAGGACTGAGAGTGATCCTGGAGCTCAGAGCAGCTCCTCCCAGCCTGGCCGGGAGCAGGCGCTGGGTTGTGGATGGAGCTGGCAAACTGCACTACGGCAGAATGCCCCGTACCCTCTGGTTTACGCTTGACCCTCAACAGTGCAACCTTCTCCTGTTTAGGGCACGTAGGTGGAGGAATTCTTTAACAGCAGGAAAGCGTACGAGCAGTCCAATGCGGTCTGCCCTTGGAGACCCTTGTGGCTTGCCGAGGAGAGCGGCTCCGGGGGGACGCCACAGGGCCCTCCTCAGGCTGCCGCCGGCGGGAGCGGCTCGCGCCGGAGCCGGCCGCTGGG
>VXBO01004324.1:273706-361846 GCA_013400135.1 Rhinoptilus africanus
GGTTCAAGTTATGTCAGGGCAGGTTTAGATTGGATATTAGGAAACATTTTTTCACTTAAAGGGTTATTAAACATTGGAACAGGCTGCCCAGGGAGGGGGTGGATTCACCATCCCTGGAGGCGTTTAAGAAAAGGGTAGATGTGGTACTGAGGGACATGGTTTAGAAGTGTTTTTTGTCAGGGTAGGTTGATGGTTGGACTTGATGATCTTAAAGGTCCCTTCCAACCTCAGCTACTCTATGATCCTAATTATACTGCGGCTTTTGACACGGGTCCCTTGTGCGGCTGGGACCAATGCTCGCGCCTGTGGCCTGCACCCCTGACTCCCACAAACCCTGCTGCAGAGACCTGTTTCAGGACTTAAGCAAAGAGGCTGGAAACTTGGTTTGTAGCTCTATTAGTTTGCTGTGTCACCTTGCAAGGCTGCATCGGGCACCGCAAAGGCACCTGAGGCTGATGCCGGCCTTGATGCAGCGGCTTTTCCCGATTCCCGAAGCTGCAGCTCCAAGGAGCAGCGGAGATTTTCCAGGTTTACCTCTTTCTTTAGGCTTTGGTGCCTCCTGCTGACAGGTCTGACAGCGGCACATCCCGGCGCTGCCGGGTTGTGCCTGGGATTTTTGGGGTGCGGCTGGTACAGCTCTGCCTCCCGGGGGGGTGGGAACATCCCGCCCCCCCCCGCCCCATTCCGGCTCTGGCAGAGCTCTGGGGCCTCAGAAATCCCTCTCTCCTCAGCTTGGAGCCTTTTAAATTTTTTTTGGTATTTTTATTTTTAGTTGCATCTCTCTCGAGAATCTCTGCAAGAATTCATTTGCCCTAAAAAATACTGATTATTTTTATTTTTTTAAAGAATAATTCAAAATGCTAGAAGCAGCTCTTTGCATGTCCTCTGCCCAGATAATAATGAGTAAAATGATTTATGCTGAGAGTGTCATGATGCTGGTGAGAAATTGCTTCTGAATTTTGTACATCTCCTGTTTTGCAGTATCAGGTGCAGCAGTCAAAAGCTTCCATTCCGGTCCAATTAGGATGGTGCCTCCTTATGGCATAACCAATCTGGACATACAAGCTGCTGCTTTATTCATTTTCCTAATTACTTGTGGCTGTTAAAGTTTTTCATATGTTAAAAAAAAGAAAAAAAGGTAAATCTCATGCCCCGGAAAATTCAGAAATTGATAACAGTCTCTATGCTGGAAGGAATGGAGATGAGAAGACTTTTGATTTGTAATTTGTGGTCTAATAAACCAATTAGGAAGGAACAAAAAATAATGAAAGCTTTGCTGGCTGTATTTGACATCTAACAGAATGTCCAAGTTGGTTAATTTTTGCTGTGTGGCTTTAAATGGTGATTGCCTGGTGACTGCAGCCCTCCTCATCCTAAGCTGGAGAGGGGACAGGGCTGGTGAAAGGAGGGATGAGGAGCAGTGGCCTCTGCCTGGTGCTGGTGTCCGGCGCCCTGCCCCAAAGAGCTGGATGCTCAATGGGTTTCTGCCCTGTGCCACTACAAAACTTGCTGCAATGGGAGCCCAGGGATGGGAACGAGGCTGGTGCCCACGTCTGTGAACCCCCTGTCCCATGGGGGCTCTGGCAACAGCCTCTGAGGTTGCTGTGCCCGTGCTGGGATGGGCAGAGGATGTCACGGTCCATGCCTAAGGCCACCACGCTGCTGTGGCTGCCGTCCCGCTGCAGCCGATGTCTTTGGAGCAGTCTTCAGCTCCTCCTCAAAGCTCCTCGTAAAGCCTGGCGTGTAGGTGGGGCAACATAACCAGAGCATCCCTGCTCCTCCAACATCCCTTGGGGCAGCCACCAGCCCAGACAATGAAAAAAGCTTGTCGTGTGGGTATAGTACATCGAATTAAGGCCCTGTGAAAAAGGGAGGGCATCCCCTGAGACGTGCTGTGATTTTGATCCTTATTTAGCTCTGTGTGTTGTTTCTCTTCACCCTGTCTCCGTTAATGAATGTGTTCTTCATCTCCTTGGTGGAGAGCAGTCTATCGTACCAAGTCATGAAGTGTTTTAAATGGCCCAGTCCCATCTGCAAAGCCCCCTTCCTCCGTTAGAAGTTTCTCTCTAATATGGGTCACGCCTCTGCTCTTTGCAGGTGGTTCAGTACAGAATATGCATTTTGTTTTTTCAAAGTTAAAGTGACTTTGAAATATGATTTTGCATCTATTGCAGAATGTAATAAAAAGACTTTAAAGAGCTGCTGACGCCTCGTGGAAAACTGAAAAACATTCTGTTGAGAAACAATTCCGCTGGGCTGTCTTATCTGCTGTTCCCTTTGCTCATTTTTGATAGCAAGGGGCACTATAAATATACATAGTTATACATAAAAATGAGAAACCTTGGCAACCAAATAGAAGGTTAGTTGTTTTCTTGTGATCATTTGCTGTGGGCAGGAGGGTGAGGGGAGATGGGGTTCATCAGTTGGCATTTCACCTTTACAGCTACTGGCCTCCTGCTGTGGCTTCTGAGTGTTGAACTGAAAGGGAGGCATCTATCAGTGGATTATTTTTTCCCAGAGGTATTTGTTAACCCTCTAAAAATAGCGGCAGTGGTTTCTGGGGTGCTCTGACATGGTTGGTGGGGGAACAGAAGCGAAGTGATGCTCCGAAGCTGGAGGACGGGAGCAGCCATATGGCGATGGGGACCGAGCCCTGCGGAGATGTGTGTCACCGCTCCTGGGGGACGGCAGGAGTGATATGGCTGTGGACGGCTGTGGGATGGCTGGGGATGGCTGTCCCTTGTGCTCACCCGCCTTGACCCCGAGCAGCACAGCTCTCTCAGGCTGCCTTGTCCCTCCCCAACATCGCCCCAGCTGCTCTGACCCAGCAGTGTCACCAGAGGTGACACACTTCCCCGTGCCGACATCCAAACCCCACAGCAGTTCCTTTAACCTGAGCTGTAAGTCCTCAGGTATTGCCTTGTGGAACTGATAGAATTGTTATTGCAGTAAATTAGACCTGACAAAGGGCAGGATCTCTGCTGCAAGGAGTGACTTGTGCTGTTTACAAATGGCTGGGCAAAATAACTCACCTGATCCCCTCCCTTCCAATAGCTCTTGCACAGAAATGCTGTTTCAGAAGCCGGTGGAGTCTGCTGAGGGGTGCTTATCCCAGCACAGGGGATGGAACAAATCTCTCTTGGAGCCTGGGCAGCTTGGGAAGCCTGGGGACCTGCACAGTGACACTTCCAGTGCTGCAGTTGCTGAAGCAAGTGCTCCTTGGCTGTTCAGTTTTCCAGTAATTTTCCCAGGCAAATTATGCACCTGCCATAGCCTCAGGAGAAAACATTTTTTTGCCGTAGCCATCAACCGTTCAGAAAATAGAGAGTTATTTTGGCTTCAAAATACTATACTCCCCTCCAACGCTGCATCTTGTTCATGCTGTCATAAAATAGGAAAACTTAAAATGCAGAAGGTGGACTGAAACTACCATCAGGTGTTGCAAGATGTGCTTTCCTATTATTAGCTTTTTTTCTTTTTAAGTAAGAGCCCTTCTACATAAATTCTTGTGTGCGCTATTGGCAAGTCATGTGGAAAAAGAATGTTTGGACAAAGGACAAGGGGTTTTGCGATGGAACGTGAGCAGCTGAGTAACAGTGCAGGGACCCGTCCTGCTATGGCCTGGGGAGTGCAGGCATGTGGAAAATGCTCCTTTTCAGTAGGACAAAGCAAGCAGTTGCCTGGTAAATAAGGCAAACGAATTTAAAATCCCAGGTTAATTGGGAAGCTGATACGAAGCAGGTCTTGTGTATGCTCAGAAGGAGTGGTACAAATAACAGGTAATCTTTACATGGAAATGCAGCTTTCCAGATTTGTCTTGTTTAATATTAAGAAATACCTTTTTTGAATTTTTTTTTGCTTTGCTGTGCTCATGACTTGTTGTTCCTTGGAACTGTGAAATGACGTACGGGTGTGCTCTGCAGAGAGCAATCCAGCCATGCGCTGGGTGAGTGGGCTCAGACATCTGCACAGTATCATTCCCCTGTCACTAGCTGACGGTGGTATAATTAGAAAAGTCATTAATCCTTGCTCAGCAGTGCTAGAAACTATTTATAGCAAGGCAGACAAACAGTACCCTGCATGTTGGGCTAGGGTGGGTATGGAAATGGCTCCTGGTACCGCGTGTATTTTGGGGCCCCAATCAGAGAAAGTGATTTCCTTCTGGGAGGGAATTTCCCTGTTTGGCCACATGCAGACAGATGCAAACTGTCTTCTCTGACCAAGGTATCACCCTCTGGACTTGCCACAGGGGATCACTTTGGACATGGCTGCAGGCTGTCACCATCCCAGGTCCTGTCCTGTCCCTTTTTGTGGGACCCTCTGCCACAGGCACCCTCCAGTGGCCAACGCAGAGCATGGTGCTGGGGCAGGTCTCAGCCAAGGAACAATAATGCATTGACTCAGCTCTCCTTTTCCTTGGTGTTCCTGGGGAAAGGCACGGAACCCAATCAAAACGGCCCTTCTGATAAATTAGCAGTGACAAACAGTATCTGACAGCCCGTTGTTAATACTCACGCCTTGGGACTGAGCTGGCTGTTTGCTGATACGTGCTTGTCTCTTGTCCATGGAGCTGGAGAGCCCCAGTCTACTGGTTTAAACAGCGTTAGACAGCAGCAAGCACCCTTGGCAACTGGTACATAAAAGGCAAATTTGGTAAATGGTTGAGCCTGCCTGGAGGATGATGGAGCAAGTGTTCGTGTGGCTGCTTGTAAAGCTGAATTGCTGTGCCGCAGCGACGGATGTCCTGCGAGCCTTGTTTGGTGTTGGGACAGCCCTGATACTGATAATGTGGTGACAGAAGGCCCCTTAGGGCAGTGCAGTGTGCGTGGAGCTGGTGTCAAGTTTTGCATGGAGGGATCTGAGGGCAGAACCCTGTGCTGCGATGTGCTCCGTCCCCAACAAGGCTGCCCCATCTCCCTGCTGAGCCAGCTCTGCCGGTCCGCACTGGGGTGATCCTCCAGCAGCGCTGCAGCCTGTGTAGGGTGACCAGTTCCGGGGTAACTGGGATTCATTTAAGCAATTAGCAGCCAGGCTTCCCTCTCCTGAGCACCCAGGTGCAACCAGGACGACCAGCACTGGTGTGCTGTCTGCTGGGCTCACATGGGTGCCTGCCCAGCTGGTCTGCATCTCCCATCGCCGAGGGCTCTTTTGGCAGACCACTAGTAGCCACTGGCCTGATTTCTTGCAGCCCCAGCTGCTCCTTGTGCTGGCAGAGCTGCAGCAGGGGAGATCAGAGCAGGGAGCTCACCTCTATGTCTGTGCTTGGGGCTGGCAGCTGGCGCCCAGCTTGTGGCCACCATCTCCTCACGCCTGGTCTCAGCCATTAGGGAGTTCTCAGGATGCTTTTGGCAGGTAGCGGTTTTTACTCACCTTCCCTCCCACTCAGGGACTCCTGCAACGGCCGTATCTGTTCCACTTTCTGTGTTATCACTCTCTAACTCTAGATTGATGCTAGTGGTGTGGGCAGAGAGATTGGTTCCCGTGTCTCTAAGCCAGAGGAAACTGGGGCGTTAGCAATGCTTAGTGAGCTCCAGGCCAAGCAAGGCTGCTGTTTACAGGCTTCTGAGATGAGCTCAGCCTGGGCTAAGGTCCACGTTTTCCCTGTGCAAGAGCCAATCCCTCTGCCATGCTGTACACTCCAGGGGGGTCCTGTGTGCCCGACCCCAGCTGCCCGCTGCATGGCTCCCTGTGCGAGGGCTGCTCTGCTGTCAGAGAGGGGTGGGAGAAACAACAAACCTCCCAGTGCAGAGAGACAATGGTGCAGTGAAGAGCTGCTGGATGTTAACCAGTGCACAAGGAGCCCGCATGACTGGTGCGGGGGTAGCAGTTGCTGGGGAGCGGAGTGTCGCAGGCAGCGGTCTGTGCTGGCGAGGTGCTGGGGACCCTGCGATGCCGTGGTGGGGTCAACTGAGGTGGCACTGATCAGAGAAACGCTCCTGTTGTCAACTTAAACACTTGACTGGGTTTTGCCTAGCGAGGCACAAATTGCATGTCTGTGCGCTGGCAGTCAGGCGTCAGGGTAACCACAGGGGAAATATGCTTTTGTCTGGCCTCACTGCATCTTCCAGGCTTTGCTGTGAGGATTTCTCAGAAGGAAGCATAAAATTGCTTTAGCCTCTGCAATGAGTGGACCAAGCCTTGCTGTCCTCGGGGAGAGGACTGGAATCCCTTGCAGAGGGCAGCAGCTCCCCTCAGGTCCAGCTGCTGGGGCAGCGGCGGGAGGTGGGACAGAACCTGTTGGAAATGTGGCCACTGCAGCTCTGTAATTGTGGGAAGTCCCCAGTGCTGGCTTTGGCTGACAAAAGCAGCTCTCGGGCCCTGTGCTGTGCCTATGGTTTGCCTGGATGATTAAAGGTGACCTCGGAAATTGCATTTCCAAACATCTTCCCCTATCTGTGAGCAATGGCATTTTTCCCAGTGTTTCAGGCTGGGACTGCCTGGGGCTCTTTGTTTAAGCTCCCTGGGTGCTCCGATTCTTATGCACGGAGCTAAAGATGCTGTGCCAGAGCCTGAGATCCTGGAAGGTGTCTACAGTTCAGCCTTTTGTTATGCCCAGGATTAAAAGCTGCAGTTGAGGATGAGCTAACGAAATCAAAGTAACCTATCTAGGGACATCCTGCAGGCTTGTTTAACGGTGTGATGGAGCCAGGGTCAGCCACTGGTTCAGACTGTTTCAAACAGCATGAGCTGGCAGAAGGGCCCACAAACCTCAGAGAAGAGGCATGTAGTACTTTAAACATGCTTCGCAAACTTCGTTTTGCAAAAAACAATGCTGCTGCCTGCTCTAATTTCACTGCTGAATGTCAGGAAAGGAGAAGTCTAGAGGGTGTCAAACCTCAGAAGAGAATCTGAACTGTCACTATCTCAAAGGAGGGGAGACTGCCCCAATCTGGGGAGGGCAGTGCACAGGAGACTGGATTCCTGGCTGCACCTCAGGCAAAGCCAGGGAGATGCTGAGGTGGCTGCGGAGCCACAGGGCAAAAAGAGCCTTGTGTGGGGCAAGCATAAAGCACCTGGTCAAGGCACAGCCCCTTTTGGTGGGAACTGCAGAGGCTTCTCTGGAAAGCCTGAATGGGTCTTGGAGCCCCTGGGATGCCAAACAGCATCTTCTCCCAGGGCAGCTCCTCTACTGCTGACGGAGATGGGTGATAGGGACAGCACAATTAGGGTAGCATTTTTCCCTGCTTTAGCTTGCTGACCTTGCTAAAAGAACAGCCTCACACTGCCTGCACATGGCCATGGGGTTTGTCAACCCGCAATACGAAGCTTTGCTCCAGCTTGTGTCTCCTTTCTCCAGACAGGCAGAGCTGCTGCTGCTCCCCAAGCCAGTGCTGTTCCATGTTCCGCATCCATCTGCAATCTCTGCTCCCATCGGGAATGGGAATTAGGTGTGGGAGAGGGGTGGCAGCAGAGCTGGAGGTCGCTCTGGTGACTGTAGCAGCGTCACCTGCACTGATGGCACAGCAGGGATGGGGAGTGCCAGCAGCTTTGTGTCCCCGGAATGGAGGTCCCTGTTCAGGCAGATGTTGCTGCAAGGATGTCTCATAAACACTGTGCAGGTGACTGTGCCTTTGCCTACGGTTTCCTCTCCTCTTCGCTCCCCCGTGCCTGCCAGATCAGAAAACGGAGCATGGATGGCACAGTACAAACCAAGGGAGGGAAGGGAAATAGCGAGCGCTGAGAGGAACAACAGATGTTGCTGCATTGCACTGTAGACCATCATCTATCGTCTCTCCGGAATTCACTCTGAATCTGCAAGCTGACATTCAATTAGTGGCGTTTCAGGGGAGGGCCTGGAATGATGCCCTTTGCTGCCCCCTGGACAGAGTGGCATTTGCACTGTGACAACAGTTTTACTGGAGTGAGATAAAAAGTAGATTTTTAAAGTGTAAAATGCAGGTACTTCCAGCCATTCCCCCCTCTGTTTGACAGGGTGACCTGCCCATAGCTAGTCCTGGTTGTGATATGTGTGGCCGGATTTTGCCGTGTCCTTTGCCGTGCTCTGATGTGTCAGCACCGAGCTGTGAATGCAGACGGGAGCTGGGCCTTCCTGTGCCTTGTGAAAAACCCAAGTATTAATTTTACTTTGCTTATTTCCCTTCCACCCAGTCTTTGCCATGCCCCTTGACCTGCGGAGTGACTGCTAATTAAGAAAATGGTTTTGAAGACAGTGGGTTTCTTTTCTTCCTCCCTTGGGCAAAGAGGGGTAAGCTGAGCTTTTCCACCAAGGACAGATCAATAGTCCTGCAGGGCTTGGCTCTCATTTATCCTCCGGCCACGTTGTGCCACAGGTTACGCTTCCAGACTTGCCATATTGCGAATGTGTGGTCTTAGCACAAAGGGAAACCAAAGCAATGGTGTGTTCTCCTGGGCAGCAAAGCAACACGGAGCTGTGCTTGCAGCTGTGACAAAAATCCTGTTTATTTCTGGAGGTTTTTATAATTATTCACGGGGCTATGTAGTGCCTCAGGAGCTGGATGTCACAGCAAAGCAGTAGTTTAGTAGCAGACAGACCTGGGGTTTCATGGGGGAAAACCTGGTTTCTGTTTCTGGCAGGTCACAGGTCCCTCCTGGCGCCGGCAGCAGTGATGGGTGCCTGCTCCACCTCCTCGTGGTGCTGCGGGGACACGGGGCTGCAGGTCACCCTCCTGCACAGGGACTGAGAAGGAAGGTGAAGGATGTGGGGTTTTTTGGATGCCTTGGGCCGTATCTTGCCCTTCTCTGAGGCCTTTGCCTTGTTTTTCTCCAGTGCTTCAGAGGTTGCACCAGTCTGGAAGCCATGTAAATGCCAGCGTTCGTTAAGCATGCTCTAGGCTGGACCAGCACCATGTTTGACATGCCAAAGTAAGTGAGAGCATTTGGATGAGTGACTGGTTCCTGTGTTTCAGGTGCCCACCTGGTAAGAGGCGTTCCTGTTGCAGAAAGCCTCTGGGCACCAGGGCAGGTGTCATCATCCTTGCTGCTGGCCCCGGTGCGGTGAGTGTGCGGGTCCGTGCCGCCCCAGGGCAGCGGGTGCTGGGGCTGCGTGTGGCATGATGGCAGCTCCAGCAGCGCTGCTGCAGGGCCCAGCTCCCTGCGTGCCCTGCCGTGCATGCCAATTAACTGCCCTCCAGACAACACTGCCATATTTAATTGGTGGCTGGAAAATATTCTGCTGAACAGCCCTGCGGGGTGATGGTTACTCTACCGTGTGCTCGCTATGGACGGGGCGTAGCTCGGCCTTTGGGAGGAAGCGGGGCTGGTAGAAGAGGCAAGTTAACCAGTCTGGCTGCCCACCAGAGTAAAATTAGAGAGAAATGGATGTATTTTCTTTCTGGAAAGGAAAAAATATAGTGTTCCCATAACAATACAAGGAATCTGAAATATTTCATAGCCACAACGTGTGTAAGAGGAAGGGTAAGCTTCCTCTGGGTGAGGCGGTTGGATTGGAAATTCGATTATTTACTCGGCTGCTAGTCTGTCGGCATCTACCTGCAAGCGAAGGGAGGTTTGTGCCTCCCTCTCGAGGCAGAGGGTAACTGATGCCCTGCGTGGGTTGGGATATTTAGCGGGGGCTGTGCATGCTGTGGTCCCGGGCAGCCCCTGGCAGCGAGGGCATGTGGTGATGAGGTGCAAAAGCAAAGATGTCTCCAGACAGCACCCGCCAATGGAAACGGGGTGGAACCTGGGCTGACCGGGCTGCTCTAAGGGGGAAAAATGCCCATGATGGCTCAAGCAGTGCTGTGGGCATCTGGCTCAGGGAATGTAAAGAACTGACGAGGACTTGTAGGCTGTGCAGGGCCGGGCTGTGCACGCTGGCGAGCAATGTCCCCATGCTGGTGGCACATCTGGAGAGCCTGGCCCAAGGTGTCGATCAGGCTGTTTCTGTCCCAGCCTGGCAGCTCCACTCATCCGTCTCAATCTCCTGCTTCCTGGAGGCACCAGGATGCCACGCAGCCCCTCCAGAGCCTCTCCCGCAGGGAAACGGCCCCGTTTGTTCTCAGCTTTGTTCCGTGGCTGTGGTAACCTCTCCCTCTTTGGAGAATAAGATGTTAAAGAGCTTTTGAAAGTGATCAAACCCTTCAGCTCCACTGCTGTGATTAATCAATCACAGCCGCTGCTTTACAGGTCCTTGTTTTGAGGCGTTTCAGGTTGTTCCAAAGTTAGCGCAGCTCAGGGTGAGTAAACACATTCCTGAGCCCTGTCAGGGTGCTGGAATGGAGCAAAAGCTGAACTTTCCAGTGCTGTGCTTTGTTCGAAGCCAAGGCTGCCCAAGGCTGTCAGGGACAGCCATGGGGCAGCCTGTTTGTTTGGCACAAAGGAGGGCAGTAATGAATTACTCATTCTTGCCATTTTTTCCTGCAAAAAAGAGTTCTGCTCAGAGGCATTTCGTTTAGGGAGCCTCGTGTGCCCCACCGGGCTGTGCCGTGCTGGCATGCCGAGCTGTCACTGCAGGGATGCTGACAGGCTCTTGAGGGGAGGGATCCTGCCAGGGAGGGATCAGTTCCTGCTCCAGTGGGTTGGGAGGGACTTTTCAGATCACCGAGTCCAGCCATCAACCTGACACTGACAAAACCCATCACTAAACCATATTGCTAAGCACCACATCTACCTGTCTTTTAAATCCCTCCAGGGATGGGAGCTCCACCACTTCCCTGGGCAGCCTGTTCCAATGTTTGATAACCCTCTGAGTGCCCCCAAAGCTGCCGCTGGCACGGAGCTTCCTCCAGCAACAGTGCAGTGCATGGACACCCTCCTGTCCCTTCCTGGTGGCTGGGGAACAGGCAGCATCCCAAAATGCTCCGTGGGTGAACGTGGAGAAAGGCAGCTACTGCTCTGCAACCGTTGGGGTGAGTGTGCTCCACGGGCAGAGGTTGCACCTTGAAAAATTTTAAAGGCTTTATTAATTTGTAAGTTATTTCCCACATTTCTTGTGCTGATGCTGCCATTACAAGGGAGCAGGGGATGCTCCTGGGAATTACATAATCCTAAAAAAAAAAAAAGTGAGGAAGAGATTTACAAAATATAGAAATATCTCTTCCCTGGATGGCAGCTGCATCATTGCAAATATTGTCTGATGTGCCCTCCTTAGCACTGAAGTATCTGAGGCTCCAGGTGGCAGCTCTAAGGAGTGTGTGTCAATTTTGGAGGCTTAGATGCATGGCTTAAATGCTTCTTAGCAGTTATTTTTTTTTTACGGCTAAAGAGCCAAGCAGGATCATGAAGCATCACAGCTCAGATAGTTTATAAAACTGCTGTCAAGCAGATTAAGCTAGAAATGGAAAAATTGCTGGTGAATCTTTTTGTTTCTTTCTATGTTTGTGTGATAGAGGGTGATTTAAAGTCCATTTCACCCCGCAGGTGAGGATCCAGATACCTGGTAGCAAAAGTGCAGCAGAGGGACTCAGCCAGCTACGTTGTGCAAACAAAATCCCTGAGACTGTCTGCAAAATATACTTAATAGAAACAAATCAGACTAAACCAACTCACTTCTTAAAGGCACTCCAGACACCCCGTTGGTGACCATCAGCCAGAGCTGAGCTGTGAGTGCTGGGAGATACAGGATACCAGCCAGATTCTGCCATTACTGTGTTACTTATGCAATATACGCTTTCCAGTAAGGTGTAATGCTTAAGACAGCATTTTTGTCAGGGTCTGGGAAAGGTGATACCTAGAGAGCAGAGCTCTTTCGTGAGAGCCTGTATTTGCTTTGACTAGCCAAATGTTCAAAAGGGGAATGAAGCGTGTTTGGTTTTACCTGGCATTGGAAGTTAGGGCATTCCACATCTCAGCACACAAGATGAGCGTCCCCCAGTTCCTGCAGAGTGCAACCCCCTGTTCCCTTGGGCTGTGAAGACCTTAGAGACATCTCACCTCCTCTGCAGAGACCCAGCACACTCGTCCCTGCTGCTCCATGGGAGCAGAGGGAGACAGAGCAGGGCCATATTAACTGCCTTTCTCCTTGTTGTTTGCATGTGCAGCACAGGCTGGAAATGTCACCTCACAAGGCTTGGAGCACAATCTCTCTCCGCTCCATCACGTCCCTGTTTCTTCCCGAACTTGTAAGGCTCCTGTGCTGGTGAATGAGGTGCCTGCCAACTCAGCAATGCTGGGACAGAAACCCTTGCGGTACCGACCTGGTCCTCGCCCTCCGTATTTTGTGATAAGCACAAAGGAGGGCAGTGAGATTACATTGCCACTAAAGTTTTGCGTTGGCAGAGGGAAGGTGTATGGGATTGTGCTCGTTTACACCCTGGTTTTTTTGACTCTCAGTCTGAATGCTGAAGTGACTTTTACCCTGGAGGGTACTGTGTACAAAAAATAAGCAGAGTCTACTCTCTTTCTAGATTTAGCTGTCACTGGATTTTGGAGTGGGGAGATTGGTGTGGTTAAATGGCTGTGCATTACAGATTCCTGGGCATGTGTGTGTGGGGCTGCATTATGGACTGTCTCCTCGTTGCAGCGCAAGGCGTCCTCGCTCCATAAACCCAGGGTCTTAAAATAAGTGCGTCATCTACAAAAGTGTGAATCTGGAAGTAAATCTGTTCCCCCTGGAGCCTGCGAATATCCTCCACAGCCTCTGCCCTGCAAATCAGATTTGGGGCGTCCTTACAATTTCACAGGGAGGAAAATCCCTCCCGGGTGCTGCGGTTCGGGCTGCGCCGGGCAGCCCTGCCCTGCCCGAGCCCGGGGGCTGCCCGGGGCGGCGGGAACCGCTGCTGGGGCAGCTCCGGCCGGCAGCGGGAGCGGGCTGCGGAGCGACCGGTGCCCCCCTGCGGAGCGCGGCGGAGCCAATCGCTGCTGCCAGGGGTGGAGCCGGAGCTACGGCCCGGACCCGCCCGGCGCCTTCCCCGCGCAGTCGGGCCGGGCTGCGGGAGGAGCCGGTGCGGGGAGCGGAGCCCGGCTCCCGCCGTCTTCCGGGGCAGCATCGCCGGAGCGGAGCAGCGCGGCCGCCCCCGCCGCCTCAGCCCCGCCCGCCGCACCGAGGTACCCGCCGGCCGGTCCGCGCCCCACCGCGTCTGGTGGTTGGAGTTGGAGGAAAGTTTGATGGGGAATTGGGGATGTTGGGTGTGGGATCTGGTGGGATCGCTGGGAGCGGCTGCCGGGGCGGTTTTGGTACTCTGGGGTGGTGTTGGTACCTCTGGGGGGGTTTTGGTACCACCAGCGCTGCTGTGGAGAGGCAGCCCATGCTCGGGGGTCTGACCCAGCACCCACTGTGCCACCCCGGACCCTCAGCGGCAGGTTGAAGGTGGCCAGCGTAAGCAGTGCTGAGCGGTCCAGCCCCAACCCAGGTGTTAGGATGTTTTCCCAGTGGAGTTTTGACTGAAGGCTGCATCCACCTGTGGGCTGGTGGCCACAGCCGGGCAGGCCTCTCGCTGCAGGCATCCCCTGCGCTGGGCTGTCGGTGCAAACGCAGGGTGCTTTTACTGAATGGGCTCTGTGCAGGCGTCCCCACAGTCCAGCGTGGGAACAGGAGGTCCTGGAGCTGCAGGATGTGAGCGTGGATGTCTGCAGATGCAGGAAAACAAGCTTATTCTCTATGTTGTTAGGGAAGTTTGGAGAACATCCCAAGTTAGCACCACTTAGAGCGTGAAGGCACGTTTCCAGGGAGGCAGCTGAGCACAGGGGGCTGGGGCTGCTGTCCCCGGGCGCAGCCCTGACCCCACTCACTGCAGCACCTGCCGGAAAGCAGCAGCCAGCCTGTGTGGCTGCTCATCAACAGCGAAGGGGGATCGATCTGTGCATCTCCGTGGGGTTGGCTCACCCCATGTGTTGTACTGAGGTTTTCCGTAGTCTGAGAGCCTGAGCAAAAGCTGTCCCTTATGCAGCACGAGCTAGGTGACTGCTGTTCTGGGCTGCATGAAAGATCTGACCCTTGAGCCGTCTGAATTGCTGGTGATCTGTATCCATTGATTAGCGATAACACCTGGGCAGCGCCCCCTCGGCTCCTAATGTTAAACATGCTCCATTTGCTGCCCTTCAGGCAGACACATGCTCCTTTTGCCCTCCTCTGGTGTTGGAGTGACCTTAGTGTGCAGTATTGGGTGAAGAACAAGGTTTGCAAAGCCTCGAGGAGACAGTTAAAAATCACCAGTTTGTATTTTCTGCATGAGATTGTGCCGTTGGCTCTCGTTTGAGCACGTGCAGTCCCTCTGCAAAACACAAACAAGCGGCTCTGGAATGGAAGAGTTGAGCAGGGGGAGCGGGGGATGCTGCTGGAGAGGGGCAGCCTGGGACGGGGGACACTGAGTGGAGGAGTGGCAGCTTCAGGGCTCTCGTCATGCCACAGGAAAGGGACAGTGACCTGGAGCGTCTCCTGCCACTTCTCCTTGCACTGTGCTGCGGGGCCGGGAATGGCAGGGACCTGATAAACAATTTTATAAGAGGTATTTTGATAAAGGTTGCTAGACAGTGACTCATCTACTGTAGGAAGGGACAGGAGGGAGGGGCAGCACAAGAGCTTTCTAGAGTAATAGTGGGTCTTTCCCCTTGATTTTATTGGAAACAATGGGGCAGGAATCCTTTATTACTCCCAGAGTGGTGTAGACCTGTCGATTATAAACCTCCTGATCCCAATGCCCCTGTCCCTGCTCTGGCATCTCCTGCATCTCTTTCCCTGTGGAGGATCCTGCCTCCTGGGCGCATCCTGGGGTGGGATGGCTCCAAAATTTGGATTGCCCCGCACTTGATTTTATCTGATCATTCTTAGTCATTTCTAAGTCACTCCAAATAATTAATCCTTGTCCCAGCGTAGCAGTTTGCACCGCGTTTCTATGTGTGTACCCGGACGACTTGGGTGCACGCATTTTGGAAGTCACTTCCCTGGGCTCTGAGTTGCACTGCCTTAACTTTCCTCCTGCACCCAGCCTTTCCCCTTCAGACTTTTCCACCCTGCTCTGCCCTCTCCTGTGCTGAAAAGCCTGGAGGAGATGGAGTGCTGCTGCATTTCCACCTCCCCAGGTGTGCTATAGAGCATGTACTGCACCCTGACTGCGCCCCCAGCTATTCACAGCATTGCTGACTAACCCTCTTGAGAAGGTGGTGTCTATGCATGGAAGTGTTTTGCTGATGTTTGCCTGGATCTGGTTTATTTGCTGCTTCCAGTTTGCAAAGGACTTGGTGCAGCCAGTTGATCCTTGCTGACTTATCACCTCCATCCCAGTGACCCCAGCTTTCTCTGGGTGGTTTATGGCTCGGTGGACGGCCCAGCACCACTAACACCCCTCTTCATGAGATCTTTCGTCTGAGATCTGCCTGAGAAGGCTGATGGCCAGCCTGGTCCAGCTGTGGGTTTATCATCCCTCCCTGCAGGGGTTTTGCTGTTGAGGGGGGGGGAAAATCCCCAAACCCACCACCAAACATCCCTCCTCCTCACTGATTTGATCCATCGGTGATCAAATGTAGATAATAATAGTGGTGATTTTTTCAGAAATATTTCTTTGCAAGAAGCAACTTTTGGCATCTTTTTCAGACTTGTAAGACTCTGATCAGATCATTTTTCATTGCAGGGTGTTGTGCAAAGTCAGGGGGCTCCCAGGAGCCCCTTGGAAGTCACTGCAGGGTCTGAGATGGCCAGGCAAGGCTGGGGCTGGCTGGCATGGTCCTCGCGGAGGGTGGCCCAGGCTCTGCCAGGTCTGGGTTTCTCACTGTATCTGGGTTAAGCTCCCATGGAACGAGGTGTGACATGAGATCCAGAACTGGTTTGAGAGAACAGAACGGGGCCAATTTCTAGGCCAGAACGGGGCCGCTGGTGTTCCCAAGGGTGGATTTGGGTACAGAAAGAGATGAAGGTCAAGGCTCCCACCTCCCCCGTTGCCCAGGTCCCTTCCTCCCTGGGATGCTGAGGGAATCGCCTCCCTGACGGCTGCCGGGCAGGTAGCAGGACATATGGAAGCTTTATTATTCCTTGCAAAGTGTGAAAAACAGCCCTTGCTGAAGAGCACTGGAGTTGGGCAGTGCAGATGGGGCTGCCCCCAGGAATAGCAGCAGCTTTGGGAAAGGGGGAAGGCTTTCTTCTCCTCTGCAGGGAGCCTTCACTGTGTGTGCATCACAGAAGGAGGGTTTAACAGAGACAGGCTTTGCTGTGTCGGGTTTGCAGCTGTGACCTTCAGGCAGCTTGTGGGTGAGCCTGGAGAGGCACTGGCTTAATGGGATGGTGCAGCTTTGCCCCCTTCATTTCAGTTCTTCTGTAATTTCTTTGGCACTTTGTTGGCACCGCACTCAGCATCCCTGTCCTTCCAGGGAAGGATGTGCCAAAGGCTCCTCTCCAGACTTGCTGGGGTGGTGGAGAGGTGAGCCCAGGTTGCGGGGCACCCGTGCCACCGAGGGCTGCTGAGGCTCCTGGTGCCCTGCCCAGGATGCAGAGGGGACCGATGCCCGAGGCGCATCCCACTCCCTTCTGCCACTGCCTGAGCAATTCGGTTAAGTATGGCCTTATCTATAGGCATACGTGTGGGTATATATTCCTCAGGAGGAATTAAATACGTATTTTTCTGGGCTGTGGGTTTTGTGAGCGCCATGTGTAGGCAAACAAATGGGTTTCCAGGATCTCTCATGCTCCACTGCCAGCTCAGCCTGGCCCTTGCACGAGAGCATTTGGGTCTCTGCGTTTCTGGTCACCTTGCAGCGGGCACAGGCGGTGATTTCTGCTCTCCCTGCCTTTGCGCCTTGTTCTGCTGACATCTGCATTTCTCCTCATCTTGAAGGTGTGAACGCTTCTACCTGCCGCCACCTTCTGCTCCTGCAGAGCAGGAGATGGCATTTTGCAGGGGGCTGGGGCGGCCATGCCATTCGCTTCTTCATTTATTAATTAGAAAGAAATAAAGTTGCAGGGAGATCAGATTTTGAGAAAGACCTAGAGTTCCCAAATGCTCCCAGAGGATAGATCCCTAATTGCTCTCTAATTGCATTAGAGTTTAATTTGTTGTTGTTCTTACTGTAATGTTCCCATTTTTTCTCATCAGTTTGCTTTGTTCCATTAACTAGAAATGGCTGGAGATGAATATTCTCCATATTAAAACTTGCCTGTTGTGCAATGCCAGACAGCTTTTGGACAGCTTTTGGACCTTTAATGTGCTGCGGGGGCCGCCAGTGGCTCACCCTGCCATGTCCATCCGATGCTCAGTGTGGGGAGTTCACGCCTGTGCTGCAGCGCTGGTCCCGTGTTGGAGTTTTGCCCATATGCGGAAGGGTCAGCCCTGGGAGTTTCTGCAAGACTTTGCAGTTTGGGTGACACCAAGCCAAGGATCTGTTGGCCAGTGAGTATGGCAGAGTCGGTGGCCCTGGGCTGTTACTGCAGGTGCCGCTGCCAGCGGCCACTGGCTGCGCACCGCTGCGGGTCCAGGGTGGCTTGCAGGGCACTGCCCCCGGGCCCTGCAGCGGATGGGGATGTGGCAGGAGGAAAAGGGGCTTGCTGTGAGCCGGGCATCGCTTTCGGAGGGAGGCGGTGGGTGCAGGTGGGCGGCGAGGTCTGCCCTGGGGCAGTGCCGTGTCCTGCCTTGGGGTGTGCGTTGGATCCAGCCCCATCGCCCCTTGGCATCTGTGGGACGAGAGAGACATGGGGAGGTGAGTGGCTGTTGCTGTCTTCCTTCCAGGACACCACAAAAAGCTGAGCCAAGCTCGCCCAGAGCAGCTCGCGAGCAGCAGCACTTCAAAGGGCTTGTTTAATCCATTTCTCCAGAGCACAGAGGGGGAGCAGGTCTGGAAATGCAGCCGGGAAGCTTCAAAAAGGGCTTTCAGGAGATTCATTTGGAAAGCGATATGGGAGAAGAATATTGCTCCTCTTAACTCCAACGCAGAAATACATTTGTTTAGTCATGTTAAAGGGGAAATGGGGCAGAAGATGGAGTTAAGCTTGGAGCTGCTTCTTGCCAATGTATGTTTGTTGGTGAAACAAATCCTCAAGGTGGGAGAGTATAAATAAACCTTTTCAGTGTATCAGCCTCGAGGCCTGAAGGTGTCACCTGTCTCCCCCCTTGATCCCGTTGCTTATAGGTGACATACATACTGCCTGTGTGTGCATCACACAGGGTACCTGAAGGAGGCCCTGGCTGCCCGTGAGATGGCTGGGATGGAGCTGCACCCGTGGCTCTCAAGGAGCGGCATCAACGCCAGGAGATGCAGGGAACTGCACTGTGAACTTAAAACCCCTCCTAAATTCTCTCCGGCCGTTTAAAAACAGTGGGTGGACTTGATGGCAAAGTGAGACATTGGTATTTAAAGCTGTCTTGAAGGATACAGCCACAGCCATGACACCCAGCAGCTAGCTGTGAATGAGGCACGCGCTGATTTTGAAATTACATAAAGCAGAGGGGAGAAGCTCTGAGCGCTGGGTCTGCAGCACCCAAAGTGGCTTGTCAGAAACCACAGGAACAGGGCGGAATTGAACACCCGCTGCTTTTGAAGCCATAAATTAATCGGTTAAACCCCCTGTTGTATGGGATGCTGTACCAGCTCCTCTATTATTTGAAACACAATAAGTGCATGTGCACTGGCGGTATTATATTAGTAAAAGGGACAGAAACCTGAGCGGCCTCCGCAGTGTGGCTGCCCCCAGCCCGGGCTTTGCTCTGCATCCCACTGCGGAACCACTGCCCTGAGCCTTGGGACCCTCCAGGGATGTGACCACATGCTCTGGGTGAGCAAGTGGAAGACTGGAATGAGTAATGGGATTTTTCCTGCCCACCATGCAAAAAAATAAGAAATGTTTGTGTGTTCGCGCTCATGCCCCGGCGTGTTGGATGGTGCCGTGGTCAGAGCTGGGCTGAACCGCGGAGCATTTCGCCTGTATCAGCCGAGACCCCACGTCGGGGGACGCTGGTGTCACCCACACCCACGCTTACCTCCTCTTCGGACTGTGCACGACCTTGGCTTGAGTGACAGCGTGTGGCAGCGAGCGCCAGAGTTTAGCTTGACTTAAAACAAGAACTAATCAATCAGCTTTGTGTTTTCCACCCTACAGCGTCACTGGTGAAAGAGTCAAGATGATAACTGTGGATCCAACTGCTCATTTGAAAAATACTGAGTGATTATGCAAGTTTATGACAATATTATTTCCTGCCACCAGAGATGCTTCATGATACTACTAATTGTAGCAATAATTAATCCGTCTAATTTCCAAGCACACGGCTGTAGTTCACAGGAGCCTGGCGGGGACAGGAGCCACGCAGAGTGTGGGGACCTGTTCTTTTCTCTCTTTGATTGTCAGACATTTTTACTGCAGTTTCAGCTTGCCGTGCTGAGGTGCAGAGGCTGCGGTCTCTCCCACCTGCTCCTGGGGGTTCGGGCTGGGGTGTCACAGGGGATCCCCCCACGTGTGATGATGGGCATTGCTTGGACAGAGGGAGAGGAAGCGATGAGTTATTTTGCACCACTCTTGACGCCAGGCACAAATGACATTGCAAAGCAGGGTGGAACCGAGTTCTTGGTGCTGTTTGTTGTTATCTTCACTAATTTGTGTTTGTGAAACCCTTCAGAAGTTTCAGTCTCTTTCTGCAGCACAGGCTGTTTGTACTTCAGGCTTTTTCTAGTTCTCAGGCTCTGTTACGGTTTGAGCCAGCTCTATCACTGCTCGTGCCGAGGAGGTCGCGGGGCTGTTTCATATCGTCTCTGCCAGTTGATGCAGATCATGGTGAACCCCGTTACATGCAGTCTTAGGGAATAAGTCATGTTTTAGTCAGCGTTTCATTCTCATCTGGCTCTGATTGTACAGGTGATGGTTTACTTCGGGAATTTGGTGTTACCTGTTGGATGCTTTCCTGTTTCTCAGAAATCCTCTACTGCCAGATCTTTGCCTCTGGTGGGTGCAATAGCTGAGACATCTCTTCAGTCTGTTTTTTGGGAGAAGTCTTTGCCTTTTCAGAAGTTTTGGATCTGTGTGTGCATGATGCAAAGGTATTTTTCTGCCCCTACCAAAGCACAGGGATTGTTTTTGGTTTGGCAGATCATAGCAAAAGTGTTTTTCAGCCTTATTTCCTCTCAGAGAGAAAGGCTGATGGCCATGAATGAAGGCTAACTTACAAACCCCACTTTGAAAACTGATGTGGTATGAAGCACATTAGCTTGTTTTAATGCCTTTTTGTTGCTTCTCGGTACACGGGGGACACCTAATAAACACGGTAGGAACAGGAGCCCCCATACTCTGCAGAAAGAGGGAGACCTTTCCAAACCCTGGAGTCAAAGCCAGTCTCCCAAAGGAGCAGCCAGTGCCCAGCACAGTGTGCCCTACTCCAGCCCATTTAATTTCTCACTGACGAAAATAGAATAATTAGCGTTTCTGGAGACCCTTTAACACATGGAGCTGGAGCACTTCAATGGGCATTGATGAACCATTTCTCATCACTCCTCTGTTGGTAAGGGACAGAATAGTGTTGTAGGTTCTTTTCTGGAGGGGAAAATGAAGCGCAAATTATCCAAGTGGCTTGCTAAAATGCTCCCAAATACAAGGCAAGTCTGACAAGAAACTTAAAAGTCCAGCATGCTTTTGCTCTGTGTGCATGAGCATGGGAGATGCTTCTGCTTCTTAGAAGAACAAACAAAAGAAGGGTTGTATTTTTAAATCAAGGATGGGCAAAGAAAAATAAAAGGCTGTAGGAGGGATGTAAATGTTTCATGTTTTACTTAAGATAAAGCTCCTTGTTGTTTGCTGTTGGACACAAATCTAATTGACAGATTACATGATAATATGAAGAAGTTTAATGAAATCTGCTGATACCCTTTAGAGTATGTGGAATTTGGATGTGCAGTTAAATTAGACAAGGGGTTTAGCTGCTCCATGCTAACTAGGGGACTTAGATACAAAGGATTTGCATTCCTGGTGTCTTGTTTCTAAATCACTTCATTGATTACAAAAAGCTGTGCTGTAGCAGGGGAGCTGTAGCTGAGGAGAACAGAATCCATCAGTCATTACAAGTAGGGGAGTTCCTGGCTGGGTTGCTCGGCTGCCCTGGGGGGACCTGGGCTCCTGTAAATCCTCACTGGGTGGCCCTCGGTGAGGCGGCAGATATTGGATATGTTACGGAATGGAGGAAGGACCGTCCCAGGGAGGGGAGAGGAGCTCAGCCTGTCTGCGGGAGCTGGGATGAGGGTGAGGATAACCAGGAACATCTCTGCTTCTGCTGTCACTAACTTCGTTAGCCTTTGCTGGGCAGGGAGCTTTTAGTGCTGTCAGCAAGCAAGCAGTGACATTAAACTGATTTGGGGTTAGTGCTGTTGAGGCTGAAGCTGGTTTTGGGAAGAGGTGCTGTTGTGTAGGCAGCTGGGCCAGCGTACAGGCTTTTATCATGGAATTCAGTATTAAAATAATCCCCCATCAGTGATGGACAGATTTGTTCTCTGAAGGCTTCTTCTAAGCTCGTTGCCACCTTACATGGCTTTGCCTCTTGGGTTTCTGAGCTGAAGCTGATGGGGAATGACAAGCCCTGATTATGCAAAGTACCAAAGGCTACGAGCTGCAGGCACGGGATTCAGCCTGACTCGCTTCCTGCTGTTCTGTACGTTATTAGGGAGCCACAGGAAAAAGTAGGTCCTACTTATCCAAAAATAAATGTGGTGTCCTGATTGTAATTGCCGAGAAAGGCTGCGCGGGGGCCACTCGCCGGCTTCTCCCCCCGCCTCGGCTCCTGCTGCGGCGCCAGGGCCGGGCGGCAGCACCCCCGACTTTCGGGGTGCCGACAGCCTGGCAGCGTGGACCGTGCTCCCGGGAGGCTCAGAGACTATTTATGCATCTTTTTGTGTGAGACCACCGTTTCCATAGCAACCACGAGCATCACATGGTAACCCCGGCTGCGCAGCATGGGAGCCCGCAAGGCGCCTTGCTGCGCCCTACGCTGCCGGCCCTGCGACGCCCCGGGGGCTGCGAGTCCCCAGGGCAGGGGAGGGCGGGACAGTGCCATGCTCGTGGCTGGGGGTGCCGCGAAAGCTGCCAAAAATGCCTCCCTGGGTTGCGAGTTGCGCGGAGGGGAGAGCGGTGGGAGGATTCCAAAGGGGAGGCAAACAGGAGGGAAAGGAGCAGGCGCTGGGGCTTTGTGCCAGGCACTGTCGGACCAGGCGTTCTCCCCAGGATGGGGCTCGGCCAGGGCTTAGTCGGGGTGAATCTGTTTCTGCAGGGAGGTGCCAGCAGCAGAGATGCCCCAGGGTACCCCCTCTCTTGCCCATATCAGCTCTCTGCATCCCAGTATGAGCCAGTTCCTCCCCTCTGCCATCTGACTAACCCAGACCCTCCATCTCCGAGTGCAGCCTCTGACTAAGCCTGCACGGGTCTGTTTTAACCCCTTTTTTCAGGAGGTTCCTGAGCTGTTCCTGCAGCTAAGGGGCCAAGCCATGCCACCCGGCCGTGCCGGAGCGAGTGCCAGAGCCCCGTCCTTGATGTGTGTGGGATGCAGAATTGATGCCGTGAGGCACCAAATGTGATTGCTCTTCATTCAGTTCCTACAAACTTTATCAAAGCAGTCACAATATATCAGTCTCCTTTTTTAAATATATTTTTGTTCAAGTCAGCACATGTTTGCAATTAAATCCTACCACATGACGTAATGTGAATAATTAGAACAATTCATGTATATAACCGGATACACGCTTTTGTCGGGAAGGCTTGGTCTCACTCTCGTAATTGCAGTGTAGCTCCCTTTAAACTTGGCAGCATCCTTCCTCCATCACCCCCGGAGGCAGTTCGTGGCACGGAGGGCTTGCTCTCTGCTGCACGAACAGGTCTTTCCTTTGCTCTCTAAATCTACATGCTTGTAATTTCCTCGGCTTGCCCTTTGTTCCCACCTCAGACAGCCAGTAGGTCAAAAAGGCACCCGCTGGATTTTACTGCCTCATGTACTCTCGCATCTCTGTTGTTTGCTCCTCGCAGTGCTGTGAGGGGACACGGAGCTCCCCACGTACCCTGAGTCTTGGCCCTGCTGCTCTTCTGCCAACGACGCATCGCCCGCCCTCGAGGCTTCCCTCTGGCCACGGGACACTGCTTTTCCTGACACGTTCATCGTTGTGTTTGACTTTTTTTCTTTTTTCTTGCTTGGTTCTGCTATTTATAAATGGCACCTCCGTGATGCCTGTGATGCAGCGAGGAGGTGGGAACATCTGGCAGCTCCCCCCGCTCACCAGTCTCAAGGGAATCCAATGAGACATCCCTGGCGAGATCCTGCTCCCGCGGCTGGATCCCACATGGAGGAGCTCCCCAGTCCCCTCGGGGTCCCAGGGGGTGTTCCTCTCCCCGTGTGTGGAGCATGCAGTGCTCTCTCGGTGCAGGCAGCAAGCACCAATGTAGAAGCTGCAAGACTCCTTTCAAAAACATCATCTCCATCCATCGAGAGGACCCCGCTGCTGTTCAAGCATCCCCTTCTTAGTCCTGGCAAACATCGAGAAGTCAGTCCCAGAAAAGGAGCAGTTAGGCTGCTGACGCTGGGGGAAGTTGTGCAGAGTTGGGCGTTTGGGGTGCTGGGGTTGGGACTTGTCTGCGCTGAGGCTCCGTTTCCTCCATGTTGCTCTCCGCAGCCCCTCCTCTGTGTTTCGACACATGCAGCAGACACGTGCGGGATCTCTCCGTCTCCCCAGCTCATGCCACACACAATCTTGTTCTGATTTTCAAGGCTCCAATAAAGCGTGTCAAAATGCATCAAAGGCTGAGTGCAGAAGTGAAGCAAATTGACTCTGGAGAGGATTTCAGGAATGGAGGGAGTAGGGAGATGGCAGATAAACCCCAAACCAAACAAAAATTGCAGGGAAGGTGAAGCATGTCAGAGACGGCAGATGTGCAGCACAGCTGGAGGGACACGAAGCATCTTTGGTCTAGCAGGACAGGAGAAACTGAAAATGGCACATGCGATGCGTCCTCCGAAGATGGGTACCTCTTGGTGTACAGGGACACCCCACCACCCCCTCCGGGACGCAGGATTATTGAGGCTCCATCACATCCCTCAATGGGGAGGGCCCTGTCCCGCCTCTGCAGGAAAACCCAGGAGCGCTCCTTTATCCAGGCGATAAGAGCAGGAGGAGAATTGCACTCATGGAGCAGGCTCAACTGTCCATCATGCTGATAGTGCTGGGAAATAACGCACTTCAAAAGGCGGTATTTTGCATTTCTTCCGAAGCCTTGTTGTAAGTGCAGTGACAGAGTTGCTGAAAGCACATTAATTATTAGTAAAGACTTTATTTCTTTTCATTGCAAGACAAATTAAACAACAGAAGAAAACAGGAAGTGTTACACGAGATGTTAATCCATGGGAGAGTGACAGCAGCAAAAGCCACAAATAATTCATAACATGAAAATCAGGACATTTAATTTTTGGCTTGTTGTTTGCATTTGGCGTTCGCGCACATGCTCAGTTGCCACTTCTGTACTGCTCCAATACAGAGCTTTGGGAAGCTGTTAATTCTGGGAAAGGTGATTAAGGCCCTTCTGAGTAAATTGGATAAGGGACCACAATTTTTATTCTTTCCTCTTGGCTGGAAGAAACCAAGTTGCTGAATTCAGTGGTGCTTTATTTTATCGTGCTCCTTGTCCTTGGTTGTACAATAGGAAAAATGAACCTGTGCAGAAGCTCCGGCTGCATCTCCACAAGCAGGTGATGGAGCGAGCATCTCGGTGGCAGGGCTGGTGAGCCCCACAGTCTCAGATACCTGCTTGTTAAACAATGGTGCAAAGGCCATTTTCTTGTGCCAGTGCTGGTCTCGGTGCGGTGTCTCTGGGTTTGGGCACGCTGGGATCCGTTTGCCCCGCTGTGGCTGCAGGCAAGGAAGTGGGTCCAGGGAGTGGGGGGATGCTCCCCTAAACCTAATAGTAGTGCTTGGGGGTGGGCTGGGTGGGAAATTCAGCACTGAGAAGCAGCAATTTAAAAAAAAAAAGTTCAATCAGAAAGGCAGAGGTGTATCTGGAAGCAAGCAGAAGGAGGCATGGCCAGTGGGGATGGGAGAAGCGGTTCCATTCGCCAGTGCTTTCATCGGGGCAGTGTCTGAAGCGGGGTGGATGGGCTTGCCTTGCCTCCGTCTCCTGCGGCCTTTGGACATGTCACACAGGTCACTGCCAACCCCTGCGCTCTGTCCTTGGGGCTTGTGGGGCCTCGGCTGGGTGAGGAAGACCTCGGGCGTGTGTCTGTGGCCACAGCTGCCACGTCGGCAGCGCTGTCTGCCTGCAATGCCTGTCCCTGTACCCGAGGCATGTTGAACAGCTTAGACAGCACTTACCCAGGGACTTGGCTGTGGTCTCAGGTTTAGATCCTTCATTTGCTGTCTCTGTTTAACACATCCTGTGGCTCGAGGTGCAGTGCGCTCTGCCATCGGTGCAGGAGCGGTGCTTGGGAGAGCTGCAAGCCCTCTGCTCCTGACCATGGGCTGCTTCGGCCAAGGATGTGCTGTGTTTTCAGACTCCCTACCATGAAGTGACATAAAGTCATCTGCAGCCGCTCAGGTTTTTCATGGGTTTCTGCTTATTGTTGTCAAAATACAGAAATAATTGTCAGTGAAAAATACCAAGGGCAATCTGTGAAATGATAGAAAAGGCAAAACTTGGAATGAGAAAAAACTCTGCCTTCTTCACATTTGTCATGTACTCTGGAACTTTTGCTACCTGTCGTGAATTTCCTGTTATTAGAAGAACTTCTTTTCCTATTCACTGAGCAAATTGCTCCAAAAAAGAGAGTGATGAACCTGATAACAGGGGGTGTACAACAGTAAAAACCGAAGCAGGTTGCTGAGGGAAGATTGCCAGAGAGGAGATTGCAATGGTATTTATCAGAAAGGTGATGGGAAGCATTTGCTGGCAGCGACTGCAGACGGTGCGTCTGCTCCTGCCCTGGGAGTGAGGACCCTGAGGGATGTCCCAACAGCCAAGGGAGCTGCAACTCGCACCCATCCACTGGGGCTGGAGACCTGCCTCAGCTCCTGTGGCTGTTTTACTGTCCTGGCTGGGTCGGGATTGCAGAAACATTTACTCCTTTGTGACAGGTAGACATTCAGCGCGTGTCCCTGCCTGGTGGGATTCAGCTGGTGCAAAAGCATATCCTTAAAAAGGAGTCTGGCTTTGAATATGTCTCTGATGTCAATGTGTTGATCGCTGTCCTCTAAAATTTAATGCAACTTAGTTAGCATCTTTCCAGCAGTTGGCAAAAGCTGGAGTCAGCCCCATCAAATTGATTTTCATTAAGCCGTTATAGTCACTGAAACTACTGAGAAGAATCGCAGCCATATGGCAGAAGGTATTTAAAATGAGGTCTCTCATGACACGGTTTGCCATTGCTGGAGATGCGGCGCTGACGTCTGCAGAGGTTTCTGAGCTGAAGTGGAGAGGGGGGACATCAGCCCACGAGCGCCAGCACCAGAGAGGACGATGAACCCCAGTGGAAGGAGACAAGTGCTCAGTGTTTGTGGTGGAGGGACCGCTCTTCATGTCCCCACCGGAGGAGGAGACCAAGAGTTTCAGACATTGGGACCTTGGTGTACAGACCAAGGGCTTCTGCTCGGCAGAACAGTTTGAGTCCAGCTGGCGAGGCTGCCAGTCACACATTAATTCTCCAGCTCTCAGCAAGAGAAGCCTTCGAGAGCGTGCAGGGAATGCATATCTCCTCGCTCAGCGTCTGTAGTTCTCCTGAAGCGGCCTGGGGGCACGCGGGGCTGTGAGCCACACCACGCTGGAGGCTGGTGGTGCCGGAGAAAAGCCCCTCCTTCATGCTGCTTTTTGACAAGGATGGGCTGTAGTGAGGATCAGCCAAATACTAGTCTGTTTTAGGAGCTGTTTGGCACTCGTAGGCAGGGGGAGTCAAAGTGGAATTAAGTGGTTAGAAATATATAAATATTAATTGCTCATGAACTCCCTTTATGACACTTGCAGGCGAAAGAAGTTAATAAATCACTGCTGGGACTGACCCACAAAGCAGTAATGCAGAGTGTATCTGAGTCAAGACAAAATGGGGGCGGGGGGAGGTTTTCTGGAGCAGGAGAAAGCCCTGTTCTAGGTCAGGTACCCACACAATGAAGCTATTTTGTTTTTCCCAAGGCTCCACGTCTGGAGTCTGCCTTTTGCTGCAGAGGGGAGCCCTTGCCGTGATGCACAGATGCCATCAGCAGGACACCTGCGGTGCCCACGCTGCGGTTACTGCATCTTGGTACCAGTCGCTGTGTAGGAAGCAGATGGGTCCCTTGCTCAGTCTGCGCATTGTGACAAGGTCTCCACACAGATCCCCAGGGAAACTCC
This sequence comes from Rhinoptilus africanus, assembly GCA_013400135.1. Taxonomy (NCBI): domain Eukaryota; kingdom Metazoa; phylum Chordata; class Aves; order Charadriiformes; family Glareolidae; genus Rhinoptilus; species Rhinoptilus africanus. Next base: position 300,876 of record VXBO01004324.1, read on the forward strand.
GGCCCGGACCTTCCCTCTGGTCTGCCTACAGGACCAGCCTAGTATCACCCTGGGGACAGTGGCAATGGGAGAGCCTGGAGCCTAAAACACGTATTGTGGAGAGATGCGTGTTCGTGCATTCATTTCACTGCATAGCGCCTTGGCATCCTTTTGATGTAATGCTCCAGCATGTTATCCTAGAAAGGAAAACAGAAGAGTACAGGAAAAAACATATTTTAAGAAAAGCAAAGGAATGAGCTAAGAGCCACCAAACTGAAGCTTTGTGCAGAGCCAGCAGGTTGCAGCAGCCCAGGTTAAATTGTCACCCTCAGGAAGGGGCTCTGGGAAGCAAAGGGCTGCTCGGGGGGTCTCTAGCAGTGGAGACAAGTAGGGGCTACTGAGAAGGGGAAGAGACTTCTGCTCCTCTGCCACATTCATGTGGGGCAGGTAAGTGTCTCTTATCTCAAGCCAGTAGCCGGTACTTTAAGCTTGCTCTCAGGATGTCTGGGTTTTTGTGGCAGCTTTGCAAGGGTGATTTGTACAAATGGGTGCTGGTAGCGGATTGCTGTTGTGGAAATCTTCCTTGCTAAGGTGAATCTATTATTTTCGTCAAACTCCTTGTAATAAATTTTGCCCAAAGCATTTATTGTTACCAGAGCTTTCTAATTAGTTTAAGTAGCCAAGCTTACATATGCTTGAATCCTCTCTAGAGTTTAGCCTAATATATTCATGCAAAGCATGAAGGAGGCTTTGCTTCCATTTATTCTGCTGGTCCCCCTAATCCCCATCCCTCGCTCCTCTGCCTTGCTGTCCTTTCCAGTGCTATTAAAAAGCAGGACCTGGAAAAAACAAGCAGCAAAGCCCTCTGCCTGGCTCTGAAGGTGTGCTCTCGATGCCTTGCTTGAGGGTCTGCCTTTCGAGAGAGTCTTTATTGGGTAACTCACATGTGAATCATGCTGCGTTTCACTCTGTCAGCATAATAATGGTGTTCACCTGTTGTGATGCATTATATCCTGTGTGGTAACAATGGCATATAGAACCTACCTGGCAATACTGAGGCTAACAAATCCTATACCTGTATCAGAAGTTACTGTTTAGAGAAAAGGCATTAAATCCTGTTCCTAGATAAACTTGTTTAGCCCCACCTGCTGTGGCTGGGGCACAGACAGCCCCGTTCCTATGCACGTGTGATAGCGGCAGAATGGACCTGTTTATTCTGTGTTACCAGAGCACGAAGGGCCAAGCTAATGCTGAGCAGCTTTTGATTTACTGTGATTTCTGCAATGAGCATTTATACCGGGAGCATTGCAGCCTGCATGCAAATGAGGGCAATATTACCTGCCGCTGTCTTGGTTGCTGGATTGAGGTTTAATGAGGTTCTTTGGTTCGCTTTGTGTCAGTATGCTGTATATGAGTGAGATTTCTTCCCTCCCCTTTACTTTGTCCTTGATGCAATTTTGCAACACTTCTCGTATTCCTAAAAGGGTCTTTTGGTGTCTTTGAAAGTTCCTCAGTGCAGCGTTTCTCTAGACAGAGTGAATGGAGATTAAACTGATAGCAAGAGGAAACAGGCAAGTGCCTTTGCAGAGCGCAAGGGCACCAGCAGAGGAGCTTTGAGGGTTCTGTCTTTGTTAGATGATGAACACCCAGGTAAACCTTTTCCCGGAACTGGTCCCCGGTTGGTCTCACCGGGCTGGGACCCTCTGGTGTCAACTCAGCTGCTTGTTATTAAACGTGCAGGGATCTTAATACTTGTGAGACTGCAATGCGTTTTGGGGGTTCGGTGTGAGCCCCTCCAGCCCACTGCGGGCTGGCGGCAGCCGCACACAGAAAGCCCCGGGCAATGGGCAGCGTCAGCCCAGGACGGGGTCTGGGGGTCTGGGACATCCCCGTCCCCGCAGCGAGCGCTGCCTGCGCTCCCTGCACAGCCTGGCAGCGACGAGTCTTCTGCTGCCTGATGTTTTTTTCTGCTAATGAGGTCTCGTAGCTTGTTCATCTCCATGTTGTTTTTCTTCCTAATCAGTGGAATAAACTCTATAAAAACTGTATTATCAGTCTTCATTATGCCCAGGTTTGTTAGGACTGTGAATTAATAGACTTCATCTTGGCATTAGTCAGAAGGCATTGGCCTCTGTTTCCCTCTTGAATTGCACTGGGGGTGTCTGTTTTTAAATATCCTGACTGTGAAGCTACTTCTGGTGTTTTCTGGCTCTGCCTGGGTTCAGTCTTTTATAAGCCCCATCCCTTCCTGACGTGCACCTCGGTTATCAGTTTGGAGCTGGAAACCTGGAAATGCGAACACGGAATAAAGCGTTCTGTGAACCAGGTTGCTCAGTGAGCTGCTTTTGAGAGTGCAAGCATCCTCCTTGGAAGCCATGGGGAACGCACAAATATTTAAACAGCTGCTTGAGGGCAGCTCAGGCCAGTAAATCACCCAAGCAATTTCCTTCCATGTCCAAATTGAGACATATAGCAGAGCACCCTTCCAGCTTAAAAGCACCTTCTTCGAGGTTGTAATGATATTTGTGTTTTATGGAAAACTCTTTATCAGCTCTTTTGTATTCTATAACAAATGGTTAAGTGGTTTTGAGCCGTAAGTGATATATGCTATAGCTGGTTATGTACATGGCATTTCTCGATATGAAAGGTAATAGAGAAGAACAGCCGTTTACAGCTGTAGCTCACGCATGGAGTATAATTGCGGAGCAGCGGAGGACGCTGTGACCGAGGGTATTCAGGGTGGTTCCCGGGCGCTGGCGTGTGTCCGGCGGGGACAGGGATGAGGAGAAACGCTGCTGCTCTCTCGCCGTGCTGGGACCAATTGCTCGGCACCGGCTGGTTGTGCCTAAACCTGGGGGCTCTGAGTTGTAGATGGTGGGGATGTGGTGGGGAACATCTGGTTTTACACTTGCATAAAGTCAGTTTTGTTCCCTTGAGGTGGCAAGAACAGCTCGACTCAAGTGTTGCTTTGCCCATGTCTCTGTAGGGACGCTCACCAAGCCCATCCTGTTCTGCCTGTGTTTTGTCACTGACTCTGCTTGTTTGTTGTCTCTTCTCTCTGCCACGAACAGATGAAATCCTCCGACATCGACCAGGAATTATTCACGGAAAGTTACTGCAAAGTGTGCAGCGCCCAGCTCATATCGGAGTCCCAGCGTGTGGCCCATTATGAGGTAGGATGATGCTCTTCGGAGACTGTCTCTTCCCCCTCCAGCCGCGGGTTTTACGGGGTGGCATCAGCTTCTGCAGCCCCAGCCAGGAGCTACCCCAGTATTTACAGTTCCTCTCTGACCACTCGAGATTCAAAAGACTATTTTTACTGGTGGCTTTTACTCCGTAAATGATGTCGCTGCAATGTTGTCTGTTGCATGCCTGTTATTTTTTTTCCTTCTGTCTAAATTTGCAAAGTCAGGCTGCAATTTGAACATGCCTGAGAGCTGGTTTTCAAAGAAACATAGTTAGCAAGGACATCAATTAGGAATTCTGCAAAACGAACTCAAGTTTTTATATTAAATCCGCTGTACTATGCCTTGCTGAGTAGGAATCACTGATTGTGCAGAGAGTAGATTAGTATTTGTGAATGTATTTAAGCACTTAAGAGGTAAGCAAGCAATAAATAATTAGAGAGGATATATCATTAGAGACATGTTAGAGCAGCAATTAACAGCACTGCATATCTTCAAAACGAAATTAAATACATTCCTGTTAAACAAGGGAGGAAATTGGCGAGGGATATGCAGCTGTGGAATCCTCCAGGGAAGGGACCCCACTGCCCGCCGGTGTCTTGGCACTGGCTCTCTGGGACACAGTGCGCAAGCACTGCGCGGTTCTGCGTAGAACTGTGTGGTGGTAAGGGGCTGCCTTGGCATTAGCCCCACAGGAGAAGAGGAGCTCTGTCCCTGGTGTTCTGATGAAGAGTAGGGTGCAGGATCGCCCTGTGTGACAGCTCTCGGTCGCCCTTTGCCTGGTGTTTGTTGTGCGGGAGCAGGGGACTGTCCTGCTCTGTGCCACCTGCAGCGATGTACAGAGCAAGGATGGGTGACGCGGTCCGGGCTCTCCCGGGGAACTCCAGAGGAGTGGCACATGTGGAGAGCCTGGGGATGAGGGATCTTGGCACTCATGGGTGGTGCATTTTGCCCCCACTTTTGAATATGCTGTCAGTGCCTGCGGTATTTGAACAAAATCAGAATGTGTGCTGAGAGACCTGGAAGATGAAGTTTCCCCAAACTTTTGCTCTGGTTTGAGTGTTTATTAATGGATATAGAGGGGAGACATTTCCCTCTGTGTGGCCAGGGGAGACTTACAAGTAGCTTAATCAATGTACAGTATCCAAGGATGCTGTGCTGCATTAATGAACAATGCAAACAGTAACACACATTTACATGTAAGCGCTTTACACATCTGTTTTGGTGAATTTCTTGAGACGTCTCCTGTAAAGGCTTCTCTGGCTGCCCTCAGCGTGCAGCAGGGATTGCTGGCAGTGCTGGGAAGTCCAAGGCTGCAGTTTTAGGGATACCTTCCAGCTCTTGATAATGGGCGATGCGGATGCCAAATCTTGTCTACAGGAGGCAGAAGCATTGCCACAGAAAGAGGAGCAGCGACTGCTGAGCAATGGGGTGCTCAGCCAATCTCTCTTCCTCTGTGCCTGTGCTTGTAGGTATGAGCTGAATCATTAATTCATAGCAGATGTTTTTGAAATGTGGAAAACAACACGGTTTTCTGTTGTATATTTCTAGCATGAGGTGTTGTGCTCATTTGTCATCCCTCGTGAAATCACAGCAGACGCTGGAGATGTTTGGCACAATAACGTCATTGCTTCACTGTGCCTGCTGGCTTGCGAAGGGCAGAGCAGAGGGATGGAGAGAGCGAGTCGTGGCGGGGACCAGCCCAGACCCAGCTGGGTGCTCCCTCGGTGGCCCCAGAGGCTGAACATGCCTCTGCTCCATGGCTGTGCCGCGCTTTGCCATGTCCCCATGTCAGTCCCTCCTCTCACCAGGGATGCTCCATGCTTGACAAGGAGCTCTCCTGGGCGCACAGAGCTGTACCTGGGATGTTCTCCTCCCTGGGGCGGCCGGTGGCTCGGTGCAGCTTCCAGCCTGGAGGAAGGAGGGTCCCCACGTCCCTGTGCTTTGCCTACAGTTGTGGACAGGAACTGCTCTGCAGCGCTCCCCATGCGAGACGGATGGGGATGGAGAGACCCGAGCAAATAATTTCTAGTGAGTCACTTGTCAGGTGCATCACAGAATCACAGAGCTTGGCCTCTTTCTTTAGTCAGATATCGAACGAGCAGTATGCGATTTCCCCACGTACAGTAATCATGGGAAATTATTGGAGAATAGTTTCTGCAAATAATTCTCACTCTGACGCTTTTTCATGAGGAGTTTGGCTGGAGCATCTGCCCTGCCAGCAGAGAAGGCTGTTCTTTCTGCCAGGCCCCAGCTCATAAGGCATTTCTCCTCCCTGGCCAAGTGAACAGATCAAGTCCATGTTCAGAATATTCGCTTTATAACATCAGGATTTGCAACCTGACCGTTCTTGCACAAAACTGTGGTGTTGAATGTACCTGAGCTCCATCCTGCCCGAGACCGCCAGCCCTTACTGCAAGCCAATTAGTTAATATCAGGAATGTAAAATTCGCTGTTTCTTCCTAATTAAAAATTAGCAAGTCACAATTTTCACACCTTCCCCTCCTTGTCTTTCTTTTAAAAAGCAGTCTGTGGTTAAAACTGATTCTTTTCATAGGGAAAACATCAACTTCAGAAGACAAAATTTTCTGCATAAAATTTTCATTTAATCTTCTAAAGTTGCATTCTTTCAGCTTTTTGATTTAAAAAAAAATACTGCCAGTACCAAAGCACACAAATAAAAATGCAATGTAAATGAACTTTTTTGCTGGTGTCAGGAGAGCTGCGAGGGGAAACTCCTCTTGCAGCCTGGGCCCTCCCGTGCTCCTCCTGGGCGTTTTTCTTTGCGTTTCTGGAGAGAGGACTGGCCGATGGGGATCCCCTGGGGCGGGGGCTGGCCTGGCTGCACGCTGGCACGGTGGGCTTGGTGCCCTGGGGCTCCACTGGCCCTGAGGAGCCGTGTGGAGGGGTGTGTGGAGCGAACCCAGCGCTCGGAGCTGGCAAAAGTGCCTGCAGGACATCAGGCTGGAAACCAGCAACATCAACCGTGCTGGTAACGCATCTTCCTCCATGGCGCGGTGTCGTGGTTTGGTCCTCAAACCGGGAAACGTGGTTAGTTCTGGTCAGCAGCCGTTACCCTTCCGGAGGCTGATCCTGGGGAGCGGGAGTTCATCCACTGCCTCGCTGGCGCAGCCCAGTCAGATCCGCAGCCTTTGTGCCAGGCACTGAAATCTTGGCTCCTTTGTGCATGCAAAATAAGACCTTTCTCTGTAAGAAAATAGAGGGAAGCAGTGTATGAAAGGGGGGTGTTTTTATCTTGCCAAACAGGAATAGTCAGTTCCAATCGCTGTCTGGTCTCCTTCTCCAAATCGTCATCCAATAACTCTTCTTTTCTTCTGCACTGCTTTGCCAGGAATAAAAAATAATTTGATGTCAGTCGTGCAATATTAAGCGGTATTATTTCCAAGGGCAAGTGTAGTGGAAAAATGACAAAAGAATCAGAGTGTTTGCAGCATATTTTTGCTTCCAACTTGACACACAGCAAAATACTGCCCTTATTTTATGTGCTCTGTGCAACTGTGTCTCTGGCTTTTCTGATATGTCCATGCACCTTTGCTCTCCTTTCCATCCCTGTGAAACTGCCGGCTTCTGCTCTCCTGTCTGGGATTCACCTTCGAGCAGAGCTGATCTGAGTGTCTGGCCTTGGGGCATCAGCTCCCAGTGAAGTTGCAGGTGCCCAAATGAGAAAATGCCTTAACAAGCTCCCTGCACGCCCTGCTGCGGAGGCTCCCGGGAGGCTGCTGTGAAGGTACCGGTTTGCTTCCACGCAGCATAAGGAAGAGATGAGGCAGCTCCTACTGGTTGTTGTCGATGCCCAGAAGATTGTGCATTTGAATATTTTAATTCTTAAAGCAAATTAATATCTTAATTTGTCCCCTGAAGTGTCAGGAAACTCCCTTCCCATTTCTGCTATGGGAATAAAGCCTCAGACTATGGATGCCTGATAAAATCCCGCTGGGTGATGGCTGGCTGTGCTGTTGGGCTGTGCCAAGCATTCCTCGCATGTTGGCTCTCCCGTTGCCCTGCTGGAGGAGCCCAGGTGAAGCAGGATGATGGATTCAGTAAGGAATCACAGAGGAGGGCAGAGGGATGCAATACGCTCCGGGCGATTGCTGGCTGCGTCAGGCAGGCGGTGGCCAAATGCGTAGTGCTGTCTGGTGAGGGGAAGCTATTTCAGGCCTCTTCTTGTCCTTGCTTACCGCTGTAGGTGTGTGGGGGCTGGACCCTTCCTGACAGGACGCTTGGTCTGCATGGGATGGGGACCAACTGCCTCCAGATGCTCCTTAGCTGTCACCGGCATCGGCTGGCTCTTGTGGCATTCCCAGAGCCGGGGATACCGGGACTGTGCTGTGGCTGCTCCTTCCTCGGCCACCTCCTCCGGATCCCTGGGTGTCGGGGAGGGTGGTGAGGGGCAATGCCAGCACCTTCCTCCTGTGGCACCTTCTGCACTGGCCACAGGGATGGGGAGCATCTCCCGGCTGGCAACCTTTGTGCTCTGCTTTGATGGCACAGACAGCATGTGTCTTTCAAGCACAACTTTTAAATGAAAGGATTGATTTTTTAAATTTTTTTTTGTTATTTTTAAATGACATCTGTGGGTGGGAGAACCAGAAGGCGCTACCCAGCGCCTGAGCCCTGTCAGAGGCTGGGATTCAGAGCACACCGCTTGTGCTGCAGCAGCTCTATCTTGCATCAGGCTCCTGTGACTTTTATCAACAAAGCATCACCGCTGAGATGCCGTTCACCCCTCCTAGGGATTGCAGAGGAATGGCTGGTGCTGCTGTCCTGCCATCTCGAGCTCTGGCAGTCCTGGGGCCGCTTGGGCAGGGACCTGAGCAGGTTAGGGACACTGATGTTTTGGGAAGTGGCTGGTGCCACGGAGTCTTCTAATCAGGAGGAGAAGAAAAATAAGAATGTACGGTACTTGCTGCAATGTGATTGAAAGTCTGTGCCCCAGAGACAAGCTTTTCCTCTTCTGTATTTCTGCATCTCACCTTCCTCTGGAGCGGAAAGCCTCTTTGCTGCTGGGTGCTCTCTGGATCACCAGTAATTTAACGCTGCCTTCCAGCTCTGTCTTTGAGAGAGGTTCTGTCAATCCCCTTGGTGGGGTGATCCCTAAATTTAAAAAGCTAAGCTTTCTTAGTTAGCTCCAAGTCCTCATCTCTATATAGAAGTGTTCACAACCATTAGGAAGATGTTACAATTTATTTTCAAGTTTCTCCTTGAAAATCCTGTAGGAAAATTACCAAATATGCAAAGTTGCTCTTGGATTCCACCCTGAGCTGCATGTTCATCACCACATTTTCTCCTTAAGCTGCTATAACACTTTTCTCCATTGTAATCTTTATTGCTTCAGGTGTTCAGATGGTATTCTGCTTTTTCATTTAAAATGAAGAAGTATGCCGGGTTCTGTAGGAAGGGGAGCCCAGGAAGGTGTCGTGCGCACGTTGGCTCACCTTGTAAGATGAAGGAACGATGCTCCAATGCTTGCGGTGGAGCCAGAGTGGCAGGGGAAGGGCAGGGGCAAAGTGTATTAAAATTCAAATGCAGAGGAAGCTGGGGAGAACAAATAAAGTGTCGTGCCCTTTGGCTCATCTCCGGAGCCAAGTGCTCTTTGGAATTTCTCACCCCGTCTCTGGAGCAGAGCGGGCGAGCGGTATCGACAGCCTCATCAATACTCCTTGTCTGCACGGGTCTGGAGTGGTGCTCGGGTTAATCTGCTTCCAGTTGGGCTGTCCTTCTCTGGAAACTGCATAAAATGATGGCTTGTCTGAAGGAATAATAAACATTGTTTACTATTGGCACATTAGTGCCTTAAGGATCAAGATGTGTGTGCTCAGGAAGGCAATCCTGTGTCTGAAATATTAATGCAGTGGAAGAGCACATACTCTATTTAACAAAATAAATGCTGTACTAGAACACAAGAAGCTGGAATATTCTCTGTCTGGTGTCAGCTCCCAGCGCGAGATGCTGTGGGCGTTTCCAGGATGGAGCAGTGGCAAGGACACGCTTCCGCTGGAGACAAAGGCTGTGCAGGGCTCTGGTGTGTCAGGGGGTCTGCTGATGCTGAGTGTTGTCGAAGGGGATGCTGACGTTTGCTGGTGATGCCCTCTCTCGTACATTCTGCCATTGCTGCCGCTTCCCTGCCACGCTTTGGCTCGCTTTACTGAGAGCAACCTGTGAACGCTGCAGAGGATGGAGGAGGAGGGGACGTCCTACCTGTTGGCCCCTTGTCCTTCCCCACAACTGCTGAGGACCGGCTCTGCCGTGGTGTACGCATGTTATACAGTTTTTAGTGGCTGCTCAAACGTTACTGTTAGTCTGCAGAGTGTGCTGGTCTTTGGTAGGAGAACTTTGGCTTAGGGAGAGAAAAAAATTAGGCCTAAAGAAAGCTTTTTTGTGTTTGGGTTGCACAGATGATGACGGTACTATTCTTTGTTGTATGTGCACATACAGACCTTCTGCAGATTGCCTTGGTGCCTGTCTCATGTACTGCTAATAGCAGCAATTCAAATACGTAGCTGGCCACGTGTGGTGTATGAGAGGGGGGTGGGTGTCCGTGTTCTGTGGTGGGGTGCTCGTGCTGCCTCACCAGGGCAGCATCAGCAGCTTGTCGCAGTGTGCTTCAAGAAACCGATGGAGATTAAATGGCACTTTACAAGGCTCCTTGTTACTACGCTGTTGTCAACATTAATGGCTAAACATTATTTTTAATGCACTCCCAGTGTCAGCATCTATTGCTAAAGAGTAGCAGCAGCAGAGCGGATAAAGCCCTCTCGTACGATCCTTCCAAGGCACTGCTATGCAGAGTGCCATTTTGGGTTAAAAATAGCTGAAGTTCAAAGGTACTTTCAGAGCAGTGGTAGAATCCAGCAGGGATGAGACCCGAGGTCAGCAGTGATGGAGAGGCACAAGGGATGTCACATTAAGCCTATGTGGAGCAGAAGCGATGAAGTGTTGCTCTGGGACCCACGCTGGGCCACGCCGTTCCCAGGAGAAGTCCCTGCGGCTCGCGCTTCCCCATGGCAGCCCCTTTCTGCTCACAGTACACAGCAGGGCACCTCTGTGTTCCAGGTATTTACTCCTGCTTTTCTTTAATATTTTAAACTGGCAACCCCTGTTTGGATTTGGGTTCCAGGTGTTTGAAAGCAGAGTCTTTAGTTACCGCCGTGTGTTGTGACAAACCCGCCCACGCGCTGTGCCGGGGCTGAGCAGGCTCTCAGTGACTGGCACTGATGCGCTTTGAAAGTGATTTGTTTCAGACACGTAAAGATAGAATGGGAACAACAGCAGCGCTGCTGGTGCAGAGCTGCTGCTGGGTGACTCGTGTGCGGAGGAGACATTGCGTTTGCATTAACTCTTCTCTTCCCCACTTAATGCCAGGGTGGCAGCCTCGGCACCTCGAGCATCGGTGCCCAGCGGCAGCGTGGCCTGAACCAAGACCCCTGAGCTGCCGTTGCTCGGCATCACTTGGCTGCGGGCAGACAGCGAGGGTTCAGCTTCTTGAACAAAGCACATATCCAAGGTTCCTGCCCCACTTGCTCCGTCCCCTGTGTCTCCTTTCCCTTGGCATGTTCACCGGGAGGTGCACTGCCTGGAAAAAATCCCTAAACACCAAGGAAGAAGTGAAGTTGCGTAGGTGTAAGATCTACCTGCAGAAGAAATGGGAGGATGTGAAGTGAGAAGGGACTATCAGTGCATTTGGGGAGGAACAGAAGCCCGTGGGCGATGCTGGGAGGCAGCTCCACAGCCTGCGAGCAGGTGCTGAGCCCTGCTCGTGCCACGCTGCTCCGGCCACAGGCTGTAAAGGGAGTTATCTTCCTCCCTGCAGGGTACGCAGCAGTATGTAGGACAAGAGATACTTTGACCACAGTTAAAATTGATATAGGAGGTGGTAAAGTCAAAGATCATATAGCTGAAACGGTGATTCCTGAGACAGGAAATTCATGCCTGGCTGTTCTGGAGGTCTGCAGGTATCTGTCACCTGGGGAGCTGCAGAGCTGAGCCTGGATCCCTCTGGACCAGGCAGCGCTGGGAGATGGTACCCGTGGTACCCCCCATGCCGGGCACCGGTGCCATCCACCTGGTCTGCCCGTGTGTGGGGCTGCACCAAGGCGGAAAAAACAACGGCCATATTTTCTTTTCCCTTGAACAAGCACAGTGTAGAAACCCTTTTCTCAAGGGGCTTGTTGGGCTGTGGCGTGAACCCCCTCCAGCTCTTCGCAGCTTCAGTATTTCAAGTGCCACAGGAGGGAGGTGGACGAGAAAGGGACTTTCTGAGCTCTCCTGGTGGAAACGCTTTTCCTGTGACCATGGGAGCTCTGAGCTCAGCCTGGAAAGGAGGATCTAGCGGGTGAGATTTTTTTTTATGAAGGTGACCAAAGCAACAGCGATGTTGGTTGTAATTAAAGTTGTCAGATTTGGGCTTGGATGTTTTGACCCCGTGCGATTGCAGATGGGCAGGAATGACAGCCCCCCTCGCCCCTGCGAGTCACTGCTGTTTGTTTTAGTTGGAGCTTCTGAAGTCTTGGGTTTGTATTTTTTAAGTTGCAGTCATCAAGTTCTAGGAGAAGCTGCTGGGGCCAGTGAAACGCTCCCGGCCACACGTGGCTGTCGGTGTCCCTGGGGAGGGGATCCATGCTTGGATTGGCGTGGTGAGCAGGGAGAGATGACCGTGGATATAGAGAAAATGAAATGAGCTAGTGATTGCTTGGCTGAATGGATCATCAATACTTGCCTTTATGTGCAAGCATATCAGTGTCCAAACCGGTAATCTGTCTACCTGTTGCTTTGAAGAAGACGGTTTCATGGGGATGAGAACTCAGCTGTGGGCAATTGGGAATTACAGACACGTATCTGTGTGCCCACAAAGTCACAAGCATGAGTAGACGCTTTTTGAAAAATTAACTCACGGAGCAAAAAGGGGAAGTGGATAGAAATGACCATAAATTATAAATGAGGCTTTGCAAAAATTACAAAGGGAGAAAAAGGACATTGGCACCCAGCGGCGTCTGGAATAACAGACGAGAGTTTGTCTCTGTGGCGAACAACGGGGATCTCGACAATAGTGTGTGCTGGTCGTGTGGGTGGGAGAGGCAAAAAAGGGAAGGCGTTTGCTGAAAATACTTCTGTCCTCTATTTTAAAAAAAGCAGAGGATGTTGTTATATCACAGTATGAGGAATAAATTGGTTCTGTTCCAGTAGAAATTTGGAAGTTTGTTAGGCAGCGATTATGAAATGTAGAATGTGGGTTTTTCAAGTCAGCAGGGCCAGTAATTTGCAAGCAAGTGCCTGAAAAGAGCTGGGCAGGGGCTTTGCGTCCAATACTGGTCCTTCCTGGGACTTGGAAAGTGGAGGAAGGTTCTGGGAGGGAGACGAGCATGGAGGGGGGACCGGGGTGGGATGCAAGTACGTGGCCTCAGGACAGTGTAACTGGTATTCTGCATGAGTTTTAGAGAACTGGGTCTGGCCAACGTGACTTTATCTCTTTTGATGAGATTAGAGGTAGGGCCAATACAGATAATAAAGTTGATGCAATCATATGACTGCATGTTTCGTGGCAATTTAATTAAGAAACTGCCGGCATCCAAAAAAATCAACACAGAGCACACTAAAAGGATTAAACCCCAACCAACAGGCTTCTGAAAAAAGAATTTACTACAAACTAGAAGAAGCCGTTTGGGCTGCTGTTACGGCTCCTTCCTTCATCTCCCACCTGCATCTCCGCTGGTGCTCGGTGTGGCCGCGTCCCCCCGCTGCGGTGGGTCTCTGGCCCTTGGCTGGAGCACGGGGCACGCAGAGGAGGGAGAGCAGGAGAGGGAACGCAGACGGACCCAGAACAGGCGATGCCAGCAGAGAAGTGAACAAGCAGATGATAAAGGGAGCCGTGGGGAATAGAGGAATTAGATCAGATGCAAGCGCAGCGTGAGGAAAACGGCAGAAACGGTTGATTTGAACCTGGCGAGGTGGTTGGGGGTACAGGAAGAAGTCCCTCGCAAGATGGTGAAATATTTTAGACTGTCAGGTCAGCTTAAATCAGTGGTGCAAAGTGGGAGCTGGTTCCGGGGCACTGCAGGCTGCGGAGCTGCTGGGGAGGGGGGGGCTCCCACCCCTGCCCAGGACCAGCATGTGTCTGTGTAGCCCCACAGACCCTGGGGGTCCGGCCTTGCAAAGGGAGTCGGTCCCAGTCCTCCCTGTTGGTGGAAGAAGCCGTTTGGTTATGGCAGGGGTGGGCAAACCCCCTGTGGGCTGGGGCACTGGGGGCTGCTGCCTCTGCGACCCTTCGGTGGCTGCCGGCGTCTCCCCGCTGCCGCCCCTCCCACAGAGACCCCATTGTCCCCCCGACCCACACCCCCGCTCGCCCTGGGCAGGAGTGTGCTGCAAAACTCGATTTATGCAAAATCAAATTGTGTTTCATAGCACAGTTTAGCTCTGCTTTGCCCTTTTTATATTTTAGGGATGAATTGCCAGAACTCTGCTGCCTCTGCCACAATCCTCTGTATTAAAGCAGATTTGATATAGATAGAAATGATCCATTTGTTTACTTTTATTGATGAGCCTCCTTACAATAGCACGTGAGCTTGCAATGCAGAAGTCTGCAGTTGCTATGTGAAAACAGACTCTTTCTAAGCTTCCCCCCCCCCTGCATAGTGAGGGTTGTTTTTAAAGCATATGCTATTAAACTAGATTTCTTGCCTTCTAAAGGAGTTGTTTCCAGACACTAGAGACAGAGAATTTAAGTGAAAATGCCTTTGGCCTAGCATTTTGTAAAGCTGCAGAGAAATATTCACAGGCACAGAAATACTCCCTTAGCGCACCCTAGGATAAAATTGTGCTGCCCGTTGATGCGCAGGCAGGTATCTCCAGGTATCTTGTTCCAGACCATGGATTTACAGATGTGTCAAGGCTTTGTCTTTTCTGAGACTTCTCTGTGCAGTGAGATGGATCAAAACGGCAGCTGGATGTGCCCTGGTCCCATTTTATCCCGGTTTCCTGACTCCTGCATGTGGTTCCTCCTGTTGCCTGGTGCACCTCTGGTGCTTTGGGTGGTGGTTGCCAGCAGATGCCCAGTTGGCCATGGCAGCCCCCGCGAGGACCTGCTCCCCCTGGGCTGGGCAGCCGGCGGGCGTTAGCAATGCTCGTGCCGTGCTCACTGTTCCTCGATGTCCTCCTGCTGCTGTGACCTCCAGAGCCCCTTCAAACACGTGGGGCTCTGACGGGGATGGTGGAGCCCAGCTGGAGCTCGGGAGTGTGGCGCGTCCCTCCAGCGTGGTGCTGGTGGTGCTGCTGGCCATGGGGGCTGTGCCACCCCCTCCCTCGCGCACAGGAGCCACAGATTTCACATTGCTTTGTGGAGGGGAAAAGACAACCCCCAGGGCTGTTTGCGAGCAGCACGTTAAGAATAATCACTCCGCTCTTGCCTTGGTGTTAGGATGATAAATACACATGTAAATGTAGAAAATCCCAGAGATAAAATGGGTGACAAATGGGCTGTGCTACCTCCGCTCCCGAAGAAGGAATGAGATGCTCACTACGTACTGGCAAAGGCCAGGGATGATTTTAAGCTCCGCTTTTATAACCATGGCATAATAAGGCTGCCTAAGGAGCCGTGTAGTTTTAAATTATGCCAAACACAAGTTATTTCTTTACCTTAGCTTTCATAAATCCAAACAAATGCATAAATAAAGGTGAGAGGTGTTTTACAGGAGGTTGAAGCTTCACTGCCTTTTAATGCAGACGTTTGGACATCATTTATGGCACATCTGAGTGCCACGGAAAAGAACACCAGAAATGATTACTGCTAAAACCTTGACTTTTCACCTTACAAAAAAAACCCCAAACAACAGAAAAGCCCACAAACTTTTTAACCCCTAAATTCATCAGGCTGTGGTTGCGTTGTGCTGGATTAACTCAGCCAAGGGAAGAGCCACGCATGGGCAAGATGGCACGGGGCTGCGCCGAGGGCTGCGAGTCTTCACTACCGGGATTCAGCGGAAAAGCTCTGGACACGGCACTGTGAGGGACATGGTGGCTTGTCCCCTCCCATGCCCTGTGCGAAGGGACCAGCCCTGGCATTGTCCTGGCCTTCCAACCTCCTCTAGGCGGAACCGGCAGAGCTTCGCTGCCGGCAAAAAATGGGAGCGAAGCTCTGAGGCTGAATTCACATGTCTGTCCTCTACATTTCAAACATTTACTTTGTCATTTCTTAATTGTGCTGTCGCTGCCTGGACTGCTAATCACCCATAGCTGAAGCTTTTTGGGGTTTCCTGTGTTTAGCTCTCACTCCAGCAGGTCTCATTATCTAAATGCATGCAGGAAGACAAGTTAGGGAAAGATGTTTGACATTATCTTGACTGATTTGCTCCATTAAAAAAAAATTATTGCGTAGTCGCATTTATGCATACACATACAGCTCTCTGCAAATTTAGCTCCAAGTTCGCACCACAGGAAAAAGAATGTTCCAGAGCATGCTAATGATAATTTAATATTCTAAAATTGCAAATCTGGGATCTGAAATTATAACATTACGGCGCTCTTGTTCTGTGAGGCCATCAGCAATGGAGATTCAGAGAAAACATTTGCATAATAATAGCTGCTATGCATGTCTGGGCTGTGCATGCAGGTATTTAGTAGCTGCAGCCTTTTCCCCCTCTTGCATCTACTGGAAGATGAGAGCTGGTGGTAGGTCAGTGTTCTGAAGGTTTATGTCTGTGCTGCTGCTGGAGAAGCTTTTAAATCTTCCTTTACACTTCGCAAGTCACAAGGATTGCCTTGTCTGTTGATGCTGGTGTCCCCAGGGCATCTCCTCATCGTCACCTCACCGGCTGGTAGCCCCTGAAAGCTTTCCCGTGCTAGAAATAAGGTTTGAAAATTGCACTGGGTACCTTTCTTGTTAGAAAGCGTGGAGAGTCCCGGGTCCACTCTGTTTTCCTGCCCCTCTGGAGGGTCTGACCGTTCAGCTCCCCTTGGAGCTGCTTGGGAGGGGAGAAGGGGCTCTGTCTTGGCATCCACGTGGTCCTTGTCCCTCTCTGTAGGGCCAGCACCAGCTGCGTATGAGGAAAGCATTAGATTCCATAATGCACAATTATCTGATAATTTACCCATGGGAGAAATTTCTTTCGAACCTTTGGCAGGTATCAGTTGGCTTATTTCCTGGACAGTGATGTTTTATACCCCTTATGTATTTTACTTTTCTGTAAGGGTAGGAACTGTGGATTTCTGTTTGCGTGTGTGCATCTGATCCCTCACGATGCCAGCCTGTCTCTGCCTGAAGCTAAATAACCCTGATCTCTTCAGTCTCTCCAGCAATGGAAATGATCTGATAACAAATGCTGCTCTTCTCTCGCTGCCTTTATTCCTGCTGTATCTCCAAGGGGCTGCAGCCAGCAGGACTCAGCACAGAGCGGCGAGGGTGGGCCATTTCTCCTGCTAATGGCAGGTGTCATAATCATCCCATGGTTCATTTCAGCTTGGCGGAGAGCTCTGTGAAACCTCTGTGAAACGCCAGTGTTCCTCACCTGGGTCTTCCCCCCTTTTCTCCTCCCATGTCGGATGCATATATCAAGGGGATGTGAAATCTTATTGCAGATTGCTGTTGTGTGCGCAGCAATAGAGCTTCTTGCTTTTGTAACTTCATTTCTTGCATTTTCTTCTCTTCTTCTTTTTTTTTTTTCCAGAGTCGGAAGCATGCCAGCAAAGTTCGCCTCTATTATATGCTTCATCCCATAGATGGAGGCTGTCCAGCTAAAAAGCTCCGGTCAGAAAACGTGGGTATAATTTAAGTCCCTGTTTATTCAGCTGCTTTGTGAATCATTGACTCTGTGCTACAACATTTTTTCTGTTACAGCCACAGATGATCAGGTACCCAGAGGTAACATTTAGATTAGCCGAAATGCTAAGTAACTGGAAATAATTTTCAATAAGCTATACAAGAAATATTATGTACATCAGCAACAGTAATTGCGCTTTTAGTTATTCGAATGTTATTTCATAGGAAAAAAATTATGCTGGGTATGCAAATATGCAGGATGTGTTCAGTATAAGTGCGGTGGCTGGTTAGTTGCTGGTGAGTTGGGGTGGTTAGGGTACTAGTGAAGGTGGCTCTGCGGGGGCTTTGGGGTTGCTCCGCTTGAAGCAGCGCTCGGGTCGGTTCCAGACACCCAACTGTAGTATGTGACTCCATGGCCGAGGGACAGGTCCCCTTGCGCCAGGGGGACACCTTCGTGTCATCGCCCCGTGGTGGCTGAGACCCCCAGAGCCCCTGGTGACTGGGGAGCAGGGTCGCCTCTGGAGGGGTCTTCCAACCCTGTTACTACTGAGAGCCGATGGAAACGATGGCTCAGAGAGCCCAAAGGCTCTGCACAAGGGCTCATGGTCAGGCTGTAAGTCTAAAAAATTGCAGTTGGGTTCCTCGATTGCATTCAAATAAACAAACAAACCCGGGGAAATTGGAGCAGCTCACAGCCATTTGTCAGGCAGTAAAGGGAGACTAAATTTATAAGGGACTGACTCACAGTGAATTATTCATTCCGCTCTTTCCCGTGTTCTGGGGCCGGTGCGAGAGCTGTTGATGAGGTTCCCAGCTGAAACCATCCAAACCATTTCAGATCTACGGGAGTGTGACTGTGGCTTAATGCTATCAATATTTAGTGAGATATCTTCTAATTAAAGGGAGAAGCATGCAAGTTTTGCCAAAGGAATCTGAAAGCGCCTTCACACGGTAATTAAAATTTTAGTGGGACTTTTATGTTGCACATAGGGTAATTGCAGATGCAATCTATCCCTTAACAAGAGAATCACACAGTATTTTTATGGCGTTATGAATTGCAGAATGTGAAAGGTACAGTGGACACGCACATATAGACTGGGAACATGGTCCTTTAATGAGCTTCATTGCATCTAATGAGGAACCACATAGTTTCATGCACACCTTAGCACAGGGATATGGTGGACAGAGAACCAAAGAGACCTCAAATAAGTGGAAACTGAACTAATTCCCATTTCTTTAGTGATAGGCAACAGTGAGCAGTAATGTAATTCTGTGTGTGCTTGACTGTGCCAAGGACAGCCTTTAGTGGGGGATGAATTAACAAGTCCTTATGCACTAGGTGGACAATAGGCTATGCGAGACCTAAATTCTAAAATTATTTGTGTTATAAAAATACAGCAGGGAAAATCTGCCAACAGTGACAGCTCAAAGTAGGCCTGTTGCTGATCAGATATTAGCCAAGCCTTTGCAATGAAAGAGAACAGAAATATTTAGGACATCTCTAATGCTGCATGACAATGACTGCCACGCAGAGAGTGCAGCTGCATTGCCCAGTGCAGGCGTCCAGCAGCCTTAGTCCATCCACGGCACACCAGTAAATATTAGAAACAATTGGTGAAAAACGAACAGATTCCTGTCTAGAAGCATCTGCCACTAAAAAGGGAATCTTTTTTTTCATCAAAACCTGCTCTGTTAGGTGACTCTGTGCTGCTTAATTTGTACGCTTTCGACCACAGGACCCAACCCCTCGTCTGTCTTCCAAAGGCAGGAGGAAGAAGCAGCCGCTGCAGTCCTGGGCGCTCGCCGTGGTACAAACAGCGTCCTGACCTTTCTGGGAGGCGAGGGGTAGCATCTGCTGTTTTTCAAGGACTATAAAAATACTCTGCATTCCCCAAACACCCATTATCCTTTCCTAGTAAGAAGTACGAGGCTTATACAATTAGTCTTGCCCTGCGTAATGACTTGATTGTTGGGCTGTTCGTTATTGTTTTAATTTTTTTGTGGGGGGGACAGGAAAAACCTCCTGTCTTTGGCATACCGAGGGATTGCTGACGTTTCATTTTAAATTTCCGCTTAACATTTCAGCTGAAAGTAATCTGAGAAGGCTGCAGCCTGTGCCAGGGCCCCTCGAAGTCAGGAGTCGTATCCTCAGGTCCCAGGATCGGTGAATTGGTTTTAATCGGCCTTTTCTTGCTGCCTTTAAAAAAATAGGACCTCTATTTATGATCAGGACAGACATGATGAAAATTTCTGATGTGCTCTGAAACATGTTTTTTGGGATGGGAGGAAAGCCATCAAACTCTTTCTAGCCCTATTTCTACTATAAGATAGTAAATTGCTTTAACCAGCATCGTCTTCCTGAAAAAGGAAAGGGGCCATAATAGCAAGGATAAATTGTTTGAGGCAGGGTAGCAGCCTATTAGATTTTGTTGCTGAGAATAATGCGTGTCCTGGGAGGCGGCTGGAGGTGGTGGAGCTGAGAGCGGTTCCTCTCTGAGGCACAAACAGTGCTAGCGGCTGCCTCGGGAGGCTTGGCTTCGGTTCCCCATCAGCACGGAAATAACAGTTTTTATAGCTTCTGGAGCAAAACTTACGGTGTGCTGTAACTTAAATCTTCAGCGATTGCACTGAAACCGAGATGAAACGTCTGGTTTTAGAGCCAGTGTTTTTACGGTGTGTTTTGTACCTGATCAGAGGTTTTCAACCCAAAGGTGAGGTATTGGTTTCAATGGAAGAAATTAGTGATGGAAGACCTGAATTCACTCTCTGACAAAGGCTGGGCTGGCCGAGGGCTGTGTTGCAGTGATCGGCTCTGTGCCCAGGGGGTGTCCTGGGGGGACCCTGCTGCGTGTCCACCATGGGAACATATAGATCCTAAGATGCGCCGAGACTTAGCGAGGGTTTCAGATCCAGATAGCCACAAACTGGTACTTGCTCTTTGCTTGTACCGTAAGAAAAACAGGCTCCAAAATGGAAGTGGTCTAAATTTCGCACAGGGCATTACAGAAAGTAGCTCTTCATCAGCAACACCAGAAAATTAACTCAAATTTAAAAGATACTTTGCAGTGCCTTGAGTGGTATGTTTTATATTGCGGTATTTCAAGGGTTTGTATAATCTTTTCTTCTCAGTAAAACCTAGGAAATGAAGACAGCAGATTTGTATCTGCAGTAAAAATCCTTACTTTTCCTGAGGATTGCTTAAGGAACATCCAGCAAAGGACTGCAGCTGCCTGGTCCTGTGTGAGGATTATGCCTTTAGCAGCTTGTTAACAGGCATCTGAATAACTGAAGTTAATTCTGTTGGATGTATGAGACTTGCTTTGAAGTTTATAATATTACAAGAAGAAGCCCTATAAAGGAGACTGGCTCGGCACGGCTTCAGCGCGGGGTTGGATGAGCGATGTCAGCACTGGGAAATGAGGATTTATCCCCGAGCCCGTAGTGTGTTCCATTGAGCTCCAGTTTATGCGGGGCCTTTCACCCTTGTTGGTGCTGCATCTCCGCAAAGGTTAGGAGAGGGGATCGTCAGGAGGAGACTGCAAAAACAAATGGTAGAAATATTCCTCGCACGTTGTCGGGCTTTATGCAGCACAGGGTTAGAGCGTTCCTTGTGTGGGTTTTATGGAAGCTAAATGGAGATACTAGTGCCTATTTACTGCTGCGGGTTTAGGCTGCGCTGGGTGCAGGAGCAAGGGACGGGGTGGGGAGGGAGGGATGAGGGCGGAGGGGGGTGTGGAGCATCCCTGGGGAGTGGGATCTGCCCCAAGCAGCCCCCTGCCCATCTCGCCCAGGCACCCTGATAGACAAGAGATGTTATTTTACCACCGGCTGCACAATCCTGTCAACACGGTGTCACTCAACGGGTGACAAGAGACACCCGGGTCGGGTTCCGCCCAGCCCATCAGGTTACCGGTAAAACAGCCGCTGACAAATGAGAAGGCATAATTACCCTTCAGGGCTGGACCCTGCCTCCAGCGCCTGGGTGGCTCCAGACGGGAGTCAGGAGGGAAGGGCGGCCATTCTAACGAATTCTGCAGACCTAGGGAACTAATTAATAACGCTCAAGCCCAAACATCTCCCGCATCCTGCTAACAAAGAGCAGCATTTAGCATAGAAGCAATCTGGCTGTTTTAGAGACGAGGTCTGTTGTGTTCTGTGCAGAGGCTGGGATGCTCAGACCAACTGGGAAACTGGGGACCTCCTTATCCTGCAGGCGGATGATGCTCTGGTGGCCGGGTCCCCGTCCAGGCTCTCGCCTGGAGACTTGGTGAACTCGGATAAGTACGCAGTGATCTGTGGATCGGTGTAAATGGGACCTTGAGGTCTAAATGAGGTGTCTAAGGGGCACTTGAGGGGGTTTAAAATGTTTTAAATAATTTATTTTTAACAGGAGCCTATCTGTAAAAGTAGGTTGGAAAGGAAGGAATGTCTCTGAAGCGCAGACCAGGCAGAGGAAACGACCGTGGTGCATAAACACAGAAGTGTATCAGGTTTTCAGAGGAGCTCTGTTGGAGGCTCTTTATGTGTTACCACAACTGATGATCAATAGAGTCTAGGAATTTTTTACACTGCTCTTAACTTTCAAGTGATTTCCCTTTGAAGACATAAAATATCTTGAGAGAAACCTATTTAAAAGGAGTGCAAATTACACTCAGAACAGTACTTACCACCTCTTTAGATTTCTCCCTAAGGTTTAAGTTGATTTATAGTTAACAACAACAAAAAGAAGTGATGAAAATGGGCCCTTTTTCTAGTTGTGCTTATTTTGGGGAAGAAAATGTCCTTAAATAGTGGGTCAGGTGTTGACTGTGTGGCCGGTTGGTGCTTCTAAGGCTTGTGGAGCCCCTCTCCTGCCCCACAGCTGGGGGGCACCTCCAGGACTCAGCCCCTGTGTCCCCCCCCCTGCTCTGGGGCTGCTGCTGGCCAATGGCACTGCGGTTCTGGGGACGGAGAGGGTGTTGGAGCTGTTTCACCCATTAATGGGGGCGTTGGAAGAGCTGGGCCCTTCATGCTGTGTGTGAGTGATGTTAGCAAAATTGGAGATGGACTTTGGGCTGTCCCTTGGCAGTGTCATCGTTTCCGGCCGTGTGATGCTTGCGGTCCTGGGGGGGCAGCCAGCTCCTGTGCCCCCGCCAGTGCCTGGATCTTTGCGTGGGGATGAACTACTGCAGCATGTATTTACAGCTTGCTGTGAAGTTGTTGTGAAATGAAGATTGCGGCTTCTGAAGCAGACTATTTTCTGTTTTGACTGTGTACCAGCAGTTGGAATACTTGCTTTAAAAAAAAAAAAAAAGAGAGAGAGAGAAATCCAGAGAGAATTGAAGAGACAGAGAGAGAAAAGTGCACGACCGTCTCCCGATGGCTTGTCACTGGAGGGAGTTTTACCCTTGCACAGGGGTGAGATCTAACTATCTAGTCCAGGGAATAGCCTGGGATGCTACCTGCCTGCGTGCAGCAGGTCATTCCCTGGCTTTCCAAAGGTCTTGCTCTGCACAGAGAAGGATTTTCAAATAGATCATTTATACTTGTGCTCAGTGCCCAACACAACATACTGAGGTCTTTGGAAAAGTGAGGCCATGCAGATATGGCTCTAAATGTGATTCTTGTTTCCTTTATGGAATGGATTGAATAATTAATTGTGACTAATGGTGCAAATGTGCTTTTCCCCCCGCTTTTTCGTTGCTTTCCCTTGTATCGTGGAAGCTGTTCGTAAACATTTGCTGGCAGCAGCAGTCGTGTTCTGCTGACAGACGTTCAGCCCAGGGGCTGTTTGTGAGCTCTTCTCCCAAGCCCTCCCTGGCTGCTCAGCTCCTCCCTGCCAGGCAGGGGGGCCTCCATTCCTCCATTCCTCCATGCTTCCGTGCCTCCTCTCAGGCTCTGCCTCCCCCAGCGCAGGGGCTGAACGCCCTGTCGGAGCAGGGAGAAATCCCAGCAGATGCCCTGGAAGTGGTGGTTCCTCCAGTCCGGGTGCTGGGAGGTGTCGGGGGGCAATGCTGGGATGCTCCCAGGGGTAGCGGGAGCCTGGGTGGGACAGGGGCAGTGCTGGGGGCTGCTGCAGGTTGCAGGACGTACGGTGTCACGGGCAGCGATGTGGGTCCTGCCACGGTGGCACGGGCAGCCTTCAGCCACAGCAGTCCTCCTTGCAGGGCGGGCATAGAGTAGAAGGTCTAAGCTCAGCTACGTGGCTGGGCAGGGGTACCCCGGCTTTTATTCCTACAAGAATAACCATAATGAAAGTTACAGACAACATTCTCATTAAATTGGGAATTACTTGTAAAATAAAGATGCAGCGATTAGTAACTGTGAAGAATGGCCCCCGGTTGTGTCACTGCAGCCGTGAGATCCTCTTGCTGGGGCTGAAATACAGAATGGTGACCTTCATAACTGCTTTAAATTTCCTGTCCCTGCTGGCTGACACCTGGGGTCTCACGAGGGACTGCCACCTCTGCACCAAGGTGGTTTGTTGTGCAGATCCTCAAAGAGAGCCACAGGCCACAGCTCTGAGTCTGTTTTCAGCAGCATTGGTTTCTGGGATGTGTTTTTTACCATTGTCTGCAAAGTGTCTGGAATTTTCTGATTGCCTTTTTTCATCTGGTAGTGCTCGAGAGCTCAAAATCCATCTCTAGGAAGGGACGTAAACATGATTTTTAAGTGTTTTGCTTCTATTTTTTCTCTTTTTCTTTTCCTTTTGTGCAAACCCTGCAGCAAGTGTTTTTTCCCATCTCTAGTATGTGCCGAGAGCCTGCTCTTGCCTTCAGGTCTCTCCTGTCACCAGCTGGCAGAAGGTCACTGCTGCAGGGTATGCGCTGGTTCTGCAGGGGGGGCGGCAGACGGGCAGGTGCCTGGTGGAGCGGACACCCAGGGTGCTGCCGAGGCTCCCCGACCCTCCAGACACTCTCTGCTCCGTCTCTGCATGAGGNCTCTCTGCTCCATCTCTGCATGAGGGGGGAATAAGGGGGTCATAAGGAGGGGATAAGGGGGCCTCCTCCGAGGGCTCGAGATCAGCAGAGCAAGGGCAGAGGGGCACAAGGTGTCCGGGGCTGGCGTGTGATCCTTTTCAGGGGACCCACACGAGTCCCACTGGTTCGTTTGCTTCTCTCACCTGCAGAGAGGGCTGACCCCTCCATCCCATCCCATCCCATCCCATCCCATCCCATCCCATCCCATCCCATCCCATCCCATCCCATCCCATCCCATCCCGGCTGTTCTGGGGTCTCCCATGGAATGGCGACAGGAGGAAGCGCCGGTGCCTGGTGGTGGGGAGAGCCCCAGACACGTGTGACTCCCTTGGCAGGGCAGAGGAATGAAGACAGAAGGTGGGCAGGCTGGAGGTGCAAAGGGCGAGCCGGGAGAGCGTGGAAGAGCAGGACAAGGAGGGTCTCGCGGGCATCCCCCTGCCGGGCAGGGCTGCAGCCGGGCAGCGGCAAGTCTGGGGGAGACGAGGAGGGGGAATCCTTGGAAAGCATGGCCTTGGATAACAACCAGGACTCCTCTTTCTCCGTGACTGTGCTTGGTGGGCTTATGCACTTCTTTTTTTGTTTTTTTTCTGTGTTTTTGTCTCCACCCAGGGCAGTGATGGTGACTCAGTGGATAAGAACAAATGCTGCACACTATGTAACATGTCCTTTACCTCAGCAGTGGTGGCCGAATCGCATTACCAAGGGAAAATCCATGCCAAAAGGTTAAAACTGTTGCTGGGTGAACAACCAGCATTAAAGGCCACAGGTAGGTCCAGAGGCAGCCGGAGCAAGAGGGTCCGCGCGGGGCGGAGCGGGCTCAGCTGAGGCAGAAGGTGGATGGCTGGGTGATGAAGGCTAGCAGAAGCAGCTATTCATTTGTGTTGCTGTCATAACAACCTTTAAAAATTGCTGATGTTCGTTAATTGCTTTCTTCACATACATCGGTGGTTTATCAGCCATTGCTGGCCTTGGTGCGAGAGCTCCACACTTCTGCTCGTGGAAGGCAATGTCTCCTGTGGGAATGAATAGCCAGGCCTCCCTCTAATTATCAAAAGTTGTTCGACGGCTCAGCTAATATGTTTAATAAACCTTTCGTGTTACTGTACAGACAGAGTATAATTTGCTTTTACCTCAGAGGGAAATCTAGTCCTTAAAAACTGTTGGATCGATTGTCTTTTGATTTTTGCCCAGATGGGTATTCATGCTTTCCTCCACGGTGGTTCCAATAATGCAAGCCTATTAACTTTCACATTTAAAAAGTCAAATGTTGGAATTGGATAATTTAACCATCTTATTACTTGCTTAACCATAAAGTCCGTGCAAACCACTAATATCCTGTAAAACAAAACTTCCTCTGTGGTTGTTGGGCTGGGGGATATTCCAAGTATTCTTCCTGCTAACCAGGCTGGGTGGCGGGGCTGCTGTCCTGCAGACGCACATATTTCAGCATTACTATGAGTGTCTCTTCCCTCAGAACAGAATATCAGTTTAGCTGTGTATTTTACATCCTGCCTCACGTGATGTGCATAAACTCTAAACGTGATTTAATAAGGGGTGGGGTGGGGGGGGGGGNNNNGGGGGGGGGGGGGGGGGGGTGGCGCTCTGGGTGTGTTTTTGTTGCTTTTTTAACTTCACAGACCGTGATGCTGATGTACAGAGTATCATTTGTCCTTTGCCAGGACTGGCTTGGAAAATCGTGTCGCCTGTGCCTGAGGAACATGGGGAATGGCTTTAGAGGGTGGCTGGCTCGCGTTAACTGATGGGGGCTCTCAGGACACGGGTGCAACCGGGCTCACGAGCCACTGAGGTGCATCCAGATGCTGCCCCGTGCTCTGGGCACTGGCTGCCGTCCCAAGGCGGGCAGGGGGTGCTGGTGGCTGCTGGCCATCCCTGCGGCAAGCCAGCAGGGCTGAGCTAACGAAGGAACGTGATAATTTGCAGCTGACTCACCCTAGGGCTCCTCAGGCTCTTCTCTGCAGCTGGCAAATAATTACAAGGGCACCGAGAGAAGCGGTGTACTTGTTTATGGTATTTAATTGTCTGGTGCTTGCATTAGTGCTCAGAACCCCAACCCTCCTGTGCAGCCTTTCAGCGCTTTCTCCTCTGGCACCAGCAGAGCTGCCACAAACCGTGGTGTTTATGGTTAAATCCAGGTGAGTTTCCGAAGGCTGCAGGGGCGCTGGATTTCAGGGAGTAGCGCACAGACTCATTCCCACAGGAGTTAGTGATTCAGGTTCACCCTCCAGCAGGCGAAAAGTCACTGTTTTCACCCCAGGGCCATCGTCGGGTCAGGTCCCTGCAGGTCTGGTGCTGCTCAGGCAGGTCGGGGGGACGGCAGGAGCGGCTGGGAAGCAGTTGTGCCCTCTCCCTTCATAGAGACCTCCCTGCGGCGCTACCGAGGGCTCTGTGCTGGACCCTGCGGCCACCAGCCTTGCCAGCCTGCCTGTGGATACTGTAGGGCCCCGTCCCGGCAGGGCTTATATGAGAGCTGCAACTTTGCATTGTATTTTTGTCTAATTTTTTAATCCTCTGGACCAGCCTGTGGAGGCTCTGAGCGAGCTGCCCCACGTGCTCCGAGAGTAATGGGCTCTCAGCTGTCGTAATCACCAGGAAAGAGGAACTCAAGGACTCAGCAGCTCTTCCAGACACTTGATCTGATGAAGCTGAGCTGCAGGAATTCATTAATAAGCACCTTCTTGCTCTCCATTAGTTCTCAGAAATGTGCCCTTTGGACACAGCATTCGCCCAGCATTTTTCCACTGGATTTTTCTCCCATTCCTCCACGGCTGGCACCGGGGAGCTTTTGGTCTCTGGAACAGAGTTTCGGAGGCTCCAGTGTTGAGAGTCCTGGGGAACGACCGTGACAGCCCTGAGGGTGCTGGGTGCTCAGGGAGGAGCTGGCCATTCGGGAGGCAGGGGCTGGCGCCCGCAGTGCAGATGGTCAGCATCTTTAGAAGAGATGAGGCTGCTATTCTGGTCATAACACGGAAATCCTTCGGGCAGTTACAGGGGTTGAGTGTTTTATTTGGTGTTCCCCTAAGCTCTTAGCAGAAAAGTATTTTTTAACTTTCATGTGTGATCAAAAAAGGTGAGAAAGACTCTATACAAATATTTGTACTCAAAATCTTTTAATTAAAAAAAAAAGGTTAAAATGTTTTCAAAGTTCCCCAAGAGCTGTTATTATGTCTTAGATTAAACATATACAGTTAATCTGAAAAGGTGTTTTAGTGGCAATAGGCAAGTAAAAATAGGTAATAACCTCCACATTGCAATGTCTGACTTCAAGACTTGCACAAAAATTTATTCTGCTACCCTTGATTACGAAATTCTCTGTTGACCATTTTCTTAGTGGGTCTGTGTGTAAAGGGAGGAAAGAATTTGTGAATTTCTTTGGACAAGTGTCTTTGCAGGAGTGATTTTGTTCACACAGACGTACAATTGCCTCTGTGGAGCATAGCATCTCTTTAAATTGCACAGTAACAAAATGAATTTAGGGGGCGAAATGAAGACTAATGAATGCAGTTGAAACTGCAGGGGAAATTTAGGAAGAATTCTTGAGCTGCTTGAAGAGCAGCGTTTTCCGGTTAAAAAAAAAAAGGCATTGAAAAATATGTAATACTCTCAGCAAAGGTGAAAAATGTCTGCAACTGGAATTATGTTCCTGGTCATGGATCCTGGAGGCAGTGGCTCTGAAGCGAGGCTGCTGTGGGACCCAGGGCTGCTGCTGCTGCCCAGAAATCCCCTGAGCGCATTGCCCCGCGCCTTTGCCCCGGCCCTGTCTCCCTGTCTGGATGGAAATTCCTGCAGGTACCTCCCCTGCTGCCGGCACCCGCCTGTGCCAGGTGCAGAGCGTT
Organism: Rhinoptilus africanus; assembly: GCA_013400135.1. Taxonomy (NCBI): domain Eukaryota; kingdom Metazoa; phylum Chordata; class Aves; order Charadriiformes; family Glareolidae; genus Rhinoptilus; species Rhinoptilus africanus. The sequence continues at coordinate 328,621 of VXBO01004324.1, forward strand.
CTCCCTGCGAGCTGCGCTGTACCAAGGCACTGCTGGATACTATACCTTGGAGCAGCGCAGAGGCTTGCCAAAGGTTTCCACACCACAAGGTGAAATGTTGGTCTCGGCTCTGCTGAATCGGTAAAGAACAGACTTCCCTCGCCTCACCGTGGAGGTCACATCGACACTGAGCTCTGAGCGTCCGGTGCCCTGCGTGGTGCATAAAGCGGTGCGTGCGTCCCGCATCAGCGTGCGTCCCGTACTGTGCCCTCGCAGTCCTCCTGCCGTGTGTTCCTACCAGACAATCCGACGTGCTCTCCGTCACCTTATCCTAAAGCACCTCTCATCTGCCTTTGAGGGGGTTCAGACCCATTTTGCAGACACACAGGGACGCGCTGGTGACCGCATTCTGCTTCCGAACAGACCGCTGCTTGATATTCTGGGTTTTCTGTCTCGTCAGTCCCATGGAAAATTACATCTATTCTCAGTCCCCTTGTGGAGTTACAGCTTCCCCTTCAATTTTATCATCTTAGTGAAATACAGATCTCTCATTTCTCTGCTGGTGCTTGCAGGAGAGGGAGAAGTGCCTTAACAGTCGGGTTTTTCACAATAGGAAAGCGATGTCTCATCACTACAGCGAAATATTTGTGATCTTTTCTGTTGCTCCTGCTGTACAAGGTTGTAGCCCTCAGAGGCTTTATGTCACCACTATCGCTGATGGATTTCTTTAGTCGTCTCCAACATCTTCTGTCAGCTTGCATCTTCTGTCATCAGTATGGGTTATAAAACAAGGAGTTGTGACGGGAAATGGCTGCTGCCTTCATCGATCCAAGTGCAGCGTCTGGGGAAGGTGGCATTGGCCCTTTGGCACCGGCAGCGCCGCTCCCTCCGGGGTCCCCTGCCTTTGGGTGAGGAATAAGGGGGTGATTTTGCTGGCAGGAAGTTACCTTCGCTTTTTTGCCTCCTTGTTCTGTAATTTGCAGTTTGTGTTGCAGATGTGCTGAAGGCGATTCAGGTTTGGGTGGGAGGATCCAGCAGCAGCTGTCTTCCAAGGAAAATGGAATTTCTCCAGTGCCCTGTTGTCCTGGCTCAGTTACTTTCTCATTTTCGTGCTCAGTTCCTGGAGAGTGGCAATGATAAAAAGTTGGGTGCCATTTAAATACAGCTATGAATAAAAAGCTTTGCATGCAAGAAATAAGTCAAAGATAAGTTCATTGCCAGAGTGCTAAAGTGTTTCTAACTTTGTATTTTGCTTCTTGCAGCAAAGTAAGACTTTCTCACTTCCCTCCCACAGCAAAAGGCAACGTAAGGCAGACTGTCATGAGCTATTTAGCATTTTGAAACACTTGAAATAGTCAAACTAGCAGCTTTTATGTTTGTGTTTTAGATGGAGAAACATTTTTAACATTTGACGTTTTGTGAGTGTTTATTATTAATTTTTGTGTTGCTGTTCAGAGAATGATGATATTTACTGTTCTGTAGTAGTTAAGTAGCGCATATCAAAACGATAAATCCACATTTGTGGGGAAGTCAGCTTTCATCTGTTTCTCTTCAGGAGGGTTTGGGAGACACGGGATGTTTTCATTAATTGCCAGGCTGGGCTCAGCGGTCTTTAGGTCTGGTGGTAGTTGTAAATGAAAGCAGAGGATGCTTCAGTTGTGTTTCTTCAGTGAGCGGGAGATATAACTCCTGCGGCCACCACCAGCTCCGTGAACTCTAGCCTCACTGGTTCCCCTCTGGCGGCAGCTGTAACATATAAACCAGGAGAAAGCTGACCAAAATCTGATAGATTTAACTTCTAGCCCGGGGCCTGGAGGGCAGCAAGTCAGATAGATCACAGAGCTCCTGGGCTGCCGTGGTAACGGCTTGTTTATAATATTCCGGATGCCCAAAGGTCTCTGCAGCCCAGTGATGGTGCCCGGAGTGGCTCAGCCCTGTCCCGGGGTGTGGGGGGAACTTTCACACACACGGGCAATGGACAAGCGACACTTGCTTTTCATGAGCCAAGCACATGCAAAGTCTGCATAATCTTAGTTTGGACAGGCAGTAGTGTTATTTCCTAATTTTCTTAGTCACCACGTGTGGGCCCCGGCTCTTTATGGCACGGGCACCTTGGAGGGTCTGGGGGCGCCTTTCTCCTGCTGGAACCGCAGATGTTAGGAAAGACGTTTTTAGGAGCAGGATACATCTGGGTCCGTCCTGAGCCCTGCCAGGAGCAGGTTCCTGGGGGCAGCACGGCAGACGCCGACCTCGACTGCTTCGGCAGAGCCGGGTCGTGTCCGAGTGTGACCCTGGGCCTGGGGCAGAGGACAATGTTTTTCTTTGCTGGCGTTGTGCTTGCTTTCTAACTGGGGAAGTGGAATGGAGAGCAGGCAGAGGTTAGGCAGGGGAATCCCCTGGAGGGGTTAAATGAATCTAAACGAGTGGTTCGCAAGACAGCAGAAGGAGGAGAAGAAATATCCTCAATAGTGTAATCACTATTAACTAATCCCCAAAAGAGCTCATTGCGCTTGTGCTGTGCCAAGCGCTGGTGGCAGCAGCAGAAGCGAGGAAACTTCTCCAGGTGTTTCTCCAGAGGGGAAGAGGGCAATGGTCCCTCAGCAACCATCTGGGCATGGAACTCCAATACCTTTGCAGGTGTCATCAAAAACAATAGAAGCTTATGAACCCCTGGAAATTGATAAGGTTGTATGTAACGCTATATGTAAGATAGAATTTCCTTGAGGAAAGTTAATATTGACTCCCTTCCCGAGCAGGTCAGCAGATTTATAGCAATATTAACTTTCTTGAGCTGTGGAGTCAATCACAGTGGGCCTTCAGCGGTAATTATGCGTCTAAATATACCCCTGTTTTGCTCACTGCTGCCGTTTCCGATGTCAGACACTGAGGTGGGCTCATCACTTGCCAGCGCATGCTCTCATCGGGGCTCTGCAGGAACAGCACGGGGCTCGTGATCAAAGGAGAGCAACCGAGCTCCTCTTCACCACCTCAAAATTAGCCTATTCCTCTATCACAGAACAGTCTGTTAATTATTTAGATAGCAGACATTTCATCTGGAAAAGAAAAGAAAGGAAAACTACATAAAAGGGAATTTTTGAATGAGGTGTGGTAATTAAGTGCTAGTCATTGTATATTTTTGTATCCCAATGTTATCTGAACTTTATTTTACTTTAAACTGTTTTTCCATGGCTTTGCGGTTTGTAGTGTACAAAGTAGGAAAACTGGGGCAGACAAGGTACAGCTCCGTTATGTAAAGACTAATCACCTATTTTTATTTGAAATTAGTTGGGGATGATGTTTGTGTTGCCAGGTGGCCTTTTGGTGAATCTGAAGGGAAATGGAATTAAATGAAGGTTGTGTGTTGCCAGTACCTGTCAGTTCACAATGTGAAGATATTTTAATGAGGGGACTGACTATTGCATGGGGTTTTTTCCATCTGTGACAATTTACAATTACTACAGCTTTCCCTATTCATTCCAAGACCAAATAAATTGAAAAATAAGAATCCTGAGATAATGATAAATCTGTCTCTCTGTCTTGAGAAGTAGATGGCTTTGCATGTTTTGTTTGTTCTCCACTGACAATTTTTCTTGGAAGTAGCAATTTGAGCAGGATAAGTTTAGCAGGTTTAGTGACAACAGTGATAAGCCATGTATCTGCAATGAGAGCATCTTCCTTCCTCTGCTAGGGGAATGCAGATAGTTGAGGAACAGTCCTGTGCTAGCCTTTCATGCTGCTTTTTTTTGTGAGAAATGGTAGATTTCCGAGCCGTGCCATTCAAAATATCCAGTGGGACCCTGTAACTGCTGCTAATTATTCCCCGTGTCTAATGTGGGATCTGCCTCAGGGCCTGCTGTTATTCAAACGGCAACACCAGCGTGGAGGAGCTCATGTCTGAACGTTTCCTCTTACAGAAACCACTCTGAGCTCCCTCAAGCAGCCGCACATGGAGAGTCCCCCGGTGGTACCGTCACCGCACCAGCGGCGAGACTCGGACAGATACTGCCAGCTCTGCGCAGCCTGGTTCAACAACCCCATGATGGCACAGCAGCACTATGACGGCAAAAAGCACAAGAAGAACGCGGCCAGGGCTGACCTTCTGGAGCAGCTGGGCAAGACCCTGGACCTGGGAGAGCTGCGAGGTGAGAGCACCGGGGCGCGGGGAGTGAGGACCAGCTCCCCATGGGGTCTAGTGGCCGCCGTGAAGCTGCTGGTGCCTGCTGCGGTCACCGTTCCTCTGGTCAAGTGCTGCAGGGGACACCTTGGTGCTCATGCTGCTGTATGAGGTTCCCGCTACTGTAAAAAAAAATCCCCTCCTCTAAGATAATACTCCACAGTCCTGGAAGCATCCTTTAAAACTTGTTTCCTAGGTATTTCTTTTGCCTCATCCTAAAATAGTCCCTTCCGTTATCACACACTTCTGTCCTCCAGCAAATGTGGACTGTCCCTGAGAGCTGAGAGGGGAGAACATGTAAAAGCGCTCAGCCCGCGGGGAAGCGGGGATGGGGATGTTTGTTGCTGGAGGCAGAGCACTCCCTGCATCTCCCTGGTGGAGAGAGGGCATTAGCTGTCGTCTGTGATTTAATTAGTGCTTGTAAAACACTGCAATGGCCCTGGGTCAGCAGCAGAAAACAGGAACAGAGCATTTGCTATGGGTATGTTAAACACAAGTTTTCCATGTTCCCGCTGAAGGGAGAGCAACCATCCATCCATCTGTCCATCCATCTGTCCCAGCCACGCCGGGAGGGGCGCTGGCACCCACGAAGTCACTTGGATTTGGGCCTTGCACCCCTCCGGGAGGGAAACCCCCTTGTGCGGAGCCACAGCCGCAGCCTGGCCAGCACTGCAGCTGCTGCAGCCCCCAAGCATCCCTGGTCCCTCCTGGTCCCTCTGGCAGCCCCCGAACATCCCTGGTTCCTCCTGGTCTCTCTGGCAGCCCCCGAGCATCCTTGGTCCCTCCTGGTCCCTCCCACAGCCCCTGAGCATCCCCAGTCCTTGTCACAGCCATGCCTGGCGCTGATGAAGGACTGTCTCCGTCACACTAGGCCCATTGATGGAGATGTGCTAATTTATACCGGCTGAGGATTCTGAACAAAGCACATTTTTAATATAGAGGTGTAATTACAGGAGGAGAGGTACGAGCCTCCTGTTGAAAGTTTTCTCTGTGGTCTTGATTATAATCCTATACGCACACAATGTGTTTGACTGAAGTAGACTGAGGAAAAAGTGCAGGTTTGATTTTCAAACCCATGCGGGAGAGGAAGTCTGGTTTGCTAGCAAGACATTGCATTAACATTTTAAAATATGGGGTTTTTCTCCTTGCTAAATGAAATAATTTTCCTTTAAATACTAATGACTATGCGGTATATTTTGCGTTTCTTGATCTCAAGTAAACCTTGTAATCGTTATCCAGATCCTTCGTGTGCTACCTAGTGTGACTCACAATGCCATAAATGATTCATGTGGCTGAGTCACTGCCCGCGGTTGAAAATATGCGGGGAAATAAAACCTGGGACAATAACATGGAAGTGTTTAGTACTTTGAACTGTGCCAAGCTCGAGAGTGACTGAGGATGTCATTAACTGTAAATAAATCAATTGTGAAGTGTTTTATTCATTTAGCTTGTGCCTAGGAGAGCTGAAATTGAGCTTTACTCACTCATCAGCCCGTGTTGGTTTTTAACTTTAGGGTGGTTCTGTGCATGGCTGGGACTTGCAGGTGAATCTGGCGCGGTGCTGCCAGCGCCCGGGGGCCGTGGGAGAGGGGGACAGCAGAGCCAGGCTGTTGGCATCCCCAGGGATGGGGGGGGACACCTTTGGTCCCCTGGTTGCAGTTCACGGGTGCCCAGCGCTCTGATGCCGAGGAGCTGCTCAGCCTGGCACGGTGAGCCCAATAGCCAACACGGAATAAGGTCTGCCTTGTGTCCTAGAAAACGGCTTTACCTGGGCAGATAAAGTCATGTCTGACTCAAGAAAAATGATAAGCGTGGCAGTTTGGAAATTGCCAGTGGCGGCCTGTCCCAGGTTGTCAGCGAAATCTTGTCTGACTGTTGCTTCTGACAGGTTTGGTGCCTGGCAGTGTCGATGGTGGGATTATAAACCGTGTGCTCCCCCTGCCCCGCGCTCGTTTTGCTCCCTTGGTATTTGCTGGAATGCAAACTCATTTCCTTTCCACACTATCCCCAGCAGCTTCTCCCATCACAACTTAAAATATTAATTCTATTTTGACTACTGTAGGAGACAAAAATTTGATGCATTGTGTGAGCCTGGAATGAGCAGTGTCAGTTGAACTACAACATTTCAGCAGCCTTTGATGTTTTGATAATGGCTATAATAAAATATTTATTGATAAATATGAATGTGTATTTGGAGGAATGAGAATAGAGATATATTTTTGGACAACTGATATTTATAGGAAACAAAAGCATTGATTCTTCTTGCCAAGTGCTCATCCTACAATTTTGAAGTCTTATTTTCTTCTCAGAGAAAAAAAAAGGGAAAAAGAAGCCTACCGGCACTCTTTCTGTAGGCTGTGTGGAGTCAAAGCTCCGGAAGGTGCGATGGTCCTGCAGTCCATGTGCTTTGGCAGGTTTGGCACAAACGCTGGATTCTGGGCTTGTGCCCGTTCAGCAACAGAGAGCAGAAGCGGCTCTGCTGGAGGCTCCGTCCAGCAGCTCCTGCTGGCCCACAGTGGTTCTGCTCCATCACCTCGCCTTGCACCAGTTTTACTTCCTGTCTGGCAGCATCCATCCCTTACTCCATCCCACGCTCCCTCCTGCTCCGCTGGCACAGGCAGGCTCGGTAGGGGCAGGGGCCTCAACCCAGGCTGGCAGGTCTTGTCCACAGGGAGTCTAATTAATAACAGACTCTGCTTATTACTGGTGCTGAGCTGAAACCCCACAGCAAAATGCCCTCTTTGAAGCCTGGTGCAGTGTTTGAACGTCTGGGCTTTGTTAAGTGGATTCAGTGTGTCCTTTCGTTTCCTGGATCACACCTTTGAATGAACAGACTGAGCAGAAGCCTTAATGTGGAGACAAACCCTTCTTTATCTCGCCAGCATCCATAACTTGTGCTTTTGCGCCTCTTGCATGGCAGCAAATGGCTTGCCAAGGCACCTTGGGCTCTCTGATACCTGCCAGTAAAACCTGAATTTTAAATAGTGATGGAGAGAGATTCGGGGCCAGCCTTGTGTGATGGGACCCTGTAAACCACAGGATCGTGGCTCTTCTTCCCGGGACACTTGGTCCCTGGTGGACAAGGCAGGCACTGGGCCCTGGAGCAGAAACTGGTGCATCTCAATGGGATTTCACTACGAATCCCTAAAATAAAACACAGCAGCCTCTGCGGTAAAGCAGGATGGGGACAGCTGCACAGGGATGTTGTCACGTGAAGCCTTTGTATTTTCAGGTAAATTGCCATAGTTGCAGATGCTATCTTGAAAAATCAGGCGAAGAGCTGAGTTTCATTTTCCTTCTCAGCTCGTAATTTCTTTGTATGCCTTATAAATACTTCTCGTTCTGTGCTGTCACTTTGAGTTAGTAAAGAGTGATTTAACAAGCACTCCCCTGGAATGTGTTTTAATGCATTTTATGCAGAATGACATTAATGACTTTACTTGTTAATATTTTATGTAATGGATATAGGAGCACGTTCCATTTTACATGAGTGCATGTCATGATGCAGGGGAGGGAATGCTGATGTGTCGTGAGGATGCAAAAGCAGATGTGAATACAGAGCAAGCGCAACATTTCCTAGCACTGACTGCTCCGGCTGGGACCACCCTCCCATTGCAGACTCCCTGCTGAGCTCATACTCAACTCCAGCTTTGGTCGGGTGTATTTGATGAAACCACAGTTTCAGCCAAGTTGGCAGCTTTGGTAAGCTCCAGTGAGATCACATACTGCTAATTTTGATGTTCTGGAGGTGATTGTTGCCTGTGGTTTCAGCCTGCAGTTTATCTGAGGCTGGTTTCCTTTCTCTGTGTCTCATTTTGGTGGAGCTCATGTCAGACTGGAGACTTTTCCTGTATAGCCCATCTCAGGATGCTGGATTTGGGCTGGGAGGTCCTGCAGCCCTTGTCCTGCAATGTGGCTTCTGGCCTCTTCTGCACCCGCCGGTCCAGCCCTGGCAACGTCTCCATCCATCTGGAATGTGTTGGCCAGCAGCCGTGGGATTCTGCTGGCCACGAGCAAGTCCACAGACCCATCTCTTCCATGGCTGCATTTTCTGGCTGATGGGAAGAGTCCCCCTATGCTGGATGCAGGGAGCAGGGACGGGGTTCCCCCTCCTTCATCATAGTGAGCTGCCTTGACAGGCTGCTGGAAAAAAAAAATCAGTATCCCCAGTTAGGGGCTGTAATCACTGATGGCGTTTCCACCTACACAAGTAATTAAGATTCAATAAGGCTGCTGTTAATGTATGCTGTTAAATTAGCTGCTGAGCATTAGAACCTTATTACCTTAATTTAAAGTATTACCAGTGTCTTACTTCCCTGGGCGGATCTCTGCCGTGCGGCCATCACGGTGTGGTCTGAGGGCTCGCTCTGCATCACCCGTGTCAGCCGGCGCTGCCTCCTCTGTCCTTCCCCCGCCTCATGGCGCGGGCTGGACGGGTTTCTGCTGCCCCTTGGCTTAATAAAGGAAACGGGAGCTGCCAGCTCTGGAGAGAGGGTTTGACTGTAAAACCATTGCTGCTGCAGCAAGCATAAACTCAGTCAGGACAGCATCCTTAAGTGTATTTGCAATTTGATTTTTGTTCCATCACAACGCGTAAAAATACAGATTACTATTTAAATACTTCTGCATTATCCCTTACTTGCTATTTTCAAGTGGTTATCTGAATATTTTCAAAATATTTTTTAAAGAGGGACATTTAACTTTATGTGGGGCCAAATTCCTAGGTGAGAGATGTATGAGGCGCTTGAGAAAAGTGGAGTGTTGGTATAGCTGGTGTCTGAAGTTCAAAAAAGGAAAAGTGACTTTTTGAGAGCCTGTAGGTACATCTGGGGAACGGTTAGTGTGTATGTAGTTAATTACGGTAAGCATAAACTGATCGAATTTGAGAATGCCATACATTAGTTGTTCTGACTGAATTGTTTTAACAATTTCTGCAAAGAAATAATACCGTGGAAAGGCAAAAGAGACTATTACATGGTACATTAAAAGTGTTCCTAAAGAGCGCAGTGGCCCATGGTAGGAATCCCACGACTCCGATATTTTTAAGCAGAGCCCTTCAATTAAGCTTGAAACACTCTGTTCAGATCTTCGTGGAAGTGAATCAGTGCAAAGCAGAAACCTGACCGCAGAGACTCTAAAATTTGCAACTCCCTTTTTTTCTAGGAGGACAGGACAGAGATTGCTTTAGCATTAATGGTTTACTGTAACGCCGATGTACGCATAGTGTCAGTGATGCTCATGCAGTCTGTGATGCCAAGGGAATTATTAGGATGTTAAAATACAAAAGAGAGGAGGAGAGAGGAAATCACTCTCTGACACTCAGCATGCTGAGAGAGACAACAGCACCAGGGCACCGGGAACACTTAGGTCTACGTTTATATGCTTAATTCATGTCAGCTTTTGCCCTACATACCGGGAGCAAGAGCCCTGATTGCCGTCTCCCTCTTCCAGGGATGGCCAGAAGGGAAACAGGCGTTTAATGTACATCCAGCTGCACTCTGTCTTTTCAATGAAAACATGTTAGATGAGGCAGAGAAGTGACTGTTCCTGTAATTCTGCTCTGAAATCGCTGTATTCTTTTCCTGAGGTGAAAGAATAATGGAGTTAAATTGTAGGTATGCTGCCAGGAGAAGAGAAAAGAGCCCTGTCCTGTCCCGAGGATGCTGCCACGGGTTTGTACCCACACCAACCTTGTCACCAGGTTCCCTCCATTTGTAGAAACCAGAAAGTGTTTTGTTTTCCTGCCCTTCCTGCTCGCAAAGCGCAGGGACTGGGGATGTTAAGTGTCAGAGAAAGGCAAGGACCTGGTTTTGTTGCTGTTGTAGTTCCTAAAAGAAGCTTCTCATTTTCTCCCGCAAAAACTAGATTTTGAATCCAGCTAGTGGCCATCTCTTGGCCCAGGTCACTTCTTTGTGGAAGGAGAAAGAAATTAAAAAAAAGAAAAATAAAAGAATCAAATCAACTTTTGCAGCTTTTACAGGTGTGGAGGAGATTCCCTGCAGCATCATGTTCTCCTGTGATTGCAAAAGCCATTGAGGAATGTTTGGGTGAAAACCCATCTAGAAGGGCAGAACAGAACATCAGTGTAGGTAATTACTTGCTCTCTCATGTGCTAAGCAGGCTAATCCCCTCTCCAGAGGGAGGGAGGAGTGCACCAGGGTGTTAAGAATAAATGCCTCAGGAATGGGCCAAGCTCTGCATTTTCCCAGGAAATCTAAACTGACACAAATCAAAAATAATGCCATCCGTTTTCAGCAGGCACTGGGCAGCATGCTGTCTTGGGGAATGGCCTTTTCACCTTCACCTCTGATTGGTGCCTGTCTGCTTGGTTCCTATTTTTAGATTTTCAGCTTCCCAGAGGCGGAAAAGTCTTGATTTCCTTGTTCTGCTGAGACCTGAAAATGCTCTCAACCTTAAGTCATTAAATTATAATCCTGAGATGCAAACTGTTAAATGATGAAGAAATCATTTTCCTATTTAGCACAATAAATAGTGCTGAGAATAGCTTTTTTGTCTCTCTCTGGGCAGCTCAGGTGACTGTTTTCCTCAGGCTGTGCTGTATAGAGGTTGCATCCTTAACCCTGGGCTTCTTCCCTACCGCGACCTTCTTCCCCCTTCCCTGAGACCCACCCAGGACAATTCGCTTTATTAGAAGGTCTGAAATAATATGGAGTGGAAGGGATAGTATCGGAAGAAAAGCTGTAATAACTGTCCCAGTCTGAGTATCAATCTCCAGAAAAAAAAACTTTGGTAGCAACATAAAAGCTATTACAATTTTTAAATGAGTGATTTTTATTATTTGCATAAATCATCTCCTGTCTCTTGCTTTTTTTACCTTACATGACAATTAGTTGAACAAGGTTTGGAGACGTTTCTGTTGCACACAGAGAAAGGTGGCTCTTCTCTAATTGCCACGCTCATGTCGGCAGTGCCTGCCGTTATCATCCCGCAGGCTCCTGTTCCCGCTCCGTGCCTGCACACTCCTCAGGTGAATAAACGCCTTGTCTGCAGAGGGTGTCTTGGAGACAAGAAGTTTGATGTTCGCTGAATTGGTGAAGCACAGGCTGATTTTGCTGGGTTTGGTTCTTCAGATCGGATGTTTTCCAGTGAATGTGCCGAGAGGCTGTTTCTCTGACTTCCCTTATAAATTTCTTTGCAGCTTCTGTTTGAGATGTGCATGAATCTGCTTAATTGCCTGGTTTTTTTCCTTCCCCACAAACTGTGCCTGGCGGCAGAGCAGTGCATTAGCAGAGCTGTTTAACTGGGTGCTTTTCCCGTGCAGGGGCCCGTGGGTGCTGCTCCTCGGCAGGGGGGACCCTGCTCCAGCGGCCTCTTCTCAGGGTGCGGAACAGGCCAGAGACCCCCTTTCTGTTGCTCTGGGGGTGTTTGTGAGGTTCAGTTCCACGCTGCTGCCACCGCTTCTCTCCTCCTCACGAGCCAGAGATAAACCTTGTCCTCTGCGGAGCCCGGCACAGCCAACAGTGCCCTCTGCTCCCTCTGTAACTCGGCCATTGTGCTGCTGCACTTCCATCGCCTTCTCCGCGATTTCATAGAACAGAATCATAGGATGGTTTGGGTTAGAAGGGGCCTTGAAGTTCATCAAGTTCCACCTCCCCTGCCCTGGGCAGGGACACCTCCCACCAGCCCAGGTTGCTCCAAGCCCTGTCCAACCTGGCCTTGAACCCCTCCAGGTCAAGGTGCACTTCCAGGGCAGCCACAGCTTCTCTGGACAACCTGGGTCAGGGGCTCACCAGCCTCACAGCAAAGAATTTCTGCCTCATATCTCATCTAAATCTTTAGATTAGGGTTTAAAACCCTACCCCCTCATCCCATGGCTCCCCTTCCTGATCCAGAGTCCCTCCCCAGCTTTCCTGGAGTCCCTTTAGGGACTGGAAGGGGCTCAGAGGTGTCCCTGGAGCCTTCTCTTCTCCAGGCTGATTTACATGGTGATAAAATAAAATGTAGTATATTAACTTGGAAAATCACTTGCAACTGTGGCAATCAACTAAACAATGAAACGGAAAGTAGCAATGGCAGCAGAGATTTGTTAGAAGATAAAAAACCCAAACAATTCTCCCCCCTCCAGTCCCCACGAAACAAACCCAACAAAAGTTCCTACCATTTCTACTGTGAACCCACTGAGATGTTATTTCTAGTTCAGTGGTACTCGGTTGTCCAGCAGCAAGAGCAACAGCTTTATAAATAGTTGGTTGTTACTGTTTCTGAGAAGGGCTAAAATTAGCGAAGCTGAGGGCTGCAGACAGGTATTGTGGCCAGTAAATCCCTCGGGCAGACGAGCTGCTGGCTCCCAGCTCTTGGATGGGCACCTGGGACCAGCCTCCTCCTCCCGGCGGAGGCTGCGCCACTGGCTCCGGGAGAGGGGTGGCTGCGTTCAGCAAACATGGCCCTTCCCTGCGGTGGGCAAACCAGAGCTCATCCCTCTGGAGGAAAAAAACAAAGTTCGTAAATGATCTGGCTCCTACATACACTAATGAGGAATCGCCCTGAATTGTGCTCGCTACCCAAAAACCAGTGGCCCAAGTAGGGCCTCGTGTGCTCATTAGTCGGAGTACAGTGGTGCTCCACAAAAAGCCACCCGGGAGGGATGGAGGGATGCTTGTGCTGGCAAACTGCGAGGACTGCAGTCCCCAGGGGGATTTGCCTTTGAACCCTGCTTGGTTCTGCTCAGTCTGTGCCTTTTAAAAATAGTCCTTTAGGGTTCACTAATGCCTGGATACCCTGGCCTGGAAAAGTAAATAGATGGGTTACTGTAAAGAGAAGTGTCTGGGAAATGAAATTTGAGATCTGAGTACTTTCTAATTAATTAGAAGTTTGCTGAGGGCAAGGGTTAATGCTTTTTTTCCCCCTCTCCCTTCCCTCCTTCCCTTTCTTGAGTAATTTTCACTCATTTGTACTTTCCAGCTGCCATTTTTGTTCAGAATAGTGATTCTGAAGGTGTTTTTCCTGCCGACACAGCCCCAAGCTTGCCCTCAGCGAGTCGCGTGGCCGGTGCTGAGGGCAGTGCACGATTAACCACTCTGGGTTTCTCTCGGCAGGGCTGAAGCGCAGCTACACATGCAACACCTGCAGCGTCACCCTGAACTCCATAGAGCAGTACCACGCGCACCTGAAGGGCTCCAAACATCAGACCAAGTGGGTATCTCCCGGCTTTTCCCGGTGGCCTCCTGTCTGCCTGTGTCTGCTTAAATGAATGTAAATATATAATAATGCTTTACATGCTGATAACCCTGTCATCTGAGGAACTCCGGGTGTTTTGCAAACACAGATATCTGCGGCAACTCCAGCTGGAGAAGGGCAGGGCTGAGCCCGGCTGGGCTTTCTGCGGCCCCACTGGAGCCCAGAGGGCTCTTGGCTCTTAATTTCCTGCCAGTCACAGCGTGCCCTGGTGAAGCTGCTGTCAGCTCATACCATTTTCCAGGCAGCCTGCTGCCTTTCACTGCTGGAGCTTTGTCCTGATTTCCTGGCTTCGGGATGCAGCCTCGGGGATGATCCTGCAGGCACAGCTGGGGCGGGGGCTGTCACCCTGCCGATGGGAAGGGATGGGGACAAAGTGAAGTGTGTTAACGGCATGTCTTGCTTTCCTTACCATCTTCCTTCTCCCCTGCAGACCCCTCTGCTAGACCCCCTTCTCAGGAGCCCCCCACCCATGGCTAGCATTCCACACATCCGCAGGGACACCCCTTGTCCTCAGCCTGTCTTTTATGGGGTATTGAATTTTGGTCAGGAGCACTCCTTACTTCTGCTGGTGGCAACGTTGTGTGCCTCTACAGCACAGCAAGCCTTATAGCTTTGAGCATCGCTGCCCCACGTGCTCAGGCGGGCTATGGGTTTGCTATCCATCCCCAGGGAACTGTGTCAGAAGGTGCTGGGGGACCCAGATACCTGCCCATCAAACCGGGCAGAGCCCGTTGGTTTGGGACGGGTGGAGAAGAAATGGGCAGCAGCGACCCGAGACATTCATGATATCTGGTCCTGATGCCACAAGCGTTCGTGCTCAATGACACAGAGTGTGCAGCTTCTCCCATGTGTTAAACCTCAGAAGAGACACTGGGAGTGTAATGGGATTAGGTGTTTTCATGTGGAAGTGTTTGTGCTGTAATTTAGAGCAATTATATATTACCCAACTTTGAGACTTGGAGGGAGTCTGCTCTGTCAATTAGTACAAATTATTAAAATGAAGTGATAAAGATACATGGTACCAGAGTGTAGATTAATGAACTAATCTCTCTTAATACACTTACATGTGAGCTTTGGGAACCGTTTCAGGCTGAAGCACTCGGGACTGCCCAGATTAGAAGAGGGATATAAAAGGTGTCATTAGTTACTGAAACACTTCAGGTAGCTTTACGGGCAGTCTGAAAGATGAGGCAGGATGAGCAGAACCAGCAATAAGTGCTAATGTCTAATTTTGCTTAAGCTACCAAAGGATAAACGCACCTTCCCCAGCTGATGTTAGACCTTCAGAGATTCCTGGTATTATTCACCTTAGCTCTATCCTATTTATTCACAGAGCATTTGAACGTCTTCCAAACGCTACCCTGTCTGGACCAGAGCATGTAGTCGTGTTCCTGATCTCAATTAGCGGGAGGAACTGATGGTGTCAGACGTTCTAATGAGGGGATGTTCTTCCCTGCCTCCGGGCAGAGGAAGGGTGATGTGGAAGGAGAGGCCATTGTGAGTGGCCAGAGGGATCTAGCTCAGCTCCTGTCCTCGTGTTTCAGGTCAGGCAGGCGAGACGTGGTGTGAGGCTGTGCCACGACCCATCTGGGACCTTCAGTAAGTCCTTTCTGCCTCCATCTCCTTTCTCTTCCAGCACGTGGAGCTGCTGGCACATCCCTGCTGCGCCGGGTTTGGTGGGCAGTGGTGGATGGGGTCTGTGTCCGCACCCAGTGCCACAAACTCACACTGCCAGGGAGCGGAGCGGGAGAGCTCTTCCCCTCAGAAACCTGGGATGAGAACAGCTGCCATGTGCTGCCCGGGCTCAGAGCTGTAATTTATCCTCCCCCTGCCAGTCCTGAGTTTGGATTGTTATTGCTGTTGTTGCTGCTGGTATTGTAAAGGATAAAGGAGTTCAAGTCAGAGAAGCCTTATTGATGGGAAATATACATGTGCAGAAAAGATGCGGTACTTCTTTTCACTGCCGGGAGGGTGCCTCGCATCCTCCATTTTATACCCACTCCTTCTGCTTTTGTTTTCCAGTCACCTGCAATTAGCAGAGCATCATCTCCACACTCGGACAGTTCTGCAGAAAGATAATTCCTTCTGCATCTGTTCCTTTCCCCAATGTTTCCTTCTGACATACTCTGGCAAAAATGGCAAAGACTGAGGGTCTTTCTGCTCCATCTCTTCCCATAGTTGGAGCAGGAGCCTGTCAGGGAGTGCATCCACTGCAGAACTCGGGGCTGACGGGGAAATCTGGGTGAGGAACCAGCAGGAGTTGAGACAGTAATTTATATCCTTTATTGCTACCGGTCAGGGAGAAGACCCCGAGGGGGTGGTGCAGGTCGGAGGCTCACAATGTCCCATCCCATCCCACTGAGACACCAGCCAGCAAAACGGCTTTGCACTATTTTAGCATCGGGGCTTGGTAGCACTTGCAGGCATTCCCAGAGCTTCCTGGAGCTCGGAGAGCACAGGAATTATTGATACAAGGCCCATTTCTCTTTCATCTCGGGGAGGATGGAGCCAGCCTGTGCAGGGAACACCAGAGCGGCAGAGGCCTGCAGGACTCCCACTTTATTTCTTTAGGACCTTCCTCTTTTGCAAATTAATATTCTTATCAGTCTTTCTAAATTTAGTTTCTTATCATTTGTTCATAATGACTTAAATCTGGTCCCAAGAGATTTTCATGGGCATTCAGTACAAGGGGAAAGAAAGTAATAAATTCAAAAAAAAGTGTGCTACAAATGTAATAATGGAATGCCAATTAGAGGCATTCGTCTGACCAATTTCTATGGGAAATTGCTCTGATTATTCTATTTCCTCCATCCATTGTTCATTCTTATACAATTTTCTTTGAAGCTAAGTACCCAAGCACAGCACAGATCTCTCCGGCACCCATAGGAAAGTGCACAGGAGACAATAGATGGGCAGCTTGGGTTTGTGCACAGCAAAAGCTCTTCCCACCCTGTAATTAGTGTATAACCAGATTTAACTCTCCTTGTTTAGAGCTGTTTTTGCAGCTTCGTTGCCCTCTGTATGGGACCAAGGGAATGAGTTACCCATTTCTTTTAACCTGGATCAGTTATATCCCTCCCAGCACAGAGGGGTCTGTAACAGCCCTGTGCACCACAGGATGTGGCTGGACGTGGTGATGCAGCCACAGAAGGAGTCGAGGGGGTCTCATCACCATCCTTCCGCTGTTTGACACCCACCCAGAGAGGACCCTGTACACGGTGTTTGCACAGAGCCGGCTGCACGGGTCCCGCGCTTGGGACAATAGCAGGTAGCAAAAGAATTCAGAGAGGTAAAGCAGTTCAGACAGCTCATGTTCCTGACTACAGAAGTTATCTATGACGAAGAAGTCTTCATTTCCAGTGCTGTCAATGAATACACTGTGAACAGTTACTCTGCATCGTGTCTTGGCTATTGTTCGAGTGACTCAGGGTGCATGTGCAGCGCAAAGGGATGAGCAGGGCTGCATCTACGTCTTTGCAGCTTTCCACAGGCGATTTACCTCTTCTGTACAGAGAAAGTCAGTTTTGAAGTCCAGAGCTGGTAGTTCTGCCCAGTTTCCACCACGGCCCCGTCCCAGGGCATGGCTGGCCCATGGCGGCACCGCGGGGTGAAGCACAGGAGAACGCGCTTGGCGCTGGGTGTCAAGGGAGGACACTGTGCCCCCCCTGAAAGCCCCCCCGCCTGCCTTGGCGAGTGCTTTGCCCATTGGTTTGTGCTGTTCCCATTACTGCCAGTTAGTGTCAAGGCTGTCCTCTTCCTTATAACTCAGGCTGAAGCCAGAGGATTGCAGTTGCCAAGGCAACAAAACATTTTGTGTAGCTGTCATACTTCATATAATTAAAAAAAAAAAAGGCAGGAGGAAATTGCAAAAGAAAGGGATTTTGCTGTGGGACAGGTCAGCAGGGAAGGTGATTGTGGGCCAGAAGCTGGTAGCACCCAAAAATACTGGGCAGATGAGTCTTCTGAAAAGCTGCTTTAGGAGCAAACTTTTATGAGGAATGAGTCTAGTTGTGGGTATTATAGTTCTCAAGAGCTCTCCAGAGAGCAAGGCACGACCAAGCCACTGCTGGAGTTGCTTTAAATAACTCCCCCGCACAGCAGCCCTTGAACTGCTGCTTAGCAGGACATGGTATTTGCATCCCGTTTCTTCTTCGCGGCACCGCTGGAGCTCCATCAGCAGCAACTGAAGGCTGCAAACCCTGCAGATACTCTCCTCTGTCAGGGAGAGCTTAGCTGGTTATTTACAGGACTTTCAGAGGCTCACCTGAATGCTTCCAACTGAATTTAGTTGACCAAAAGATGGGGAAAATGGAGGCTTGGGACAGGGGGAAGCTGATATTCCTGGCTGGTATTTTGGCATTGAATAAAAGATGCAGGAGGAGGGAGCTAGTATGGAGCAAGTCCTTATCCCTCTGGCCAGTGAATATGCAAAGCAAGATGATGTCTGCTGGCCCCCAGTTTTTCTCCAGGGTGCAGGTACTTTAAGCTATATATTTGAAAATAAAGGCAAAATGCATCCTTTTTTAATCCTGTCATAAAGAGGCTAGAGTCAGACACAAGAGAATATTTCTTACAAGGCATCACAAACCTGGCATCCATTCTGCCTGCGTCAGGGCCACGCAGTGCTCGTCCCAGCCGTGTTGGGGACGTGTCCCCACATGGAGCCGCCAGCCGGGGCTGCTGGCAGCGTCTGGGCCGGTGGAGCTGCAGCGCGGGCTCTGCTCGGCCGCACAGGGGCAGGATTTAAATGTAGCTGGACTCTGGAACATCTGCAGCAGGGAGGAGCACTAAACCTTTAATTAGGGATTTATGAACTGTGCAGAGATGATTGAGTCATTGTTTGACTTGCTTTCCAGAAATAGAAGTGGTGGGTTTTTTTTAATCTCCCCCTCTGCCTTCCTCCTCCCCTCCAGGAGCAACAGGATGAGGAGCTCCGACTGGACCACAGTCCCGCGGCTCCATTTCTATGGGGACCGGTGGCAGCCGAAACACTGGCTCGTGGGGAGCTGCAGGAAGGAGGGCACGTTATCTCTAACATATTGGGAGAGAATCCCATGCCAGCCTTGCTCCTTAGTGCTTACTGTAGGCTGCAAGAAACAAGACTTCATGTTTTTTCTGGTTTATGTAAACTGGAAAGATGAAAAATCACTGCTAAAAGTGATTTGCAACAAGCAGGGAGCATTAAAGTCGTGGGTGGTTGTGAAAGAAGTCAGAGGGGATTCAAATTCTGGGGTCAAGGAAACGCTCATGTGGAATATTAACTTAGGGCTTTGCTAAAAGTGCTTCCCTCCTTTAATTAGCACCCGTGGGCAGTGGGACTGGGGAGAGGGTGCGGTGCTGGTCGCTGTGACCAGGAGGAGGTGGCTGCGTTTGGGGAAGCTGCTGCGGAGGGCCCAGCTCCAGGGATGAAGTAGCTTCTCGGGCTGGCAGATGAGAGGACCAAGGATGCTGCTGGCAGAGAACCAGAGCCCAGACCCACATTTGATGTAAGTGCCATCTCTGGGCCAGTTGCAAATATATCAAACACTAATAATGTGCCGGATAGCAAGAACTGTGAGCTACCCTCCGCCGTCCTGGCTGTCAGCGATGGGAGGCTGAGATCCAGCCCTAGTAATTAAGAGTCTGACTATATGGGGATAATGATTCCCACTTCCATAAATAAGAATTTTATCTTCTCGCCTTTATTTTGTCTCTTTGATCAGCCAGACCTCTCTGCCACATCTAGAGCTCACAAATGTATTCTGGGGTTTTATAACTGCTCATTTACACATTCATAGATGCTAATACATGTCTAGGTTTCCCTTTCAAACTCAGGCTTTCTGATTAATTTTAGGGGTTTTTGCAGAGAGGGGACCCGATCCTGCAGCTATCGTTGGGGTAAAATGGATTCTGTGTGAATCCAGACGTGCGGAAGGAGCGCAGTGTTCAGTCTGAAGCAGCGCCTGGGGGTGAGCAGGGTCGGTGCTGGTTTGGGAGGTGCCCCTAAGGTCTCCCTGCGCAGCCCTTCCTTCGCCTGGTCCCTGGGTTGCACCCTGCGAAAGCCCAGGTGATTAATGGCCTGCTGAGGAGCAGATGACAGCAGGCTTGGTGCCTGACAGGGGGTTTTTGGGGTTTTTTTGTTTCTGATTGAGAACACAGATGTCTAATTGGAATAGGGCATTTATTAACATAAGCTGCTTGGCTATTCAGAAATCAGAGCTAATCAAAATACTGTAAATATCGCGCCTGGAGAAATGTCACCCTTCGCAGTCATTGCATTTCCATATATTTTCCAATCTATTTAAGAAAGTGTAAACAAACATTTAGAGCCCGCTGTGGTGGAGCACATTCCCGGTTGCAGTACCTGGGTGGGCAGTGCAGGGAGCAGGAGCGGAGCCGGCAGGTCCCAGCCACTGGCTGTGGGTCTCCCAGCTCCGAGGCTTTGGTGGTTTATGACATGCCAAAAAGCAGGATACAGGACTAGAGGAAGCCGTTGGCAGTTCCTGACTGCATTTGTGTCGGATTATGCAAGAAGTTATTTCTGTTTCCCTGGATTTTTCCAGCCCCATCCCCAATGCTGGGGGGATGAGATACCTCCTGCACATCCTCGCCCAGAGTGAATGCACTCTTTGATATAAGATTTCCAATAAATTTCAGGAAATTATATCAAATACTTGAGTTGTACAATATACTTTACAGCAAAGCCAAATGATTTTGTTCTTACTTTGATGACCGCAACTTTTATTGGTAGCGGTAACAATTTCCATGTGCTTTCTCTGACATATAGTGTCTGATGCCTAAAACACAAAGAAGCCTTTAGAGTGATAATAACTCTAGAAGATGAATAGTTATAAAAGGTAGATGGAATTGAAAGCCATTTTAATTTGTCATTATTTCAGTTCCAGAGAGCAGCTGAATAATTACACTGCCTATGAAGAGAGAGCGTGTAATACTTTCTCTCGTTATAGGATTAAATTGTCTCCCTTCCCTTTTAATGTAAGTGAAAATAAAGATATCTGATATCTTCTGGTTTGATTATAATTTGAAAGCCCCAGAATGGCTCGTGCAACTTTGTTTTGTGGTGTCAGGTATACAGATTAATTATTTTAATGTAAATCATAAACATTGGACTGATTTCTCAAACCGTAGACCTGAGATCGCCAAGACTTGTTGAATGAGAAATTCCTTATTGGCCAAAAATACGTTGGAGCAAGGAAGGTTTTGCAGAGTTTAGAGGACTCCTAAGCAAATTTAAATTGAGGATCTAAGGAAAGTATGCTTTTTTCAGATTGTTAGTGGAGCTTCATCCGCTACAGGGTGTGTGGGGAACTGGACACTGTCTCGGGAAGGGGAGCGAGATGCTCTGGGGGCAGCCGGGGCACGGGGGCAACAGAGGCGAGGACAGAGCTCAGAAGGGCTCAGGACCCGGCTCTGCTCCAGGACCATCAGGGCAGAGAGTGACTGCGGCTTCCTTTCTGTCTTGCAGCCTGAAGAACCAGTAGTACCTCCTCAGCTGAGACAAGGGAAACCACCGAGGCTTCTGCTGCGGGAGGAACTGGTGAGCAAGGAGAGGATGCTTTCCTGGACAATGATCCTGTGTGGATTCGATAATTAACATGTAACTAACCTTCGCTTTGGACAAATACATGGATTTTTTTTTTTTTCAATTTTGTGGTGAGTTAAAATATTTCAATGGATTTTTTTACCCTTTCAAGATAATATTTATTCAGCACAGAGTCTAGAGTATAACAACTATCCTGTAAATACAGCACTTAATCATCACTCATCTTCAGAGACAGTGGAAGCAAAATATTTTACTTTTGCATATTTATTCTTAGATTTCTCCCAAGAGTATAAAATTATTCTATTACATTATCCATGGTAGCGATGTAATCAATCTTCAACCAGAAATAAACATACTTTCTTCACCTTCTCCAGCATGGTTTGTGTCGACACACACAGAGCAGCAAAAAATGAATCACGGGGATTGTATAACGGATGCATTTTTTTCCTTTCCTCTTTGTCTTCAGAGAAACAAATGGTTCACTGAGCAAAGAAAAAAACGAAAATGAAATTATAAAATCCTTTTTCTGCTAGTGGGATTCCTACAGGCTAGATGGAAGCCGTTTGCTTTACTGACTTCGCTGATGCTGACCCAAAGCCCGATGTTCTCTGCCGCTGCCGGGAGAGGCAGCCCCGCAGGAGACGGTGGGACGGACGGTGCGACGGACAGCGGGACTGCACCGGTGGCAGCAGCGGCTGAACTTGCCGGGGTGTCCCACGCTGGTAGCGCTGGCTGTGAGCACAATCCCTGCGCACCCACAGGGAGATGATGGAGAGGCGGTGAGTGGAGGCTGGTTTCAGGACACCGAGGCCGACTGTCACGTGTCCCCAGAGCCACCCTTGCCGTGTGGTGGGTGCCGGGCAGGAGCCACAGCTGCGGCGGGGAGAGCCCTCACCAGCGGTGAGTTTGGCACCCAGGCAGAAACCCCCCACGCCCAGGGATGGAGAGTGCGGTGCTGTGGGAGCCGTGCTGACAGCAGAGCTGCGCCGAGGCACCGGCTGGCACCGCGCCACCTCCCCAGCCGCTCGCTGCCGAGCCCAGCGCTGCCCTGCGCACCCCCCGCCAAGCCCCGATGTTTCCTTCAGCGTGGGCAGAGGGTCTGGACCTGAAGGCTTTCTCCACATCAGAAACCTCTGTGTTTGGAGCCCTATTTGCAGTGTGAGAGGGGAAGTGCAGGCTAGGGTCAGTGTTAGGGGCTGGATGCGCTGCAGACCCTGCAGTGCCGGTGTCCCCGGCAGCCCCTCCAGCCAAGGTCCCACCACCCGTGCAGGACCCCCCTCCGACAGCTCCGCAGCCAGGGGACCCTGGCAGGGACGGTGGCTCGGGGGCCCTTGTTCACAGGAAGGAAAAAACTCAAAGGAGTTGAAGGGAGAAAAAATTGACCGAAAACCAGCCTTAACTGTCCAAGAGGATCGCTGTTTGTGCAGGACCCGTCTGAGTCCCAGTTGCAGCAGTTTGGTGCTCGTCTGTAGGGAAGGTGCGGAAACCAAAGTAACTCTATCTATTGAAAAGAGGGAACTCGCAAGGATTTTGGGTTTTTTCTACTACAGTCAGCACAAAGCTATCAGGTTTCTTACTGAACCCGCTGCAATGCAAAGAGCCGCCATAAACGCCATGCAGTTTCACATAGGTACTACGAGCAATGCAAAACCTCGCTGCACCCTGTGTCACCCCAGCTCAGTGAGTGCATTTGCACGCAGAGAACCTGCCTTGGGAATGCTGCTAGAGATTAAGCATCGCCTTTTTAAAGGGCAGTCTGGTTGTTTTATGTATGTGTAGTAGCACAGTTCTTCTGAGACTGTGGCCATTTCCCAGCTTCTGCATCTCTGAAGTAACAGGCTTTGACATCTCCTTCCTGTGCGCGCTGGGCTGCAGGCTCTCTTCTGTCTCGGGAAGGGAGCAGGATGGGTGCACATCCATCGGTTCATTTACCAGGAATCTCATCACGGTGCTCATCCACTTCGCCAGCATCTCGAGGAAGAGCAGTGACCTGCTGCTACTGGCTCTGCGTCAGGGAAACTTTTCATTTCACCCACAGCTTGCCACTGTGGCCTGCAGGTTTTTGTATTTTCTGCCAAGCGAGCAAATCGTACACAGAGGATCAATCTGTGCCCTCCATCCGCTGCTCTGCACCTTAATAAACCAAAGCAAAGGGTATTGCTCTGCATTTTGGTGTCGAGTAGCACTCTGTGTTTCAGATGAGAGATGTGTGGGCACATCACCTGGAAAACTGCAGTTATGATGCAAATGTCATTTTATAGGCTCATAGAATTATTACTATTATTGTATATTTGTAATATGGTAGCCCATACGATACTGAGCTCTGCAGCAGGGGATGCTGTAAGTGCTGCTCAGCACCCTCAAACTGTCTCTGAGGGACACAGCACCCAAAGGGTCTGTAGAGTCAAGTGGCAGACGTGCGTGTGAAATCAAGGCAGCTTCATTGTCAGCCTGTGCTCGACCATACTTTGGGGAAAGGCGACATTTAGGGTCGCTAAGTCACAAGGCAGCACATGCTAAGCAATAATTGTCCTGAAGCCAGTGCCGGTACCTGTAGGACTCCGTTGGTACAAGCAATTCTATTTGTAAATGAGCCCGTGGGATGCAGCGGGAGCAGGCTTTTCCTGGAGGGGACCTTGTGGTGCCAGAGGAAGAAAAATAGTCTTAATCTCCTGCTGACAGGGTTCTGTTTATCATATCTTTCCCTGCCGTGGGAAGGAGTTCATCTTCCATGACCGGCGGGAGCGGAGCAGGGGCTGCAGGGGCTGCAGGGTGTTCCTGCCGCAGCTCAGGGACACGTGCGGCAGGGAGCACTGCTGTGGAAAGCTGCTCAGGCTTTCCTTCGCTGTGACGATAGTGTGTAACTGGCTGCTTAATTACTGCCTCATCCGGGACTCTGAAATCTCTCACTACCTTGCTGCCAGAGTCACCCTTTTGGTAACAAACCCCCCTATTTTTGTTGGTGGAAATGATTCTTTTACCTTGCAAAGGCGCTTAAAAGCTCAAACTGAACAGATTCATTTTTAAAAGGCTCTTTTCCAAATCTTCAGGAGAGAAGAGAAATAATTCTCCAAAACAAGGAAGAAGATCAATAATTGATGCTCCATGGAAGCCCATGTTATTTTGCCTGCCAGCAGCAAAGACTAAATAGACCCCTTCTAGTCTAAGAAGAAACTAGACTCCTGTGATTTGGGTCTGGGGTTTTTTTGCCATAACACATGAAATCTGTTGGCAAATACACTTAATAGGCTATGTTCAGTGCTTTATCTTCATTTGGCATTTAATAAAGGGACACGCTACATCTGTGTAATAGCTGGGCTAATTGAGTTGACAGAACAGAGCAACCCTGTTGGTCATCTTCATATTTGGTGGGATGAATATAAATATCATCACGCATGAGGATAGAGGTTACAGGCAATGGGGGGCGAACTCCTCTGGTTTAGCTGTGGCAGGTAGCTCCTGCCGTTGGTCCTGCCACAGGAAGGGTAAGACGCATTGCAGAATCTAATTGCTTACTCTTTGGGGACAGCAAAAAATACTGAAGAAGCTCTATATGATTAATTTGTGCTCTTGCTTCAATGCCTTTCATGTGTGGAGGAGAATGGGTTGTTCACAGATGAGTAAGCATCTCCTTAGGTTTCATAGCTGTGGGGCTGTTTCGTTTATTGTGTTTTGGGTAATAACATAAGACGCCAGTGTTTCTGAAGCTAAACTGCCTCTTTACAGAGAGAATGATTTACGGAAATAGGGCACATCACTCATGCATGTGCAGCCGGGCTTTTTTGAGCCTCCTTCCCCAAAAATTCCCTTCCTGCAGCCCATGATATCCCTCTGGGCTGCACCCCGGCTGCTGCAGAGCAACTTCATCAGGAGAGGAGAAAACATCTAACTTGTGTGCTAAAGTAATCACTGCAAGCTAATTGCAGCAAATTAATTACAGCACAAACACAATTTCTTTCCCTCAGCAGGTGAGTCACAGCGCTGGGTCGGGCTCCAGCGTGGTGCCCGGCTGGCGTGGGGCTGGGTGCCCTTCTCCCCTGGCTCCCCTGGGGCTGGCGGCACGCTTGGCCCAAGAGAAGGAGCAAAGACAGAAGACCTGTCTCTGATTTGGAAAAACCAACACTTTGTGCCCCTCTGGTTTGTCCCGTGGCGCTGCAGGGGCGATGCAGCTATGTTTGTACACGAGAGCAGGAGGGTCAGCGCCGACAATGGGACCGCCACATCCCACTCCACCCTGGAAGCAAGAGGCACATGAGGCGAGAATGAGGCACCCCGTCACATCCCCCCCCTCTGCCCAGTTTCAAACTGGAGTAACGAGAGCAGCACAATATTTGCATTTGTTGCCAATATTGTCCTGGTCCAGTCAATCAGGCTTTGGTCCTTAAATCCGCTTAATCTCTTGCTTTTCCTAGGTTCATTAGGCCTTCAAAGCAAGACATAAAAAGACAAATCTCCTAGTGGGAAGGCAGCGATCCCTGCAGAAATGCCTCCGGATCGCATGCTCCTCTCTGATGTGGAGACTGGAACACCACCCCGGGCTTAAACGCTGTGTGCGGATACGTTAGAGGTCTTTGAAAATGGATGCAGTGCAACCATTGCATCCCCCAAGGTTACTTTAAATTGAAGGGTGAAAACGTTTGCTTATATTTTCTTCATTTAAAAAAAACCCAAAACATACTCTGCATATTTCATGCAGAACATCTATGCGTTACAGAATTTTAATTTTGTCTGTTCTGGCCCAGCGTTTTCCCAGCTTAAAATTCTGTGCGAGACCTTCTGCAAAGAAAGTAAATCTCAATAATTAAGTGTCAGCCTGGTTGTGTCTTGCCACACACACACTTCTAAGGAGCAGCGCTAACAGGAATAAGGCTGGCACTGGGAGACAGCTGGGAGTGTGATTATTAACACCAAAGCTGTAATCTTTGAGACGTGTTTCATTAGAGTTTTGTAGCACATGCTAGCGCAGTTCTTCAGGCTCTAGTGCAATATGTTAGGTTATGTTTTGGGAGGTGAGATGCTAACTTTCTGTAGTGCTTTGTGCTCAGACGTAATCCAGCACCAATAATACATGTTTTTGAACTGGCAGCTTGTGCTAAGGCAGTGGAACTCTATGGCAACAGTGCGTAAAGTGACTCTACCCCGAGACACGCTACTTAACACAAAGAAATTAATCACAGGAGAAGAATGCTCCTAGTACGTAAGTGGTACTCTCTTTGTTAAGTTCCTATTGCATCAACTTAATTATCAAGTCCTGGCCTTTAAAACCATCTTCCATAATCTTCAAATTATGTATGTGGAAGTCTGCGTTCCTCCTCCTGGCTGTGCTGGCAGCGCTCTGCGCTTGGCTGGTTCATTGGAGCTCCTCGAGCGTGTCACCAGCTCAGAGTCCTCTCCCACCAGTGAGGGGTTATTGGGAACCTCCGGATCTGTTGCAGATCTGCGAGATAGGGAGGACCCAGTTTGGTGGTGGAACATCCAGGGTCTCAAGAGAGAGAAAGCAAATATGCATTAACCCTGCAGTGTTCCCT
This sequence comes from Rhinoptilus africanus, assembly GCA_013400135.1. Lineage (NCBI taxonomy): Eukaryota > Metazoa > Chordata > Aves > Charadriiformes > Glareolidae > Rhinoptilus > Rhinoptilus africanus. Next base: position 355,043 of record VXBO01004324.1, read on the forward strand.
GCTTAAACTACTGCACTGAGCTCAATTGCAAGACTTTAGGATAAATTTTATAGCCTAATTTCTATTTCTAGTGTCAGAATAGGGGTGATGGAGCTGGTTCCTGTTGATCTGGTGCTGTTTATCCTTGCTAAGTGTGTTCTTCTGGCTATAAGGAGCTGGCTCGGGAGGCTGCCGCAGAGCTCTTCAAGCCCAAGCAATGTATTGCATTTTTATTCTGCTTTCTTACATATTACTTGTACCCTGAGTCACAGGAGATCTTAAAGCAAACTCTGTGTAATTCCTGCTGTATATTATATTCTCATTTTCCCTGCACCTTTATGCATCTCATAATCCTGCCAGTACTAGTAAAAATCATTTTGGAGTGCAGCTGGCTTGTGCTCTTGCCAGGACCTGAATTCCCATCCTTCAGCAGAGGGGTTGCAGACTGGGGTTTGCTGGAGGCTGGGGGCAGGACAGGGGCGGCCAATGCTGAACCGTTGTCCGAGGCACCTCTCCATGATGGCCTTGGCCCTTTTCACACACCGGCTTTTGAAGGAATGTGCTTAATGTCGTCACTGCGACATGCTTGTGAAGGCCCCAGCTGCACCAGGGTCCTTACTTGCCCCCACCAGCCTCACCTAGACCCCCCCGCGCCCCCGGCCGCTGGCCCTGGGGCTGCATGGATGCCTGTCCCCCAGCCCTTGCTCCACCGGCTGCCGGGAGCTGTGGGAGCCAGGCTGCTCCCGGGAGAGGCGGGGAGCTGCAGGTCCCCGGATGCGCAGGGGGACGATGGCATCATCACCAGCAGCCCGGGGACCCCAGCAGGGCTGGGGGCTGCAGCAGGACCTGGACTTAAACCCAGAGCTGGGGGAATTTTATCTCTGCAGGAAGCCGGGAGAGGGGGACTCTGTGTGGACACTTTCCTGGTGGCTTTGCTTGAGCTGAGCAGCAGCGAGTGAGCGGCTCGGGAGCCTCCTCGGCGTGGGCTGCTCGGCCGTGCCCGTGCCTGACACTGCGGGTTCAGCATCGTCCCCTCCCCGGCCGCTGCTCACGAACAGAGCCGCGTAGCGCACTTGCTGTCTTCGGCAATTGCCTTTGTCTAATATGTTTTTAATCAGTGTGTGCATTTCAATTTGCATATTAATAGCGAGGAAATGTTATTATACACTGCTGTTGATGAGATGGTTGTCAAGCCTATCTTACCAGTCTGAGGAAAGAAAGAAACTGCGCCTATTGTATAAAAAATGAAACCACAGAAAACACGTGTTTTAGGATTTACCATTCTCTGCCTCTGTCCTCTTTATCTCTGCCTTTATTTTTCTCTTAATAGCTCATATGGATGCATTCATTAATCTTTTTTTTTTTTCCCCCTTAGAACAAGGATCATTTAGCAGAAGACTAAGACAGGATTTTGTGCCTGTTGTGACAGCTCCAAGCTAGGCTAAATATCACTTTTTTTTTTTGCTGGGCGTTTTTGACTTGTAAAATGGCAAAAGGTTGACCCAGTCTAGGAGTCCGTTTGTGGCAGCTGACCCCAGCAGAGTTACTCAGATGCCAGAAGCGAGTGCTGGCACTGCTTGCTCCCCAGGTTTCGGCGCTCACGGCTGCCGTCGGGGTTGGCTCCCTCCGCCCGCTGCGGCACAGCCGTCGCTCCCCGGTGATGCCTGTGGCAGGTTCAGGTTTGCCATTGCTAAATTTTAAGCGTGCTGTCCTAACCTGGGGCTAAAAGACAGAGGCAGTAAAGGGCGTTTGAAGGGAGAACAGGGAGATACACATCTGTTTTTTCTCCACTCTCCTCTGCCAGCAAAGCTGCCCTTGCTAATCCTGGTGAGGAACAACTAGCACAGGGGGAGCACCAGGCTCCTGCAGCAGGAGCCAAGGTCCCCCTGCTCCTGCCTCCTGTCTCTGGGGAAGAGCAGGGCAGAGGATGGGGAGAGCTGCCGTCGGCGCTCCCGGAGCATCCCCTCGCCCTGTGCAGCGCGGCAGCGGCGGGCACGTAACTGGGGACCCGAACAGGCACCGCTCACGTAAACGCTGCGTAAATACCAAGTGTCAATATTTTGAAAGAGGAACCTCTCAGCGCTCTGTGAGCAGGGAGGCAGTGTGGAATTAGGGGCTTTTCAATCACACCAGCTCCAGAAGAGCTGCTGATGCTGATCTGAAATCAGTCTGCAGCTTCTGCAGCCACCCACTGCAGACTCTGCGGGACAAAAGGAACAGTGTGAGGTAGGAAAAAAAGCCCGCAAGCGTTTGCTATAGAGAAAGTGGCTGGAGGAATGAGACCAAGCAAAGGCGTGGGAGGGATGTTTCACTCCAGAGCTTCAATCCATTTATATAATCATAGTTGTTATCATAGTAAATGTAAATAACTGAATGAGTTCAAATTTAGTATTTGACAACACTGGCTCTTTGTGAGTACGCACGGAATTCTTATGGTGAGCCTTTGTTTCATCTGATAACCTAACAATATTTTAAACAATCCTTTAGGCATTTAGTTAGGCTCATATTTTGTGATTTTTCTCACTCCTGGAAATGAGGGTTATATTCTCCAAAGCATAAAGCCTCCCACAAGTTCATGTGTTAAGAAATTGCTTGAACCAAAAAAATTTGGCAGTTTGGCGGTTTGCCTCTCGCTGCATCGTTGTAGCCGGTAACAATAGCAATCATGTTACGGTGAAAGTACAAAAAAGCTGTTTTGCACCTTGTCAGCCCCAGGCAACAAATATGCAGGCTAGCCTTAATTTATTTTCATAGGATGAGGCAGCCCTCGGTGGCATCTGAGGCAGACACCAGAGCCCCGGCCCACGGTGCCTGGCTCAGGAAGCATCCCTGCTAATCAGCTCTTGGCCTCGCTGGGGAGGGCGGCACCGCGGGGCACCTCAGGGCACAGTCCTCATGGGCGTTTTCCTCGGGTCGGAGAGTGACAGGGACATCACTCTCCATCCCGATTCCCACTCCGCGCCTCCCTGAGTGCTGGAGGGGGAACCCTCACCCCGTGTGTCGGGGGGCTGGAGCATCCCCGCAGCCGGGCACTGGACCCCGCGCCAGCAGCGTCTCCCTGTGCTGGTGCCACGGCGCTGGTGTCCTGGCTGTGCCCTCTGCTCTGCTGGCACCGCGCTGCTCCCTTTGCCGGAGCAAAACGCCCATCCCACTGCCGTCCGCAGGCTCCGCGCGGGTGGGCTGTGGTGGAAAACTGCTGCTTTGTGTGGTGAGATGCATGCCTTGTGGACGGAAGGGGATTTTCAAAGGCCTGGAGATAACCAGGATTCAGAAATAGATCAGAATGAGACCTTCCATCCAGAAAGGAAGAAAAAGTGAAAAGCTAGTTCAGAATAGCACCTTCTGTAAAGTCCCCCTCGCGCATACTTTTTAATGAGACTAGTGCTGGTCTTAGCAGACAGCTGACCTCAGTTCACTCACAGCTCTGTGCTATTGATTCAGTAGCTTCTCTTAATGAGGAAATTATTATCTTTGTTAGGGAATGTGGAATCTAGCAGGTGCACGGTGTTAAATAATGAAAAAGCGACTTTGCCAGTGCCAGGAATATGATGGTGCGGTGCCAGGGACAAGTGGGATGGACTCTGCGAGGATGAGTCCTCTGTTTATCCATGCAGAGCATGAAGGGCGAGATGTTTGTGCCACTGGACATTTCATTTTGTGAAGCCAGGAAGAGGCTCTTGCTGTGATGGGCACCACTGTGGTTTCTTCCTTGAGCCTGCCCTGGAAGGCAGCGTGAGGCATGAGCTGCTCAACCTTTGCCGTCCATCGCTTCTGGCGGGTTCAGCAGCACCTTCAGAGAGGTCTGGCCTGAGTCCAGCTTAGATCATGCGTCTTTAAATCACCAGGAGTTCTGTCTCGATTGCTTCCCCCCGTATGAGTCACTTCCTAACACAGATTTTTAGTTCTGTAGTGCGGTGATGCATTAAAATGAATCTCAGTAAAAAGACAATGCTAATTAAAAAAAAAAATAAATCAATTTTTCCCCCACCCCAAATTCTGAGGTTCATTTTTTGCCTTGACTGGGGCAGAGGGAAGGGCCAATGTTCTGCAAAATTCCAACCAGATCCCGGATGGAGCTCGGCGCAAGCAGACAGGGTCTGCCCCCCAGGCTGCTCCTGGGAGAGACTCCTCCGGGCAGAGGTTCAGTGCATCAGGCTGCCGTCACCGCGGCTCCTGGCTGTGCAGTCCTGCGCCCAGCCCCAAGCTCTGTACCTGTGTTGGGGCTCCACTGACTTCAGGATCCATCGCCTGGAGCAAGAGCAAAAGGCGCCTGAACGCCCGTCGGGTTTTGCTGGAGCAGTGAGGGCATCGGGTGGTGACTCGTGGTGTGTCGCTCCCTGAGTCGGATAGGAACCGGCGGAGAGAAAGGGAGGACGAGTTTGCCTTCTCCGCTGGCAAGAGCCAAAGCAAAGCAACTTGTAGAGGAGACCAAAATCAGCACTGAGCTAAAACCTTACAGAATGGAGCTAAAAGGCAAGATGACATGCTCTTTTCTAGTGATTTTACTCGGTGGGCAGTGAAGCACAGCTGGTCAGCAGGGCAGTATGAATCAGTGAAGTCTCTGATGCAGCCCAGCATGCACTGATGTGACCTGGAAAGTTCCTTAAGCCAAGCTATTAAATCATTTGCACGAGAAAAGCAGGCAAGCCCTGCTTTGCCAGCGTGAACCAGCACTTTGGTAAAACTTGTCTTTATTTTGAATGTTGTCCTGAACATTACATCTGTGGCCACTTACCAGTAAGTGCCTACAAGCGCTGAAAACAAGACAAAACCACAGACTTTCTGCTCTTATGACCAAGGGCCTGTTTATTTCCTTCTCCCAGTGCCCTGGCTTCAGCCCTTCCCCAGCACTTCTTGGGTAGCTGATGTTTTCCAGGGGTGAGCTCTGCGGGGGGTTGGTCTGGGCAGCCCCTCTGCCCCTCCGTGCTCAGCGGGGAGATGCTGCCCCGTCCCTGCGGAGCGGACACAAAACCACTGCCATCCCCAGAGCGGGGACAGGGACCAGAGGCCCGTCCCCAGCACATCCTCACATGCTCCCAGCGCCCTGCAGGACAGTGACATTTTGCACTCGTGTAACACTTCTCTTTTGAAGGCTGCTGGTGGATGTGGGTGTCCCAGCCTGGTCTCGGAGAACAGCCATTGCTCCCACCCCAAAGCCCGCACTCAGCTGTGACACAGGTTGCCCAGGGAGCTGGTGGAGTCTCCATCCTTGGAGACACCGAGGAGCCCTCTGGGCGGCTGGCTTGAGGTGGCCCTGCTTGAGCAGGGGCTGGACAAGGTGATTCCAGCGGCCCCTTCCAACCGCAGCCAGTCTGGCCCAGCAGAGCCGGGACTGGGTTGAGGAGCCCCTTCTGGCTTCTGCGCTGGGGAGGTTCTTCTGGTTTGTTTAGGAGGACAGTGCGCTAATAAAATACTGCTTGATCCAAAGATGTTGCCCCCAGGATCTCTGTTGATTCACACTTGACTTTGGCTGTGGGAGCTGCCCCAGTCATTTGGAGAAGTGCAGAGATACAATCCAATGCAATGCGGTGAGTGCGGTAGATGCTGAGCGTTTCTGTCTGGGACTCCCATGGAAAACCTTCCGAGCCCAACTGTGTGGCACGCAAGGGCTGGATCTTGGCAGGATGGTCCCGGGTCCCTGCAGGCAGCACGGCACCCGCCTGGCGCTGCCGGTGCTGCCCGTGTTGTGCCAGGGTCGGCGGGACGGTGACGGCCGTCGGCAGGGAAGGCACCAGCTGGTGATCGTTCACACTCGTGGCACCACGGCCAGCTTGGGAATAGGATGCTATGCAGAAGCCTTGCTCCTCCTGCTCATTAAAAAGGCTGCGTGCGCTTCTGCAGCAGGGATGCTTCCAGAGACTCCCCTGCAGGGCAGCTCCATCCAGTGCTCTTGCTCCTGCACTGGATCCACTGGTAAGCGGCTGGGAATGTCCCTGCAAGGGATGCGGAGCAAACGGCAGAGCTGGTGGGGCGGCTGCGTGTGGGGCACCGGGTTCCGCTTACGGCTTCTTCCTGGCTACATCACAGCAATAGTGGTATCTGTTGGGCGTCCTCTTGGCTCTCACCCTCGTAACTGGTTCTGTGTAATTCAGTATTAGCGCTGTAGTGATGATCTAAGGATAAAGGCTAACTAAAGCTTATAGTGAAATGCACTGCTTTTTTTTTTTTTAATTACAGTATCCAGTATAGTTAGAATACGGACAAGCTTTAGGCAACACAGATTCTTTTTTGGGTCAGAAACAGCAAGCTGCAAGCTAGGTGCAGACTGGAAAACATTTCAGCTTCAGTTTAACGTAATTTTGGCAACAAATTAGACAGCTTGGAGGAAAAAGGTAGTAAGCACCTGTAAAATTAGGTATTATAAACATCATGTATTATTTCAAATTTGGGAGCTTTAAATAGTGTTACATCTATCACCTAATTTTACAGCATTTAAAGTAAATGTATTGTTTTGCATTGGATAAAAAATTGGAACTGTCACTTGACAGATGTGGATTGCACGCGTTGTGGTTTGTGTTTAGGGGGGTTTGTACAATCCTCTCTGCTGCCGTTCAGCGTCGTGCGTTTTGTACGTGAGAGCGTCCAACCCGGTGATTTCTGTTCTGAGAACAGGATAATTGTGTATGTACCGTTTCTAAAGTGAGCACAATCATAGACATGTACTTCAAAAGGAATGTTAAAAATAAATAATTAGAAATCTGTGCTATATAGTTGGATTTTATTTAAATTTTTTTTAGGATTTATTTCAGTTGCATCTTTTTTTCCGCCAGCCAAACGTTGTTCACCTCGGAGGTGCCCCGGGCGGTGGGATGCCCGAGGTTCACG
>VXBO01004326.1:0-66785 GCA_013400135.1 Rhinoptilus africanus
TATCTGTTACCCAATGGCACCTGTGAAAATGGTGTTGCCACTGGGCATTTCCGAGTGCGGCGCCTGTTGTGCCGGGCAGGAACTTCCTGCCATTGCCCCCTGTCCTCCAAGTCACCACCTTTAGTTGGGTTGAGAGAGGACAGGGGGTCCTCTCTTGCAGGGGTGCTGTCTGCCTGCTGGGTTTCTGTCTTGGGATGTAGGATATTACTCCAAGTGTCTATCTCCCTCTCATATTCCCTGATGGTCCTCAACCTACTTACCTCCTCCCTGAGCTCTGGCACTAATCGGAGGAGATCCTCTACCTGGGCACCTCTGTTTTTAGCCTTATGAAACTTGTTAATAAAGAATATGCCAAAGATGACAGAAACCCTTTACGGATAAACTTTCTTACAGTTTAATTTCCAAGGAAACACAGTGGGTCAAATGCTTTAACTGAGTTTAGGAAGGCGTTAAATCAGTTAGCTCATGGAAGTGGAATTTAAGAGCACATGTTCAGAAAGATAAAGCAAAAAAATACCTGACTGGTGCTTTACAAAGTCATAAATGGCTAAAGCTCTGTGCAGAGTTTTCAAAGTATCTGCAGTTGTGTTATTGGACCTGTTGAACCTGTAGAGCCTCCTCAGTATGGCTTCAGACTGAGCTAACTGGTTTGGCATCTTTCTTTGCCTGATTCTTTCAACCTGGAAATTAAGGCCAGGCCAGAGGCTGAGGCCAGAAAGTGTCTGGATTATTTCTGTTTTCTCACTGATGTTGTCCAAGGTAAAAGATACTCATTATCTGTATGAGAATATGGCACCTTGACTTGCTGATCCAGACTCTAGGTTTAAGCTCTAGTTTTGCAAGTGCCTGCCTGAACAATGAGGTAAGCAGATCATGTGAGAAACTTCAGCAGAAACTGGCTTACTTTTGACATTTCCTATGGGCACAGGTTGGTGGTATAGAGCACTGGTATCCTGAATCCCTAACTGTCCCTTATACAATATAAGGGGAAGTTCAGCATCAAACTGTATTTCCTGGTGGCCAGGCACACAACTTCTAGCTCCTGTCTATGTGCTCACTTCTCTGAATGCTGGCCTTCATGTGAGCACAGAAAGCCAGTAGGGAACTGATCTTTACCAGTGTCCCCTTTTAGACTTCAATCACCATGATAAAATGTGCTGAAAAAAGTCAGCAGAGTGACCAAGTAGGTAGAAGCCAGGATAAAGAGATGAGAGTATGGTTCCTTGCTTACCAAATCCCTTACTATTTGAATTGTCAGACTGCTCAAACAATTCTTCACTCTCTTCAGAAGAATATTTATTTTGAATTTAAAACATTACTTCCTTTATGATGCTTACTATCCTATTGGCACTGCTATCTACTCCTGTGCTGTCTACCTCATATATTTCATTGCTACATGGTATTTAAGAAATGAATGAATTTGGAAACATTTTTCTACTTATTCTGTCATGTTACAACGCTTTTGGCTAAGAGAAAGCATAATGTAGGTGCTCTAGATTTTCAATAAACTATTTTGGAAGAGCTAGAAATTCTGCATGCAAAACCCCAATTGTTTCAATGTAAGGGAAAGTACATACTTATTTTGATAATTTCTTTTTTCCTTTGCTGTTCTTTTCTGTATCATTCTCTCATCACTTTCATGGCTGTTATTATCAGTTCACCCACTCTGCTAGACCCTAACTTAGCCTCCTAATCAGGAAGCCTATCCCTCTACGTTTATTAATTCACCTACAGAATAATATTATAAATGCTTCCATCTGCATATCTGAGTGTCTGGTCTTCTCTCTCATAATCCTGCAGGATATGGACAAGCTGGCAGCATAAAGTTCATAATGTGATCCGTTTCCTAGCATATCTGTCCCATTACTGGGCAGATCTATGAGGCAGATTTATTTTCATATCCACCTGTCAAGCATCAGGAGTAAAATTCATTCTTCAACAGTATAATTCATTGAGTGTACCTTCTGTTCACAAGTTTTGATTTGCTGCTTTTTACCTCATGCCAAAACTTTATATCATTGCAGTTTTGAATCACAAACGCTTTGCTGCTTTGCAGGCTGTGTAGACTATTAGAAATGGCCATCCTAATTTGCATGCAAGGATGGCAAGGTACAAGGAAAGGGAGTTTGTTCCTTGCAGATACAGCTTGCTTTTAACGGCAGAGCATGCTTCCCTGTCAATCCTCCACTTCATAGGTCAAAAGCTGCATTAATGTGCACCACAATGAGTCATTTGGAGATAAACGGATTTATCCAGGCGTAGAGCAGAATTTGACTTGTTGTTTTTATGATGTGTGTGTTCTACTATATGGAAAAGAGACCTAGGGAGACACTGAGATTTACTGCCACTAATTTTAAAGCTAATTTTGAAAGTTTGGTCCATATACTACACTTATAACTGTTAAATCACAAACTTCAAAAGTATCAGCTCATTGTTATGAATATTTTAAAGAAATTAGGTAATCACACTATTTTATGCAGTTCCTAATGTTAACTTAATTAAGTCTTAAAAGAATTTAGTGAGCTTAACCAGTCCCACTGGAGGCCAAAGAAGAGATTGTTTTAGCATAGAAACCTTCCTGAAAATACAGGTGGTAGAATATCTGAGGCTTCACTTAGAGAAATATTACTGAGGGGCATTTAAAGCTGGGATAGAAAGCATAACCCTTTTCTCCCCTTGAAGATGTCAGATGTTAAAAGATTTTTTTTCTTTTTTAAGTTACTAAGTGATTTTACTCCTATTTTGTGCAAGTACTATTGAGTTTTCAGTAGTTGCTGTCTCAGTAGCACTGGAAAGTAAAGTAAACAGTCTCTGTTTCTCCGGTGAAGTAATGCAGTCCAGGAGTCTCTTGGATTGCCTACAGCTCATTGTGCTACTTTTCCAGCAGATGTTGGGGTGGTTGAAGTCCCCCAACAGGATGAGAGCCTGTGAGTGCGATACCTCCTGTAGGTGGGGTAAGAAGGCTTCATCAATAGGCTCCCTTTGATTGGGCAGCCTGTAGTAGACACCAGCCACAAGGTTCCCTTTGTAGCCTCTGTCTCTAATTCTTACTCATAATCTTTTGACCTGCTCATGGCTTTTCTTCAGGGACAGCTCATCTCACCCTACTCATTTCTTGGGGTAGGGGGCAACGCCTTTACCCCTCCTTCCTCACCTGTCCCTTCCGAACAGCCTGTAGACATGGAGAGACACACTCTAGTCATGGCATTCATCCCATCAAGTTTCAGAAATGGCAACTTTCATAGTCGTAGCTTTCTAGCAGCACACAATAGGATACTATGGGTGGTCCAGGCATGCAAATAAAATATGTGAGGGCTTAATTTTGCTCCCTAATTTCCATGAACTAATAACAAGTTACTCCAATTGCCTCCAGTAGATTTCAAAATGCAGATTAAGGCAAGCTGTATTGAAAGACCTCTCAAACAAATGAAAATCAAAGAGAAGAGATGAAGACAATCAGCAGTGTTGATAGAAAGGTATTCAATACATTGTGTTAAAAAAGAAGTGGGTCTTAAGAGAGAAGAAACTGTGATGAGAACAGGTATGTTGCAGGTAAACTACAAGAGAAAAAGATTTAGAAAATATGTGTGCAAAACCATACATCAGTAAAAGGGAATATTCAAAGTAGCTTTTCATAATGCTGTGGTTTTCATTTAACAAGGAACACACTTGGACGAAAAATATTAAATTCAGCATGTAAATAAGGGCACCACCTCTGTTCCTGATTCTGCAGGTCCACCAAGAAGCAGCAATAACTTGCATTTCACTGTAACATTGTTTTGGTTTGTAGTTCTTGCCAACATTTGTAATTATAGCATTGTCATACTGTTATCTTTCCACTTTTTTTTTTTTCCCTATCGCAGTGAGCCAAACCTACACCAAAGTTTTTTGGCTTTGCTTTTGCTTTTGAAAGTAAAAAATTCCTCCTGCCTGTGATCTCCACAATTACCTTTCCCCCATTCTTCAAGTGCGTAATAAAGAATATTTATGCAAGGAAAATATTCAGTGTTCAAGGACAAACTAATTGGATTCTTTTCATAATTGGTAGTTTATTGCGCATTTGTATTCAAAACTGTTTCCACTGTACCAAACCCCCCTGAGTTGTGGAAAAGATATTCAGTGCTTTTATATTATATGCTTTTCTTAGCTGTCAAAATTAATTAAATAATTCCTTACTTTTATTTAGAAAATATCTTCATGATATCTTCAGCACCTAGGAACAGGCTTTTACAGGTTAATGCATGAACTGGTATTGTGTCAATATTACTGTCCCATTCAGAGAGAATGCAAGTGTGTCCCAAGCTCTAGGTTCATCCCTCCCAACTCTGTATCCCATTGGAGACGTATGGCTCAGAATGAAACTTCTTTCAGGTAGTTGCCTACACTTCACTGTGCATCTTCCCCCAGTCTTTTTTTAGATCCCTTAAGCTGTACTTCAAGAGCAGGATCAGAGAAATTTCTTTACTCCTACTTTCAAGAATTGCACGTGTATCATAGTACTATAAAAGTATTGTTCTATTTCTATGTAAAGTTTAGGCACACTTTGGCCTTCAGTAAAATCCTTAATTCTTACATGTTCGTTGTCAATGACAATGAATAGGAAGAGAAAGAACTGCCAGCGACTGGTATAGTTATTCTGTTGGATATATTTGTAACCACAAACATTTGGATACAGGCTACAGTTGCTACAACAGCTAATCTGTGCTGCTAGGTAATTTGGCCTTGGGTATTTCCCAAGTATGGTAGATGTAAAGGTTGAATAAAAAAAATCTATGTTGTTCACATATTTTCCTTCATGAAGCTGACAATGGAAAATGATGAAACCTGGAACTCAGCTATTCCCATTTAATATATTCCATGTAACTAGCGAAAGTCTATGGATCTCTCCAGTTACAGAAAGAATTTAAGATTAAAACTAAAAAATTACTGCAACCAAAGATTACTTTCCCTCTCAGTTGCTCATCGCTGCGCTCTAAATGGCTTGGCATCATCTCCGTTATGTTCCTATTTATGAATTAGTCTTTGCAAGCTGATAATCTTTTCCTAAATTCCAATTAGCTGCTGCATGGACAGAGCTTGTTGTTTTGCAAAATACACAGTTTTTTTGGCATCTTTGTTAGATGTAGCTGTGTGGCAAGAGGAGCTGTCCATACTGCAGTTTACTCAGCAGGAAAAAAACATATGTACAGGCTTTAATTAGAGAACCTGTGGTGAAACACACTATTAAACAGAAAATTCTTGTCAACAGAGTCTTTGTTGCAGATAGAATTAAACCAAGGTGAACTTAACTATCAAACAGGTATTTATGCTTGATGAACAAAGTCAACATTTTGAGTAGCTAAAATACGTTTTTCAGATTCAATGGATCTAAATGAAGAGAGAATTGTCTTCTCAGGTGTATTATATAAATAAATTAAACACTTCAGTGGCACAGAAACTGTGTTTTCATCCGTGAAGTGTTTAGGAAGACAAAGTGCATTCCATTTAGTTATGCTTACTCGATAAGCTGTAGTTTGACAATTGTTTCCATTAATATCTATCAGTCCTGCCTTTTCTTTGAAACCTTTGCTCTGTAAAGCTTTGCACAGACCTCTGACAGTTTGTTATTCCATCTTTCCTCCCACAAAATTATTGATTTATCTCGTTAATGCATGCCACAAACCCAGCTCATGGTGGTCATCTCCAGATATCACAAGACCATCATCTGGTGAAGGTGTGGAGAAGCAGCAGGGTAGAGGATGCTGTAGATCTAATCTCTGCTGTATAGAAGGTTACAGGAAAATCTTTGTGTGTGACTGTAATTCTTTTGGATATGGTCTTCATTCTTCACAGAATCTCTATTCTGTTTCATGTTTTGATTTAGTTTGATGAGCACTGTGCGCTCTGTTTTCTGACCTCAGTATCTCAACTACTAAAACTGAAAAAAAATTATAATTATAAAGGACTTTTTCCTGATCAAAAGCGGAACCCTTTCTATCCTTACTTATGAGCTCATTAGTTCAGCCTTACTGCTATGGACAACAGCCATTTGTTACACTCTCCAGCAACAGCTTACGAAAGTGTATGTACTGTGGTTTGGGCTGGGCTGACAACTAAAAATGAATGACAGATGCTTTCTTTTACCTCTCTCCCTTTCAGAGAAGAAAGAGCATCTTCCTTCAGAGGAGAGGAGAGAGAATGAGAGGAAGAGAGAACTTACTGGTTGAAAGAGAATTATTATCTAAAATAATAAAAGATAATTGTTAATAAGGAAATAATGAAATATATACAAGATATAAAAAACCATATTGAGCTCCTAGGATGACGATCACATCACTGGCAGGCACTGGGAAAGTCCCAGACTGGACTCAATGATGGTCGAGAACTAGATTCAGGATCTGGATCAAAGGGATGGATATCAAAGGCAGATGAACAGAGTCCTCCTCAGACACTGACCGTTGAAGAAAGAAAGGCTGATCCCTTTGATCCCTTAGCTTTTATACTGAGCATGATGCAGGTGGGGTGGGACAGTGCGACAGTGGGATACCCTCTTGATCAGGTTTGGGTCACCTGTCCTTCCTGTCCGCTCTTCCCCACAGGTGTGACCCCTCTACACTATTCCCCTTCCAATCCTCCAATGGGGCACACAACAAAGTGAGCTGACCTTGGTTGTTACAGCAATAAGTATAAGCAAGAGCCTCTCTGCCTACCATTCCTTGGTGTTCACTATAAACATGAGACCTTATGTGCTAGAAGCGGATACTGCTGGAAAAAAATTCCATTAATTTCAGAGAGTTAGAAGAGGCTTAACAGAAAAGTAAAATTACTGAAAAGAAAATCGGCTCTGTTTCACCTCAAACCAGGACAATATGCCATCACACATAATACCAGGGGTTGGACTTGTTGTTAGAAATCTAGTCCTATAACAGCTTTTATTCACTCAAGAATCAAACTCAGCTTCAGGAACAAAGTGGTGTTGAAAGGATACTGCAAAGCCAGGGCTCTGTGGAAAGAAGACACAGGCTGCACAAGTTTTTTCAGAATATCATCTCAAATAACTCTCAAATAAGGTAGAAGAGTTGGGGGGCTAGCCCATTTTTTGTCACTTGCATATCTTATAGCGATAATGATTTTAATAATTCTATCTGTGAGTAGTTTTCAGTCACATAACTTACAGAAAAAGAATAGTCTGGAAAATAATTCTTAATAACTATTTCCAGTAGAATTATGGGTTATTTCAGCAGTTGATGTGCTAGAGAATTGCATCTAGATGGGAAAGCCCAGTATTGCCTGGCTGATAAAGCATCATTAGCATTTTTCAACTCAGAAAAAATGTCAGAGTTGATAAAAGAGAGAAAGAAACAAATGCATTGTGCTGCTAAATCTTACAGTGAGAAGAACATATACAATTTAATAAGCTGAGGTTTTGAAGTAAAACTAGAAGAAGATCAAAAGACTGGCATCCTACAAAGATGAATAAATGTGCAAAGCAGGAGGACTAAGTAAATTGCTTGAAAAGACAGCAGTGTGCATGCTTGGTGAGAAGAAAAGAAAGTCCAAATAGGGCCACAAAGGTGCATTGAAATAAATATAAAGGCACACTTCTACATTCTGAAGTAAGCCTGTGTCTTGATCCATCTCTGATCCATATCATTTATCCTCAGGTGATTCAGAGGATCTTTAAACCTCTTTTGGAAGGGTTTTGCACAAACAGATGTAAGTTTCTTATAAGCCAGGTAACAAGCTGATGTCCTAACTGGATTTTTTCTGAGCAAAATCTACATAATATGACCCTGGGCACTCACCAGGCTAGCAGTCAGCAAGGTAACTGGAAAACATGTAGGACCTCTGAGCACAATGTAGGTTTTCATCAAGCTCACCACTTTGGATTCCTAATATAGCCAGGATATCGTAGAAGTGAATTGAAAGCACTAGTAAAGCAGCCCTGCTCCACTGTCTGATATGTCTCCTCTCTCACTGTAGTAAAGAGAGAGAGTCAGCGTGGAGGAACCCTCAAATCTCAATGTGGTTATCCATGCACAACTAAAAAATTATTGATGCTTAACCCTGTCAGAACGGATGTTTGCAATGCATTACAATAGCTCACATAGCAATAACGGCTAGTTTTGATCTTTGTAACAAAATTTAAATTCCCCACGTGGAATAATGAGAATTTGAACTCAGCTATTGATTCCAACTACAAGAACATTATTTATACCTTGACCATAAAATAAATACTTATGAAATGAAAAAATATAGTGTCCTTAAAAAAAATTGAAAAGTAGCCTCAAGATGGATTTAATGAAGTAAACTACTTAAGTATAGGAAGAACAGCATATCTCTTGTGACACCAAGTCCATGTGTGGAATGCCTGCCAATATTGTGTTGTTTGGCGGAAGGATATGAGAACTGGCTGTGCAATGGCCTATCAGGAGATATCAAAATTAATTTAAACTGTATGTGTTCAGGACACACAAGACAACTTTCAGGGGTTGCTAATGGGATGTGAAGCTCTTTCATTGTTCTCAGTCTGTGAGTGCCTCTCCTACATTACTTGAATATAAAAATGGTAAATGCGAATTTGAACATTTTCAAGCGTATAAACCTGAGTGAAACTCATCTGTTTCTCAAGATTTTCTGAATCTTGAATAGGAAATATGTTTTGCTACCAGATTGATTTTCCTGTTGGAATTTTGTCCTTTTCTCTAAGTTCTCTGCCAATGTTCATTCTGTCTGCTGTAATCTCTGTCTTCTGCTGTGAGCTATCACACTGCTGCACTTTTGTATACACAAGCCCTTACTTCTAAAGGGAAGTTAGGCTGCATTTTACATTGTTAATAACTGAGAAATTTAATTGCTACAGGAGATGTCTTGGCAAAGGCCATATTGGTGTTAAGGTGAAGCGTTCTGCATTTACTCCCCCTGCATGTTTTCACAGTCAAAAGTGCTGAATCTGAGTCGGGACTAACCAGCTGTTGCTCTCTGTATTGTTGTTGCTACAGTCCCTCTTGAGTGCCCTTTCATCTAGTTCATCCACATCTTTATTAAACATTAGCCTTAGTCTTAATTTTCAGATACGCTGTCTCCATTATATGTTGCTGCCATTCTCTCATTCTCTGCAACAAGATAAGCTCATTTCATTGAAGGAATTAAAAACTAGACAATTTTAAAATGGTATTATAAGCATCTTTTATCAATAATTAAAAGTATCTATGTCTCATTCAGTATGACAGCAATAGAGAGACTCATTGAATCTGAACCTAGGAAATACACCTTTTGAAATTGGACTCCAATACCCAGCTATAAATTAAATTTTAAAAAAGCTTAGGATTTTCACATGTATTCTTGAAATACAGATGTGCAGAAATACATTGGACTCACAGAAATACAGTGACCCAGATCCAGGTTTTCAGTTCAAGCTTGCCTTTAAAATGTGTAAATGAAAGTTTGCAGAAGAGAATAATCACAGTGTAACAGGACATACGAATTATCTCCCATTACAGGACAGGCAGACAGCTGGCATAATGCTGTTTGTTATGTGTGAAGAGTGTGCTTGGGATCCTGCGGAGCACAGATGTGAATTGCCCTGTTCCTGAGAGCTTATAGTGAAAAAAAATAATCTGAGAAAGCTATATGTAAAACATTTAGAATAAGAGGGTTAGCAAAAATGTCATTGTGGAGGAGGGAATAAGAAAAATCTAGCATGCTAGAGTTACACTGCATTTTATAAATTTTCTTTTTTTTTTTTTTCTTTTGTAAGACACAGTGCTGTGTTTCTGTCTTATTCAGAAGTCCTACTAAGATGCAATCAAAACAGTGACAAGTCATAGCCATGTACTGTCGTGCTGCTTGGAAAAATCTGCACACATATTAGCAGTAGAAAAATATTCTTTGAGAACCACTCCTGCAGTATCTAATATAAGTGCTGCCTACAGAAATCTCTTGCCCTTCAGCAAAAAGAAAAATAAGGTTCATCGATGATTGTACAGTGTCACTAACTTAGCATATTATATGATATAATATTGTGTGGATAATAAGTATGTTGGCTTTTACACCATCAAGAGAGATTTTTCACAAATGACAAAGATTGGTATTAAACACAAACTATTAAATGTTATTAAACAGTCACGGCTTTACTTAAAGTATGACTGAATGAGTAAGATACTTGTAATTGTCCTACATGGAGGGCTTGATTCCAACTCTAAAATGTAATTCAGCTCCAGAGGAAGACAGATATTTTTTTCTTCAGAAAGTGAAAGAAACTTGAAATTTGATATCAGTAGAATGTAAAAACTCTCTTAATAAAAGCTTTTAAAGGGATATTTTGAGTTAGTACAGCCCTGACATGATCATTCTTTGAGTACAGTGTTCTCCTGTCCAGTCCTAACCAGTCAGGTCCATGTTAATTTTGGTGAAGGCTGCACAGCTTCGGTCTTAATGAGCTGTGTTCAGGTCAGGGATGATTTGTAGCCTATTGGGCAGATAGAGGTCTATATTTTCAGTTTTTGTGGAAAAAACATTTTCTCTAGCTAATTAATGTGCACTTTATAAGAAAGAAAAAAAATTTTGAGTGAAGTCCAAGACTAAAGACTCTAGAGGGACGCAAGAAACCCAGCAGAAAAATCACACATGACTAACCAGTAACTGAAAGTGCGGTGCTAAGATTGCACCCCTAGTTTATCTTCCTGCTATTCTGAATCTTCATGCACTGCTGGAAAAGACCATGTCATTCCCCGCCCACCCCCACCATGTCAATTTATGATACCCATCAAGTTTTAAGAAATTGTGCTAAGAATTAGTCAGTTAGGATAGTATACTAACAAGCAAACATGAATTTCACATCTTCAAGTGTTAATGCTTAAAGAAAAGAAAAATATAATAGTAATTGTATGCAGTTGTCCAATGAGTTAAAACTATGGTGTGCCTGCTAATATTGCAAAGGAAATTTACTTGACATTGAGCCACTTGAGGCTTTATGATAAAGAGCTTTTCACATCAATAAAAACCCCTTAGCTGTACTGATTTAAAATTCTTATATATTCTTATGTATACATGAACACACCCATATATATACACCATTGCTGAAATAGTCTTTAAAAACTGCCTTCATTATAACGGCTTTCTGCAAAATCCTCTTTGGATCACATCTTTTCTGAAATTTAATATATTTGCTACAAGCAAACAGCTAAGGAAATAATTGAAACACCACAGTACCAGATGGCTGGATTTACAATGGTTGCTGACTTTTTATACCCAGAAAGATTTGGTTTGTTTTGTGAAAGCTGTATGAAACACCTCTTTCAGTTTTGTCAGAAGGAGAAATTGTGCCCATATGAATGGTGTGGTCCCCTACCACAAAGAAATCAGGTAGTGGGTTTCCCTGCATGCTGTAATTTCTGAATTGCTTCCTTGGAATAGCCTAATGAGAATGGTTTTAATCAGGGTTTGCTACAATTACTATATAAAGAGAAAAAAAAAAGGAAAAAGGAATTGAACAAAACAGCTTGTACTTAAAATAGTTAATGGATGCTAACATAATTTTTTCAGCTAGAAAGAATCATGTTTATAAAATGAATGGAAGTAACAAATGATCTTTCAGACTTAACAGAAGAAGGAATTAAGCTTCTTGATTTAGTAAAGGCAATGGGAAAGATGTGTGGAGGAAAGGACCTGAGGCATTTGGTGATATGTCAAATAAGACCTAAATAATGCAGTGTTTTCTCAGCTGTAAATGCAGTTGTTTGCAGAAATGGCACAGATGTAGGATTCCCTGTAGTGACATATCTGAATAAAGATTCTTTTACCAGCTATTTATCTCTAATATGCCCAAAGAAACAAGGTTTTCTATACGTTTCTACATTCTCCCCTGATCGCAATGTGCAAGGATATTTAAGAATAACTCCTACTTTATCAGTTGACTACAGCCTAATGGGAAAAATCCTCCAAAGGCAAGAAAGTTTTGTTTAAAATATACTCCTCATGACAGTGGCTATCTGTCTTTCACCTCGTTCAGCCTGTGTAAGTTGTCATGCTAAAAATAAGATTCCCTTCTCTACAGATGTGGATGAGATTTTATGGCATTTATGCATACACTGGGGAAGATTTGATAACGTGCATGGAAATATCACTGGGGAAGTCATTATTCCTGTCTTCACTCTTACTTTCAAACACTGTTCTTTATTCCTTGTCTGTTAGAGACATAGCGGTATAGTGTACTGTCTACTCTCCTAGCTCTTAACTTCTAGTTGTCACCTGTCATTATGAAAAAGAGAAAATAAAATATAAAACCCAACCAAACAAAAAAAAACCCCAGCAAGAGACTGAGGAAGCACTGTGTTGTCACAGTTGCATAGAAAACCTTGAAGACATGACCATTCATTTGGTAATACTGCTCGAGGTCTGATAATACCCGTTTGAGTCATGTAAATTGACCTATGCATTCTGTACCAGCTTTAACACCAGCAATGATACATTCAGTATCATCATTGTTCCTGTTTTCCTGGTAGCTAGAACATTTAGGAATAAAGGAGCAGCATTTTATTCTGACTCGATCTTTTAGGTTAGTTCCTCCAGCACCTTGGTTTGCAAGACTATGAGAGTCCCTGTTCCCTAGTTTAAAGGATTTAAGTGAAAAGAGCCAGATGGTGCATGAGGGTTGCTATGCATGGCAGCCCAGAAGGCCACACACGTGAACACTAGTGCCCAATGTGGTTGTGTTTCAGAGGTGATGTAGGACTTCTGCTGGGTTCCAAACCACTAAAGGAGAAGCAGCTGAATTAATTCCTCACATAAATATTCCAAACAGGCAGAAAGCATAACAGGTGGTTGAATATTTTAGCTGCAATTAGAGTAGCACACAAAAATTTGTTAGAATATTTTCAGGGAAATAGAACATTGTTGAAACACACTGTTCCTAAACAAGAACACTTTTCAGAAAAATTGTTTTAGAGTAAACTCTTCTCTAGGACTGAAGAGGAACTTTGTACTCTATGGCATGGGAGCTATGGGGCTTTAGGACATTTAGGTTGTTACCATAACAATGGTCGAACAATAGAATGAATGTGGCTGAAAAGTTGTAGGCATCTACCCTGGGGTCTGTGGGTACCCAGGAAGCAGAGGCAATTGCTAGCAACTCACCACCATTGCAGCAAACGCTTTTGGAAACCTGCTCAATGTCATCATTTCCTAATAGGTCACTCTGGATCCTGAAAAATATATATATCAACTTCAAGGGAACTTAAGTCCTGTACAGGCTCACTACTTTCAGTCTCTTTTTGAGAGAGCGCATAACTTGTTCTTTCTAAAAATGGTGCTCCATACATCTTCTGGCATTCTCTAAAGGCATTGGGCTAGAAGTATTAGCTTGAAATGAGAATTACATGTGTTCCGTGTAACTACTTAGCATGACTGTTATTTGTTTGGAGAGCAAGAAGAAATGTCTGAAAGGTGGGACAAAGTTGGGATACACTTCTAGAAAATGGCAAAGCCATCTACCAGTCACTAGAAGAGGTGGTCCTGCTCCTGACTCTTCCATTGCACTACTTGTCTCACTCAGGGAGCCTCAGGAGTGCCCTGAGCTCAGAAAACTCAAATGCATTACTCAAACCCCCTATCTACCCATTTAGTGAGCTGGTGAGTGCTCAACCGGTGCAAGGGAAGTAGTTGGGTTAAACAGCAGAAACTGAGACAGAAATTGAACTTTTGAAAGGTGCCCTCCCCCCTCCGCCCCCCATCCACTGTGAAAGAACTTTACAGCCCTCTTCAGAAATGTTGCAGTTACATCATAATAAATTACCCGTTTGCTTTTGCAGCATCAGCTGCAACCAACAAGGCTGGTTTAAGGCAGTATAAGGGACATTGTAATCCAGCACTACTTTGGAAAAAAGATAGTGTCCCATCTGCCTATCATCTATCTGTGATGGACACCACTATCCACCATAGTTGTCCACCATTCTTGCCTGGCTTCTTTCCTTGTTCTGGAACAGATGATGCACTAGAACCACCTTTTTTTTATTGGTTTTTTTTTTTTAAATTTTCTTCTCCCCCCGCCCCAATATCAGTTTAGACCAGATGTCTGTACCATCATCTAGTATGGCACAAATTAAATGTGATGGAGTAGTAAGGTAAGAGGTGCGTGTAAGAATGTGGTCTATGTGGCAAAGGTTGATTAGGCTGCTTAAACAAAGGTTTTCTACTTCAGTGGGGTTTCAGTGAGTTTTCAGTGGGATTTTAATTTTTACAGTGGGGTTCAACATCTACCAGTGTCACTGATGGGAGCTTGCATATCTCAACAACTTTGAAAATCATGTACTAGTCCTCTCAGTTTTTTAGTGATGCAACATTTTTTGTCCTGGATGCCTTCCAGTGACCAGTGTCCTCCTTCTTACCTATATTCTACAGTAGGGTTTCCAACAAATGATCCCTACTGCAGATGTTAACATGGAGAAAATTCTGGACTACTAGCTGCTTTACCCCTTGGGATGAAATCTTACATGCCTCTCTTGATTCTTCTTCAAATGTTTTTCTAATGAAGTGTCTTCTTATTTAAAGGTATTGTTTCAACACTTCTTTTGTTTCTGTCTGTTTCATGTCTTTAGTGTGCTGGTGGCATTTTCCATATTTTTTTATTATTTCATATCTAAATATGCTAAATTTCCCACTTGGGTCTTTTTATTTCCTTTCTTTTTTTTTTTAATTTTTAAATTATATTTTTGTCTACTGTTCTTTCCAGTATTTTCTTTGTTCATTTCCTGCCTTTTATCTCTCTTTATCTTCTACAGTTGTCTGGTTCTTGAAGAGTTTTTTATTCTTTTCAACCTTTAAATGCAGAACAGAACTTTCTGTAGAGTTCACAGCTGTAAGATAAGGTTGGATTTTAAGATTCTTGTCCTAGGTACAAAGACTTGCTTACACAAGGGAATGACTCATTTTCCACTGCATTCCTATCTGGTGAGTTTAAATTACACTGATAGTTGAGCTGGAGATCAACTACTCATAAAGGAGTCAGAATTGGCTCCTTAGCAGCTTTTCAAAATGACTTTCTGAGATCCTGTGCATTTCCACTTCAGTAGTATCTTCACAGAAAGTGGTATATCTACTCTTGTACTGTGATTGATGCTTAAATCTCAGAGGTTTAATTGTGATTATCAAATTACCTTGAAAACTGCAAGTGTTAGTAGACCAGTCAAGATTTATTGGTTCCAGAGCTACCAGCCTTATAATGCATTGAGTGAAGCACAGCTTTTTCCTCATCTTCTTTGCTCCCCGTAGCTCTCCTCCTCCCACCCCTGATCACTATTTATACTAATTGATAAGATCCTCCTGAGACTTCTGCAGGCTCAGCAACCGCAGCTCTCACTGCTTATCCTCATATGAGGGATGTTCCAAGCTCTTATCTTACTCATCCTCGTGACCCTTCACTGGATTCTCTCAGTGAACTGAGGTCTCCCCATGTCTCTTTTGTACTGGAACCAGCACTCCAGATGTGCCTCACTAGTGCTGAGCAGAGGGGAAGGATCACCTCCCTTGGCCTGCTGGAAACACTCCTCCTGTTCCAGCCCAGAATCCTGTTGGCCTTCACTGCTATAAAGGTGCATTGCTGGTTCACAGTCACCTTGTTGCCCACCAGCACCTTCTGCTCTGTATCTGCAAAGGTGCTTTCTCTAAGATCACACTTTTCTTAATACAATCATCCAACTAATCAAATGGAAGCTTATTGAACATGAACGCAGCTCAGATGTTGCCTAAACAAGGTAGGAATGATTTACCGGAATGTGTTTATGGTCCTTTTCAGGGATTCCAGAATAAAAACTTCCAACAAATAGTTTAAATAATCTTTAGACATGTCTGGACTCACAGCTGCAGCAAAGCATTGTTACATCAAATGATCTAGTGTCTATAAAGTTGCCTATAAAAGTAAAATAAATATTTATCATGATCAAAATAAAATGGACCCATCAGAGATCTGCTGATTTATTTACTCTAAATTAATTAATCAATTTCAACAAATGAGCCTGGGAATTTTATCTCTGGAAATATCATACTGAATAATTTTTTTTAGTAGGCTGTTAATTTTTTGTTGGTTAATTAAATGAAACCATGCTTCATTATAGAGCTTATCTAATTGGTCTATTTCATCTCCAAGCTGACGTTAAAATATTTTTTAAATCTGAATGGATAGTTTTTCACTTTGAGGCTACCATTGTAATCTCCGTCTTTGTTTTTTAGGACAATGAGATAGCAGTTACATTTTTCTTGCTAAAGCATTTCTATAGATTACATTTCAGTATCCACACTTACCTTATACCGTTCTTGAAAAGTGTATACGGGGATCTCAGGAAGGAGCTATAAGTTAAAGCATTCTTATAAAATATTTGTCATTGGGAGTTGGTGAGTATGCTGATTGCCCATTTTGAAATACAAATGAAAAGTGTCTTACACAAAAAATGTGTTCAGAGGGAAATCAATGAATGCAAGATATGCATATGACAAGGATGAAGTGTCATGTAGACCTCCCTTCCCGTTCACCAGAGATTTCTTTCTCTCAGTGCTGCTCAGGATAAAGTCTCATGAGCCTGGCAGGTAAGGGAATGTCATCGGAGAAGCCCAGATGTGCTTTGGATGGTGAAGAACAGCTTGAGACTCTGCTAGATTTTCGTGAGAGGGTGGCTGGTATCAGCTTGGTTGTCTTTCACAGGACTGACTTTGATCCCTCTGTGTTGTCATGGTAACATGAGCATCTGATTAAATGAGCCTTAATCACTGAGTTAGAAGTCAACCTCTCTTCCTCATAGGAAATAACATGGGAGAAGAGGAGGATTTTTTTTCCCCCACAGAAAAGTTCAGACAATTCTCTTGACCACTCCATGTCAATTTTCGAATCTCCTCTATGCTGTTTGGTGTTATAAGATTACAAATGTATGTGTGTATGCAAGGGGAAAATACTGAAAGAGTATTTGCTCTACAGGAAAATGCATAATAGTAAGTACATAAAAACCTCTAGTTGAACCGTGTAAATAGTGTTATTGCATACGGATGGATGTTCTTTGAAGTGCAACGCTTATCAGATTTGCAGTGGGTTTAAGATCTTAAATAATTGTATAACAGTCATGAGTATGCTATGTTCTTCTGGGTACAAGGAGGTTACAGGGGCATGTATTAAGCACTACTATAGAACAAAGGACTAACAGGTTTTATAAAGGTGATGCTACGTCAGCTTTTTTGTTCATAATTGCATTACTAAAAAGGAGGCTTTTTATAGTCTGAAACAACCTTGCCACAGCACACTGGAGTACCGTGATGTTTCTTGACATTATAGACTAATCCAGGCAGAACTCTGTTCTGGGATGGCAAACTATTCTGGTTTCTAAGCTATTACATTTGAAGATGGCTCTTGTATCCATAATAGCACTGCAGTATGCATGTAAACATATCTTCAAGGAGGAGCTTGATAAACAAGAAAATATTTAGTAACCACTGGAAGTGAGTGAAAAGATGAGTTTTCAGAAGAAATTCTTGGTTATTACTAAATTTTTTAAAGATATCATGTTAAAATGAGTATGAGAGTGCAGAAGAAATTGACGGAAACATAGTTAATGAATGAAATTTGGTAATGGAATCATAGAATCATCTAGATTGAAAGGGACCTTTAAGATAAAGTCCAGCCATTAGCCTAGCAAAGTCCACCACTAAACCATGTCCCTAAGAACCATGTCTATCCATCTTTTAAATACCTCCATGATGGTGACTCAAACAATTCCCTGGGCAGCCTGTTCCAATGTTTGATAACCCTTTCTGAAAAGAATTTTTTCCTTCTATCCATCCTAAACCTCCTCTGGCACAACTTGAGGACATTTCCTCCTGTCATAGAATCATGGAGCTTAGGCTGGAAGGGACCTTCAGATCACCGAGTCCAACCATCATCCTAACACTGAAAAAAACATCACTAAACCATGTCCCTAAGCACCATGTCTACCCATCTTTTAAATNTTAAATACCTCCAGAGATGACGATTCCACCACTTCCCTGGGCAGCCTGTTCCAAGTTTGATGACCCTTTCAGTGTAGAAATTTTTCCTAATATCCAAATTAAACCTTCCCTGACCCAATTTGTGGCTGTTTCCTCTTGTCTTATTGGTTGTTACTAGGGAGAATAGACTGACCCTGAACTCTCTACAACATCCTTTCAGTTAGTTGTAGAGAGCAGTAAGGTCTCCCCTCAGCCTCCATTTCTCCAGGCTAAACAATCCCAGCTCCCTCAGACGCTCCGCATAAGATTTGTTCTCTAGACCCCTCAACAGCTTTGTTGCCCTTCTCTGGACTCAATCCAGCACCTCAATGTCTTTCGTGTACTGAAGGGCCCAAAACTGGACACAGCACTCGAGGTAGGGCCTCACCAGTGCCGAGTACAGGGGGATGATCCCTTCCCTAGTCCGGCTCACCACACTATTCCTGATACAGGCCAGGATGCTATTTACCTTCTTGTCCATCTGAGCACACTGCTGCCTCATACTCAGCCAGCTGTGAACCAACACTCCCAGGTCCTTTTCCACCCAACAGCTTTCCAGCCACTCTTACTCAAAGCTGTAGTGTTGCATGGGGTTCTTGCTACCCAAGTGCAGGAACTGGCACTTGGCCTTGTTGAACCTCATACCTAGTGGCCTCAGCCCATTGATCTGGCCTGTCCAGATCCCTCTGTAGAGACATCCTATGGTCAAGCAGATTAACACACCCACCCAATTTGCTGTAATCTGCAAACTGACTGAGGGTATACTTAATCGCCTCATGCAGATCATTGATAAAGACATTAAACAGAACAGTCCCCAATACTAAACCCTGGAGAACACAACCTGTGACTGGCTGCCAACTGGATTTAACTCCATTCACCACCACTCCTTGGGTCTGGCCATTGAGCCAGTTTTTTATACCCAGCAATGAGTACAGCCATCCAAACCACGAGCAGCCAGTTTCTCCAGGAGAATGCTGTGTGAAATGGAGTCAAATGCAAAGTCCAGATAAACGACATACACAGCCTTTCTGTCATCCACTAAGTGGGTCACCTTATCACAGAAGGAGATCAGGTTAGTGAAGCAGGACCTGCCTTTCATAAACCCATGCTGACTGTGCCTGATCACCTGGTTGTCTTGCAAGTGCGGTGTAATGGCACTCAAGATGATCTGTTCCATAACCTGCTCAGGCACAGAGTGGTGATATATCTGATGCCAGCCAAATCTATTTGTGGACATAAGTATATGGATACATACTACACCGAGAAAGAGAGACAATTCCTCAGATTAAAAATGATGACTCCATTATCTAAGCAATGGAAAGACAAGGGAAGAAGTAATCAAATAGTTTAGGGGTTCCTCAAAAGATAGTGAGCGTCTGCAGAAGAGATGTGAATTATTACAAAATTAGAGAGAAAAGCTTCTGCTTTTTAAGGTAAAATAAAGGTGAGATTGCAGAAGACGCAGTTCATTTTAAAAATAAAATAGAATGAAATAAAAAAAAATCAGTAGAACCCATCTGTCTATCCTAGACAAACAATTTAGTAAGTTGAAACAAGGGGGGCTCTTTTTAATGCATTCTTGGTGGAAAATGTCACACAATAGTGGAGCACCAGCAGCTGCCTGTAGAAAACTAGAATTTATTTTTGGCAAATATGACATCTCCTTTAATACATTTCTATCAACTGTCATATAGCATCAAAGGCATTTCAGTCTCCAGCAGAGCATGTTTGAATGGTGCATTGGAGCTAGAGACTTTTCTTTTGGAAAAAAATCCACATGGCATTTTCTGTTTATTACTTGTTGATTGCAGAATAAAGGAGGGAAAGAGACAAAATGTGACAAATTAAACATTTAGGAAACTAATATGAAAGCTGTGAAACCAAGATTTTCTTGATGTGGTTACAGTTGTTATAATTCTTCAAGGAAATGGAATTAACACTTTAAATTGTTTAATTAAAAGTATGGATAGTTAAAATGTTAATGTACTCCTTTTAGATATAAATTTTATGCCTGTTTGTTGATCTATAATGTGAAGCTTATGTGTGAAAAGCTCTGCATCAACAGTATCTTTCCTTTGATCATTACAATGAAGTGTGGGGAGGAAGATCTCATAAGAAAGCTTCCAGAAATGGAAACAACATGCTTACCTCTATATTTCTCAATCTAAATAAAAAGATGGGGAGTTTCCATTTCTTTCTTAAGTCAAGGATTATCCAAATATAGCTCAATTAACAGTGCTTCTTCCTTAGAATATTTATTTTTATGGTTAGGTAGCAGGTCAAGGACTACGACTTTCTATTAACCTTAAAATATTTCCTATCAAATAGCAATATCCAAATCTGTTCTGAAGAGCAGGAACACAACTGTCCATTTTCTAACCATTTTGGTTATTTTATTTGTTGTATAGTTTACTACAGAAAGAGGAAGTAGAACAACATTCATCAATTTCTCTTTGATTTCACAAGCCAAACGTTTTTCTCTGAAGACTTCATCATGTTTTTCTCACTGTGAATTTGTTATTTTCTTAGCAAACTTTTCCTCAGCTAGAAAGTTATCTGCCACTCAAGATAATTTTGCTCTTTACTGAGTATTTACAAAATTGAAATGGAGGCATTCTGTATTGTTAATGTTTGGCAACTGTATTTCCTCTTTGGCTTGAAGTCTAACATTGCAATTATTTTCTACAGATTGATATTTCAGTACCCAGTGATTTTCCTTTGATAAAGCATTGAAAAGCATGTTGCTTCCTTAGTTTTAGGTGGCCACATACAACATATTCTAAAATGAAACAAAAAAGGAATAAAAGAAGGGCAGAAAGGCAAAAAAAAAAAAAAAAGGTAGCTGTTTAGCTAAACAGATTTCAAAGCCCTGCATTTGTGTCTTAGCATTAATTTAACAATGGATATGTTGTGAGAGAATACAGTGCTGACAGGTTGGTTTTTACTGCAATCATATAACAAATGAGCAAAGTTTTGCCTAGTTTTCTCCCCTTCCTGCCCCATTTTGCTCATGTGTTTACCTGGTTGGGGAACAACAAGGTGTGGAAGGGGAGGGGAAGGAATTAATGCATTGCAGTGCTAGCAGAAACTGGTCAAAAGCCATTTATTATCGTTGGAAATGGTGTTTACCCTTACTTGCCTCCTAGAACAGAGACTTCATTTTGCCTCTCCCCTGCTGCTAATAACTAATTTTCATACTGGAGGTAAAACAGAATTTTTGCCACAAGTGCTCTGGAGAACTAGACTAGACTGTATACTAGACTGTAGTATGATTCAAAAAAAGAAAGAAACAACAAAAGCTTTGTCTGTTCTGAGAAAAAAAGTAGGTTTGCACTTAGAATCATAGAAATATAGAATTATCAGGGTTGGAAGGAACCTTAAAGATTGCCTAGTTCCAACCACCCCTCCCACTAGATCAGGTTGCTCATAGCCCCATCCAGCCTGGACTTAAAAACTTCCAGGAATGGGGCTTCCACCACCTCTCTGGGCAACCTGTTCCAGTGTCTCACCACCCTCATGGTGAACAACTTCTTCCTAATGTTTATTCTGAAATGACCCATCTCTAGTTGTAATCCATTCCCCCTAGGCCTACCATTACCCGACATCCTAAAAAGTCCCTCACCAGCTTTCTTGTAGCCCCCCTTAATATACTGGTAGGACACAATAAGGTCTCCTCGGAGCCTTCTTTTCTCCAGACTGAATAACACCAGCTATCTAGGTCTGTCTTCCTAAAAGAGGTGCTCCAGCCTCTGATAATCCTCGTTGCCCTCCTCTGGACACGTTCCAACGTGTCCATATCTTTCTTGTAGTAGGGGCTCCAGACTGAACGCGGTACTCCAGATGGGGTCTCACGAGAGCAGAGTAGAGGGGGAGCATCACCTCCGTTGACCTGCTGGCCACGCTTCTCTTGATGCAGCCCAGGATACGATTGGCTTTCTGGGCTGCAAGTGCACATTGATGGGTCATGTTGAGCCTCTCGTCCACCAGCACCCCTAGGTCCTTTTCTTCAGGGCTGCTCTCAAGCCAGTCACTGCTCAGCCTGTATCGGTGCTTGGGATTGCCCCAACCCAGATGGAGGGCCTTGCACTTGTTCTTGTTGAACTTCATGAGGTTAACATGGGCCCACCTCTCCAGCCTGTCAAGGTCCCTCTGGATGGCCTCCCTACCCTCCTGCATGTCAGCCGTCCCACACAGCTTGGTGTAATCAGCAAACTTGCTGAGGGTGCACTCTGTGCCACTGTCCATGTCACTGATGAAGATGTTAAACAAGAGTGGTGCCAGTACTGATCCTTGAGGGACTCCGCTTGTCACTGGTCTCCACTTGGACATGGACCCATTGACAGCCACTCTTTGTGTGCGGCTGTCAAGCCAGTTCTTTATACATTGAATTGTCTGTCCATTAAACCCATACTTTATCAGGTTGGAGATCAGGATGTCTCGCAGGACAGTGTCTTTGCTCAGGTCCAGGTAAATGACATCAGTTGCTCTTCCTTTGTCTATTGATGTTGTGACCTTCTCATAGAAGGCCACCAGGTTTGTCAGGCATGCTTTACCCTTGGTGAAGCCATGTTGATTGTATGCAATCACTTCTTCATTATTCTTCTGCCTCAGCAGTGCTTCCAGGAGGATCTGCTCCATAATTTTGCCAGGCACGGAGGTGAGACTGACTGGCCTATAGTTCCCTGGTTCATCCTTCTTTCCCTTTTTGAAAATGGGGATTATGTTTCCCCTTTTCCAGTCAGCGGGGACTTCATCAAACTGCCATGACTTCTGGAATATAATAGAGAGTGGTTTAGCAACCTCATCTGCTTTCTTATATGCCCCCCATTCTAACTGTCCTTTCTTCCACTCCTTGTAAGTATCTCAAAGATCTTGAATTTACTTATGTACCTTTCTTCTTGTGCAGTGGCGAGGATGAACCAGAAGAGCTATACTTCAGTTGCTCCTGTGTATGGTATTTGTAGGGTTCAAATTAGAGAGGAGAGGCTTTGAAGACAATATAATTTTCTTAATTATTGTTATCCTGGAAATTTACTACTTATACATTTAAACAAGTATTTAGGTTTTTACATTTTATATCAATTTTATGATTGACAAAATTCTCAATTATCACAAATAACTGGAAATATAATTCCCAATGTCCAGGTAAACATAGTATCAAAGGCTACAAGAAAATTACGTACAGAAAGATTTGAATTTACAATATCCCTTGACAATGTTCTGTGTTATGCATATGTGACCTTCTTAACTTTAAAGTGTCTTTGATATATAACTCCCAAAAATTCCATTTGAGGGATATGGGGTTATGGGGTAACTGATGGACAGCTACATTGCTCAGGAGATCGGCATCCCAAATTTATATTGAATTAATATCATATTATATACTTTACATTTATTTATTTTAATACATGCATATATACTATAAATATTCATTTACATTATTTTATTTTCTTAATATTCTTAATATTCTTAATTTCTTAAAATTAATTTATTTCTTAATATAATATCATTTAGGTTATAGCAAAATGGCATTAAACTTATATCATTATGTACAATGGCAGCTCTCCAGAGCTCAGAATGTGCTGCTTTATCAGCGGAGTTTTTGCTTTAATTAATATTTATAAAGCAATTTGGGCACAATGAACTGCAATGCAGTTGCAAATGCACTCAAGTGCATCGATTTTGGGGTAATTTTATTACAGGTTGCATTCTGATGTCTTTAGTAACTGTTAATAGAACTTTGTTCAGTAACTAGTACATTTATGGCATGGCCCACCGATATTTCCAGAAGTTTCCAGAAGTTATGCTGAAAGTGGGGGGCAGGAATGGAGGAATCTGACCCAAACATTTAAAACTAGTGCACCATGCTTGAAATGCAGAATGGAAAGTGAAGTCAGAAATTTCACTTGGTTTCAGTCAAAATGCCTAATGAGGGATATCCACTAAAAAGAGAAGGCAATGTGGCATCGTTATAAAACAGCTTCTTGGGGCCCTTTTGAAAGCAGCAAGTTTAATAATTGCAAGAGGTCATTCATTCTTTTCCACCCCCACACCCTCCTACCCTGCAGTGTGATGTGAAGAGGGGAGGTGCACCTACAGACATATGAAAAGAGGGCTCATGGCATGTGTAAATGTGCTTAAGTTCAGTGTGATCTCACTAATTTGGATAACGGTTGAGCTCAGACATCTGTGTCAGCCACTTGAGCCCACGCTAGCATCTCAAATGGCTAAGGAGGTTGGCAGGCTGTGCTGAAACTGGGCTGCAGCTACAGCATGAGCTATCCCATGTAAAACCTGTAAAATCACCATCCTCTCATGGTGCACAGATAGCCAGGGACACGTGCAGCTGGGATCTGAAAGGGTTTAGGTGGCCAGGGCTGTATATGCATACATTGTGCCCAGAGACTGGACCAGAATCTTGTCAGGAAAAAGAAATATTTACTGAAACTAAAAATGTGTGCCATAAATGACAGCTTTTCTGAGCAGAGAAAAAGTTATTTCCAACTTGAACAGTTTGTGTTGCATTTCTTTAGGCTTTATTTCTGCCCCTTCTACCCTGGTTTTCAGTCAAGAAAGTCTTTAATGACAAGTTTTTAACGAGACTGAGTCTTTTTAATGAGATGGCCCTTTGCCCATATATCAGAAAATTGCCTTAATAGCATGACTGAGATCACTTTAACTAATTTAACCTTTACAGACATTCCTTTCATTGACAATAGTAGTGAACAAATGATTCCATTCTAAATGTAATTTGACTTCATTGCTCATAGCACCTGGTCCCTTGATGGAGGCACGAATATTCCCAGGAATATCATTTGATTCATTGGAAATGTAAAACCAATTAAATTAGGAAAAGATAGAACTGTTAGAACTGTTTCTGCTTTAGAACCTGAAAAGATCTTTCTAGTCTATCCTTTCCTACCAGATTTGAGTATACTGTCTCTGATAAAAGCACTTAAAATAGACCTTGTAAAGAGTGACACTTTTATGGTTAATATTTTACAAACCTGAGTACAAAGGCACAATGAGAAGTAAAAATAATGCCATTGAAAAGAGATAAACAATTACTATTCATTAATTGTTGCTAATTTTGCAGGAAAAATATGTTTCCGTGAATGTATTTATCAAATACAAACTTCATGCAATCACAGCTAGAAGACAGAACACTTCCGAGTGTGCTATGATATGGAATCTCTACAAACAAGCAAAAATTTAAGTCACCTTTTACTGTTCTTGTAATCTACTACTAATTCATAGAAGCTGTATATGATTTCAGCATACAAGATGTACTGTTAAGGAGGGAGTGGGTGCCAGGGGGCATTTCACTGGCACTTGCTTAAAACTAACATGTATTATCGAATAGATGACTACATTATAAACTGTACCCTAGTTCAAGAGAGACAGGGAACTGCTGGAGAGAGTCCAGTGTAGGGCAACAAAGATGACTGAGGGACTGGAGCATCTGCCTTACGAGAAAAGGCCGAGAGCTGAGACTCTTTAGCCTGGAGGAGAGAAGGCTGAGGGGAGACCTTATTAATGTTCACAAGTATCTAAAGGGTGGGTTTAAGGAGGATGGAGCCAGACTCTTTTCAGTGGTTCCCAGGAACAGGACGAGGGGTAACGGGCACAAGCAGGAACATAGGAAGTTCCGATCAAATATGAGAAAAAACTTCTTTAGGGTGAGAGTGACAGAGCCCTGGAACAGGCTGCCCAGGGAGGGTGTGGAGTCCCCTTCTCTGGAGACTTTCATGACCCGTCTGGATGCAGCCCTGAGTAATGTGCTCTGGGCAATCCTGCTTTAGCAGGGGAGTTGGACTAGATGATCTCTAGAGATCCCTTCCAACTCTGAAATTCTGTGATTCCACAAAAATATGATTTTGTGCCTTCAGAGTGCCAAAGGGAAATACTACTTAAGCAGCTGATAACTGTCAAAATGGAGAGCTTTGTAGTCAGTCTGACAAAAACACGTTCCTCTTTCTCCCACCTCCATCCTGCTGTAGGTTTCAGAAACATTATAACTAATGCTGTAACTGAACTTTACTTTTTTGGATAATGACAATATGAGTGAAAAGAGGCTATAGAGAAAAAAATAGGACCTTGCAGGAATTAAAACAGGGTTAATTGCGGGACTTAAAATGGTGGTAATTTTTAGCTGCACAAAAGAGTTTCCGTGTTTCTCTGATGAATATTATACCTTGCATAAGAATAAATTAGTGGGTTTTTTTGCTATAAGAGCCTGAGTATGCCCTCTCTCTTAATAGCTCTGGGCCTAACTGAGTGTGACAATTACACGTGATAGCTGGCAGGAAATCTATCAGCTATTTCAGGAGCTCGATGCTGTAGGGGGAAGACGACAGGTCATGTTGCTGTTGAGAAGCCAACAGAAACAATGGCTTCCTCCTTCAAGCATAGTCTAAAATGTCAACGTGAGCTGTTTTGCTGCTTGCTTTTTTGTCTAATTGAAAGAAGTCTGAGGGGTAATTTGGTTACAAAATCTAGTTCATGGCTAGGAAAATCAGAGCTTTCTGACTGAGGTAGCCTTTAAGAACAAAGCGCATTCCTCAAAATACCATTTTCCAATAATTTTTAGTAAGAAACTCCCCTCCCTTCTAATTCATCTCTCAGGTTTCTGAAATACAGCATCACTAATGTTAAAGAGTTTAAGTGTTTGTGCACAATAAGACTGTCTCTATCTTAAAAACTGCTTGTAGTGACAGCCCCTGTGATGGACCGCCTAACCCTCCCTGGTCATTAGTCTTCATCACAGCTACAGTCTACTGAAACTATCAGCCTCACAAGAGGAAATCGCTTGAAACAGAGATCAGCTGGATGATACATTTGAAAACTGAACCCAAAGGATAAGTAACACCATTATTTTGAGGTTGGTGCCTTTAAAACAAAATGCACTTCATTCAGGCCATCGCTCAGGAACATGTCCAAAACCAGATTTTTGGACTAGCAGAAAAGGAAGGAAATATTTGTGTCTCTTTGGAGAGAAGGGGGAAAGTTGAGATTTATACACTATGGAAGGATACTGCTAGGAACTCAACAAAACTCAATCAAAGTTTTCTTTGAGGACTTAGATTACTTTTTTTTTTCTTTATAAAAGTAAACATTGTGATCACTTCTTCAAAAGATCAGTCTTCTAAGATGACGAAAATGATTACAGATATTACTGTTTTATTTTGCACTATGGTATTATGATAGTATTTCTGTAACATGGTAAAAATTTCTTCCACCAGTTTCTCAATGTCATTAAATTTGTTCCATAAAGCATATGGAAGAGAAGAAAAATCAATGCAACAAAACTCAGGGGGCTTTGATGATAGCAATCATACAAGCTGCTTCAGTATGAGTTAGTGAGGCCACATTGTAGCGAGCAATGGAAATGTAATGAAAAATTTCTTAAATAATAAGAAAAAAAACCCCAAATCAGAAGTCAGGCACACAACCATCTTCCATGAAAGTTTAGATAATTGCCTGATGGCTGGAGTATTTATTCAGCATTTTGGAAGGCTGAATGTTGGTTCTTGCTTCAACTCTTTTCACGTTAGTCCATGTTAATACAAAATAGAAAAGGTACTGCAGGATGACCAAGGATGACTGCAATAACTATCTTGGAATTTGTTGTTTTGATGAGGAAAGACGTCTTTCCAGGTTTGGCCGAACTTCCCTGTCTTTCCTCCACAGATTTCCTGTGGTCAAATTTTTGTCCTGATAGAGAACAAAAACTTTTTAGAAATTCATTATAGGCTTTGTGGGGTGAGAAAACTCTTTTTATACTTATCTGTAATTACTGTATTTGCAATAGCAGGATTTTTCATGTGTATCTTGTTCATAATGGGTTATAAGAATATCAGCTTTATTGACAGGATAATAGTCCTCTTTTACTAAAATTTAATTGGCCTTTGCTTTAAAAATTGTAACCCCTTTCATACTTATGTGATGAGGGTCAGAATGCTGACAATGGTTTCTTGAGAGGACAAATTTGACTTAATGACATAACTTAGATAAAATTTGTCACTGGCTGGAGAACACTGAGCCCAAGAAATGGCTGGCATGTCAAAAGTGTGTTTTTCAAGGGTGTATCGTGCTTTGCCTCTCCAAAATACTGGGCAACAGCTATTAGCACACATTCTTGGAGAAAACAATGTAATTTCACAGAAAGGAATAAAATCCTACATGGCTTAAATGGATCTACAACACAAATGAATACTTGGTTCACAATTTAGCATTGTATTTTTTGGCACTTTTTCCCTTGATCATGGAATTACTGCATTGCAGCAATTTGTTTATGGAAAAAATAAAATTGACATTATTTTGTGAAGGACCATGTGTCTTTCTCCTACATGCCCCCTTTCATGTGCAGCCTGAGGTGCCATATGCCTATGGGGCTAGCTACTGAAATCCCTCTGGAGAGCTACTGTGCAGACATGCAAATGCGTGCGAGCTCTGCAACACATTTATTGAACTTGCATTTCCACACAAAAGGGTTCAACTTCATCACAAGTGCAGGGGCTGGTGGACACAGTTATGTACCAAATTCACATCACTCACCTTACAAATGAAATCCCCGGAGAGTTGTGTTGTTGGGACTCTAAATCTGTCCTGTGCATTTCATAATTTTCATACTCAGCTCAGGCTGTGACATAACTGTCTCTGTGACTTTTAGGTAATTAAGGGAAATCCCACTCTTGACTATGCACAAGTACAGAAATCTCCCTTTTCTGGTATGTATTTCCTGATATGTTGTGGTGCTAGTGTTAATGCTAGTGTGTGCATTTCCTTCATGTCACCCAATAGGTAGAGAAGGGTCAGAAAGATTTTGCCAAGGGTTATTAATTCTGGTGTGGACAGGCACCTTAAGGTAAGAGCTGCTCCTGCTTAAAAAGAAGATTTTAGTATGGGAGGCATCCAAATGACATGGTACGGAGCATCCTTTAAACTTTTTGCTTTAATTAATGTTCTTTTCTGATGAGCTTTCACTAGTGGTCAGCTGAGATTTAAATTCCTGTCCCTTTAGACACTTTGATGAATATTTAACATCCACGGGTCTTAGTGGGGTGACTTGCATGCTTAAAGTAAGAACATTTTTAGGTTCATGGACAACTTATTACATGAAACGTCTTCACATAGGTTCAAATAGGTTCATCGAAAAAGTAATATACAGATATACTGTCTCTAAATTGTTACAAAAATAATCATCTTTCAATTTATCTAACCTCTTACACTGCAGTTCCTGAAAACCTATTTTAGATGATTAAGTGAAACATAATCAACTTCATGTTTGGGATATATCCAGACATTCATTTTGTGCTAAGTTTGAGTCTTAATTTTTTGATATCTGAATAACAGCCTGCAGTTTTTATTTTCTTCGGCCCTTTTTATTACATCCGTATCTCCTTTCTCTTTATACTGGTTTTCATTTGGAATGGTTACACAAAGACACTGCAGTGTAGCTGTGCTACAAGTGTTCAGGCATATACATATTCCTCTTTTTTTGGTCCTTTTCCACAAATATCAATTTGTTCTTTTTACCTCCAAAGCAAATGGAAGTGAAAACGCGGGTCAGACAATTTTGTCCTCAGTAACAAATACATCAGGGCTGTTTTGTATTCAATATTCAGAGTTAATATGGCAAACATCCTGATTTATGTTGTATAGGTTAATTATAAGGCGGGAGTGAAAGTACTATCTCCTATTCCAGCTTGTGAGGTTTTTGTTGGATTTGTCCACAGACCAAAGAGGTCATAATGGGACTTGCAGTGAAATCCCTTTTACTACCACAAATCCTGGCATTAAGATCACAGAACAGGGAAGTTCTGAGTAGCTACAGAAATGAGAGTGTATCTACTTGCCTTCAAGAATTTTTTTTTTTTTCTCACAAAACGATTTCTGAAACTTTCACCAACATCTATCTACATCATACGTTGTACATTATATTCGCTGATCTGGGATGGAAAAACCCACATAATTTTAATGCATACATGGATGTCCTAATTTAAAAAGTAAAAAACAAATGTGAGTGGTAACCTAATGATAATACACTCAATAAATAAATATATTTGTAATTGGTAAAGTGTTCAAATGAGTCATAAACTAGATGGTAAGTGATTTAATTCGAAAGGTGTTATTTGTCACTTCTATTTTCTATTTTACTTAAAGCTGTTTGCTCCTAGAAAATACTAGCTCAGTAATGCAACTCCACTTTCATTCGTGTCTCTAGACCTGATGCTGGCAGCCCAAAAGGTATGGACATAATTCTTAGGACCAAATCCTGCAGAAGTGCTGGCTATGCTCATCTTGATCCTGAATATCAGTCAAGCAGTCCTGTTGAAACTGGTGGCTTACACCAAAAGGGTGAATTTGACTTAATGTCTCTACAATGACTCTCGTATCACGAAGTCCTTCTGGCTGCAAGCAAAAGTCACAACAAAGTCTGTCTTAGTCACCGTGCAATGTATTCACTGCCATATGGTAGCACTGTCTGTTGCAGCACGATCTGAAAAGCAAGAGACGTAAGGCTTGTCATATCCTCTGACATTAATTGGGAAGGGTACTCTTAAGCCTTCAAAGACCTCTTCTTTCTGTCATGTCTTCATGAGATTTTCTGCTTCACTTTAGGCAGATTGAAGTAGGTGTCTTTTTCTCCTTTCACATAAAGACATAAATTCAACTTACGCTACAGCCAAATCCTTGCTATTTACACTGCGATGTGACTATATTCTTAAGGACCCAAAGAAATATCTTTGCCATTTTCTATACAAGACAAGGAGCAATTCTGTCCACTGACCTCCACTTCTGTTTTGGTGAAACCACGCTTTGTGCAGCCTACCTCAGGATTTCTTTCCAAAGTTTCTTCCCTCTCCACTGCAGAGTGCTGTTTCTCAGCGACAGTCTCAAAGAGTCATCTTAAAACAACAATATTAACATGAAGGCAGTTTTTTAAGCTTCTCTTTTAAAGTTTGTGTGTTTTTTCTTTCGTCTTCAAGGAAAATGTTTCTCTCTGTTCTTTCTCCTCTTTCTGTACTGAAAATGCGTCTTATGCATTGAGACCACAATTTCAATCTTGAATTTATGGGTTGTCTCATCAGCAGTGCTTTTATCTTTTGGGTTTTTTTTAATCTTCTACAATCTCTCTGCACCAATATTGCAACCCTAATAAAACCAGAAGCCACAGAATCATGGAATCATAGAATGGTTAGAGATGGAAAAGATCTTAAAGATCATCTAGCTCCAATCCCCCTGCCACGAACAGGGACACCTTTCACTTGACCAGGTTACTCAAAGCCCCATCCAGCCTGGCCTTGAACACTTCCAGGGATGGGGCCTCTACAACTTCCCTGGGCAACCTGTTCCAGTGCCTCAACACCCTCAGAATAAAGAATTTCTTCCTAATATCCAGTCTAAATCTACCCTCTTTCAGTTTGAAACTATTATCCCTCATCCTATCATTATACTCCTTGATAAAGAGCCCCTCCCCATCCTTCCTGTAGGTCCCTTTTAGGTAGTGGAAGGCTGCTACAAGGTCTCCTCAGAGCCTTCTCTTCTCCAGGCTGAACAGCCCAAATTGTCTCAGCCTGTCCTCATAGCAGAGGTGCTCCAGCCCTCTGATCATCTTTGTGCCCCTCCTCTGGACTTGCTCTAACAGGTCCATGTCCGTCTTATGTTGGGGCCTCAGAGCTGGACACAGTATTCCAGGTGGGGTCTCATGAGAGCAGAGTAGAGGGACAGAATCACCTCACTTGACCTGCTGGCAATCCTTTTTTGATGCAGCCCAGGATGCGGTTGGCTTTCTGGGCTGTGAGTGCACATTGATAGCTCATGTTGAGCTTCTCGTCCACCAGCATGCCCAAGTCCTTCTGCCCAGGGCTGCTTTCAATCCGTTCCCCACCCAGTCTGTATTTGTGCTTGGGATTGCCATGACCTGGTGCAGGACCTTGCAGTTGGCCTTGCTGAACTTCATGAGGTTTGCACAGGCCCACCTCTCAAGCCTGTCTAGGTCCTTCTGGATGGCATCCCTTCCCTCCAGTGTGTGGAACCACACCACACAGCTTGGTGTTGTTGGCAAACTTGCCGAGGGTGCACTCAATCCCACTGTCCATGTCACTGACAAAGATGTTAAACAACACTGGTCCCAGTACCAACCCCTGAGGAATGCCACTTGTCACTGGTCACCACTTGGACACTGAACCATTGACTGCAACGTTTTGACTGTGGCCCTCAGCCAACTCCTTATCCACCGAGTGGTCCATCCATCAAATCCATGTCTTTCCAATTTAGAGACAAGGATGTTGTGCAGAACAGTGTCAAATGCTGTGAATATATTAGTTTGGAGTGTCAGCTATGAATATATTAGTTTGAGTCTGATAGCCCTGAAAGTGACATTGTATTTATTTACTCACGCTTAAGTACGAGTCACAAGATTCAGAAGCCATCGTGGAGGTATGTGCATATATATATGTGTGCTGCTGTGTGAGACCATCAGTTTCTTGTGACTGTACATCGTGGTTGTTTAAAATTAATTCTTCCTCTTATGACTAAAATTCACTTGATTTTTTTCGTTTTTGAGAAAGTTAGAATTGTAGTAATTGTTAGTTAAACAGCAGCAGACCGCTTGCTCTG
Source organism: Rhinoptilus africanus (assembly GCA_013400135.1). Lineage (NCBI taxonomy): Eukaryota > Metazoa > Chordata > Aves > Charadriiformes > Glareolidae > Rhinoptilus > Rhinoptilus africanus. The sequence goes on from VXBO01004326.1 coordinate 32,611, forward strand.
TCTGTTGTTTATCCTGTGAAATAATGCTATCTTTCAAACAGGAAAATAAACCTGTAAGTATAGTCTTATATGTTACTGATTTGGAGGTCAAATGTTGAAAACTTTGATTTCTCAAAACACTGTGTAACAGCAAATGATGAAGTAGCTGACAAGGATATGTTATTTTATTTCAAACTTTGCAGTCATGAAGCTTGTGCTTTGCAGCAACTCCCAACGCCTCTGCAATGGTACAGTGCCAGCTGGAGAGGTCAGAATAGTGACTTTCTAATTTGCAAATAATTTTAGTACTTAAGGGAGGACTCACACTCTGTATCCAAGCCAGCATGTAAAGAGTGGGATAGAGATTGAAGCTGCCAAGGACCCTGAAGTTGTTCTGTGTCCACTTCCATTCAAAGTGAAAGATCAGAAGATAGAAAAAGGCCTCTTCACAGCTTTGTGTGAAGTAGAGTATAAAATTTATAACACTTTAACTAAGAATAAAAAGTATTTTTTAACCAGAGGACATTCAGTTCTTCTGAATGACATAGGTCATCATAAAAAGATCTGAAAATGAAGTCTCCTACCTGGTCACATTCTCCATGGCGTACAAGTCCTTTGCTTGGATCTATCTTTCCAGTCAGGCAGTTCTCACAGTCTTCCTTGACTGCCCAACAAATCACAGCCTGCTCAAGTTCTTGAATTCCATGTTGCTTTTTTCAAGGGTGGCTCTGGGTTTTTGTCAGCCCCATGTCCCCTCCTGGAGCCTCTTCAGCTGCAAGGTCCCCACCTGCATGATAGACCTTTTCCCTATGATGGAACAGCCCAGAAGAGGACATTCCGATCAGGGAATTTGAAATGTCCTAAACATGGTGGCTGCTCGAGTTGCCTGCCCAGAGAAGCTATGCCCTGCTTCCTGCGGGCCTGCCTGACAGCCATGCTTACCTAGGTCTTTGGACTTAATTAATCTGGGAATTAAGTTTAGTGCAAGAAAAGTGAATTACTGGGTTTGTTGCTCTTTCAACCCAGAAAATGACACTACTGAAATGATCTGGATAATTGTACTGCTGTACTGCATCTGGCTGGGATGGAGTTAATTTTCTTTATAGCAGCTCATCTGGTGCTGCATTTTGGATTTGTAACCAGAACAATGTTGGTAACACACCAGTCTTTTTGCTTTTGTGGAGTAGTGATTGTACTGCATCAAGGTGTTCTGTATTTCCCACTCTGCCCCTCCACAACAAGGTGACTGGGGGTGTGCAAGAAGATGGGAAGGGATACAGCTGAGACAGCTGACCCCAACTGACTAAAGGGATATCCTATAGCATATGATGCTCTGCTCAACAATAAAAGCTGGGGAATGGGTGAGGGTGGGGAGGGGAAGAAGGAGGAAGGAGAGGACATTTGGAGTTACAGCATTTGTCTTCCCCATTAACCGTTAGGCGTGATGGAGCCCAATTTTTCTGGAAATGGCTAAACATCTGCCTGACAATGGGAAGTAGTGAAAGAATTCCATATTTTGCTTTTCTCATGTGGACAGCTTTCCTTTCACTTATTAAACTGTCTTTATTTCAACCCATGGGTTTTCTTGCTCTTGCTTTTCTGATTCTTTCCCCCATCCTGCTGTGGGGGAGTAAACAAGTGTTGGGGCTTAGCTGCTGGTGGGAGTCAACCTACCACAGATGCTTATTTGCATTTGTTACAGTACTATTATTTAGAGACAGATTGTTTATCCCTAAAGCTGTTGGTGTGGTGTCTGTTATCGTATCCCAAACTTGTAAGTTGTTGGGGCTTCCTTAAGCTCTTACAGAAAATTCAATGGGTCTTTGAAAAGTGTGATATGTCCTCCATGTCACACTGCTAATGCTTTTTTTTTTTTTAATAGAAAAACACATGAAATTGAAAACAAACACATGAAATTGTTCTATCGTCCATTCCAAAATGATAATGACATTGAGGGTATTTGTTGTTTATACTCAGCCACTCAAGTGAAGATTTTAATCTTGATCTTTGCTCTTGTGGTTGTAATATGATCTGCATGAGACAAGTAGCTCCAAAGCCATGTCAAGAATTTTGAATGGTGTTGTTTTATCCATATGTCATGGTTTAACCCCAACCAACAACTAAGCACCATGCAGCCAGTCACTCAGTCCTCCTGGTGGGATAGGGGGAGAGAATCAGAAGAGTAAAAGTGAGAAACCTCGTGGGTTAAGACAGTTTAATAAGTAAAGCAAAAGCCACACATGCAAGCAAAGCAAAGCAAGGAATTAATTCACTACTTTCCATCAGCAGGCAGTTGTTCAGCCATCTCCAGGAAAGCAGGCCTACATCACACATAATGGTTACTTGAGAAGACAAAACATCATAACATATATCTTTTGCTTCCTTCTTCTTCCCCCAGCTTTATATACTGAGTATGATGTCATATGGTATGGAATACTGGGGTCAGCTGTCCCAGCTGTGTGTCCTCCCAACTTTTTGTGCATTTGCAGCCTACTCACTGCCAGGGTGGTGTGAGAAGCAGAAAAGGTCTTGATTGCTTAGCATCAACCAAAACCACTAGTGTACTATCAACGGCATTCTCATTCCAAATCCAAAACATAGAACTATACCAGCTGCTAATAAGAAAGTCAACTCTATCTCTGCTGAAAACATGACACCTTGACAGATAAATCATAAGGCTGTGATAACAACTCTCATTTGAACATGCCAACAAGTCTGGCTGCATTCCTTTGTGTACTCAATAGACTTTCACAGATTGTACATATTGAAAGAGCCTGTAGGGTTGCAGTAGGTTGGTTGACATGAACATATGGAAAGAGTTGCATCTTATATGCTTTTCATATGAGATATAGCATTTGAATGTATAGGCTGGGATTATATGGAACTCTGGATCTGGCTAGTGGCCCTGCTGGCTGATGGCTTAAGATGTCACTGACAATTGTCACTCAAGAACTTCTGTTGGGCCTTGATTCACTAAAGTACTTACATTATTTCATGTTGAGCTTAACCCCTTACAATGAGATAAAGCCACTACAAGGCAGATGATCTGTTAATTATTTACTTTCTAGTAGCTCTCAGGGTACCTATCTAGGACTCAAACTTGTATTCTAGCCATTTATTTAAAATAAAATGTGACTGCTTTAGCTGTAAAATAAGTTTTCTTGGACCACTAGTTAGCAATTTCTGTGAGGTCTTTCATTTCAACAGTGTGAATTTGCAACTTTGAAAATTGTAGTTGGAAGAAAATATTGATGATATACCTAGCCTGGAAACTTTCTGGCAGAAGACTCTTCATATATCCTTTTTTCCCCCCATGTTTATTTTCCAAAAAAATCCATCTAAAATTTTCAGTGTTAGATTGACTCACAAATAGCTGCCACCAGAAAAATCTTGACTTTTAGCAGTGTACAAGCCTATTTCATTCCCTTAATTGTATTTTAATAATATTAGCAACTAAAACCAGTAAAATAACAAAAATAATAACAGAAAAACAGAAAAAATCAAAAATCAAGACTCTCTTCCTTTCATGTGATCTTTGGTAAGTACTATCAATTTAGTTACCTGTTAAATGACAGACAGTACTGCACTCAATCAAAATATCATGTGCCCGTGTTAGTGAGAAGTAGAGGAGAGTTCTATCATCCTTGACCTAAAATAATTTTACTAAGAAGTGTTGTATTGCAACCTAAACAGAAATATGTCAGGGAATTTGAGACCAAGTCTACCTAACACACTTTGCTTTGTATCCTTCTGTGATCCACCAAATTCGAGGGTGAAGTATATTTTAGGAAATTGTGGTTGGAAATGGTGTAAGCCATTACTGTATTCAAGTGACACTGTTTAGTCTTCTGAGTACACAGATTCGTTCTTCTTATCCCATGGCTCACGTCCAGAGCTCTAATAAAATTCTAACTGCAAAAAGGAGGAGTTATTGTAGGCTTCTTTGTATCCATAGAGACTGTTTAACCAGAAAAACCCTCTGCATGCAGTAGAAGGTTTAAGCTAACCTGTGCTCCTCTGTCAGCAAAAAAGCATGTAGGTCACTTGTCTCCAAAGCAACATTTTTGAGAAAAAAAAATAATTAGATGATATTTCAGAATAAGATCTGATGTTTGGGCTTATGAAAATTATACTCCTTGGGTATATATAAATCAAAGCATGAATATGACTGTTTTTGGAATGTTTCACAGTTGTGGATGAAAACTCTTGAAACAAAATCAGACATAACTTTAACCTTTTTTTTTTTTTTACGTGTATATATCCTACACAGTGGATTGTGCAACCTTTGTACTAATGAATTCAGTAGTTTACTTTCCATTCCTCCTTTCCCTCCTCCAAGATTTACACTGATAGTGGCAACACCATCCTGGGACTTGGACAGACCAACAATGGATAGGACATATATTGTCTGTCCCCAACCTTTTTATCTAAAAGTCTTTGGCTGGGATGGATTATCAGATGGAAGCTCAGCCTTGGGGACCTCATTAATGTGAAGAAAATCTTCCCTGCGTGGGCTCCATGAGTGGGCAGTTTCCAAGAAGGATATGCTGTGTTACATAAACAAGTGTTTTTACAGAAAAATATGAAGGTCTTTGTTTTCTTCACCGCACAGAGAAAACCCTACCCTACTCCTAATCCATAACTTTCTAAACTTCAAACTTCTCTGCAAAAAACCAGACATCACTCTCTGCCCTAGTTTCATTGACTAAGAGCTTCTGGAATCACTGTAAGGGCTGAGTGTTAGGCAAGGTGGGCAAGGTCATTTTGGTCTAACTGGGACCAATATTTTTGAATATGGAACTAATAAAAGAACCCAGTAATTCTTTCAATCCCTATAAATGTCAGGAGGCACTGACAAGTAGCAACATAGAAAACACTGTATATGTGTAATTTTATTTCTAAAACTGTAATGAAAATAAAAAGCTTCAACTCTCTTTGTATTGCAGTTAAAATGGAATGGATAATTCTACATTGCATGCTGATGCCTGAGGGTCAAAGGAGCTTAGGAGAGATGATTGATCTTCAGAGATAAATTCCTCAAAGAAGAAGAACAGTCCATTCTGATGTGCAGAGAGTCAGACATGTACAGTGGAAGCCAGCATGGATGAACCGAACTACTGACATAGCTCAGATGGAAAATGAAGTATACAGGAGGTGGAAGCAGGGAGGAATTTAGTGACAGTGCTTGAATATGCAGGGATGGAGTTAGAAAAGACAAACCTCATCTGGAATTGAAGGTAGGAAGGATGTGAAAGAAAGCAAAGAAATGCTTCTGTAAGTGTTTTGGCAACAAAAGGAAGATCAAGGAAAACTGAGCCCACTGCTCAGTGGGGTAAAGTGCATATTGACATAAGCCATAGAGAAGGCTGGGATATTCAACGGTTTCTTTGCATCAGTTTTTCCTGGTCTCATCTGCCCTCAGACATCAAAGGTCCCTAAGGCTCATAACTGTCTAAGGGAGTCAATGATGACCCATGTTAGAAGAACACTGAGGACAGGCTACCTGAGGAAGTCAGAAATGCACAGGTCCAAGGATCAGATGGGGTGCCTCCAAGGTTGCTGAAGATGATAGCTGGCGTCACTTTTAATTTGCTGTCAGTCATCTTTGAGAGGTCATGGCAAATGCAAAAACTTCCTGATGACTGTAAATAAGCAAATGCTTAGCCAAGAAGGGAAAGAAGGAGGGCCCAGTTAGCCCTTCAGTCTCACCTCAGTCCTTGGGAAGGTTACCAAATGAATCCTCCTGGATGAAGGACGTGAAGATGACTGGAAATGGCCAGCCTGGATTTTCTAAGGGCGATATGTACCTGGCCATTATACTAATTTTCTACAGATGGCTGACTGTGGATGATGGGAGAGCAGTGGCTGTTTACCTTGGCTTCAGCAAGACATTCAACAGAGTCTCCCATAGAATCCTTATGATTCAACTGGTGACGTATGGAATGGATAGGTGGGCTGCAAGGTAAGTGGAAAACTAGCTGAACCATTGGACTCAAAGGTTTAAGATCAGCAGTACAAAGTTCATCTGGTAGATAATTATTAATAGCTTTCCTCAGGAGTCAATACTGGGGCTGATTCGATTCAACTTCTTTGTTACTGACCTGGATGATGAACCAGAGTGCACTTTAAAAAGCTGAGGAATGATATAAATTTGCAGGAAGGGATTGATATGCTTGGGAAGGTCTTGCTCAGACAATGCTTGCTGAGCTAGAGTCATAAGCTGATAGGAGCCCCGTGTATTTCAAGAATGTCATTGTGCTGCACCTGGCAGGGAATAACCCCGTACGCCAGTACAGGTTGTGGGTCAGATGGATGGAAAAGTGCTTTGCAGAAATGGATCTGGGTGTCTTAGTAGAAAAGTTGACCATGAGTAAGCAGTGTGCCCTCGCAGCAAGAAAAGGCCGGTGGCATCCTCGGATGATGGTGTTAGTGGTATTACTGATCGTGGTATTACTGAAAAGTAGCCATGAGGTTGAGGGAAATAATTGATTTCTTCTCAGGTTACTGAATATTCAGGAGTTACTAAAAGCAGGAAACTGTTGCAAAGGAGTCCTTGGGAAACCTGATCACCTTTTACAAAAGCCTCCAGAGGTCTGAGAAAGCTATTTGTTAATAACTGCCAGATTTGCTGTTCAAGGTTTCTCATTAACAAGTGAGCTGTAAAAGAGAAGGGATGTTCTTTTACAAAATAGCCTTACATTTGCTAAAGGCTAAGAGCAATCTTTTTGTCTTCAGGTTGAGTCTTCTTTGCTGATTTCATTTAACAGTGACTAGCAAAAAAACCCACCATGTTTTCTCTGCCTAGTGAACTTGAAGCTCTTGAAGCTTTAATTCTCCCTTTCCTTTGAGGAAGAACCTCCCCTTCTTCCCCCCCCNATCCTTAAAGGTATTCTATGATCCTTATGATTACTTCTAAGTTTTTGCTAGGATTCTGATTTATTTTGAACTGGTTATGAGTAAAGGGTGCCTATGGGCAATCTGTCTTCTGCATGTGAATGACACTGGTAGGCGTCTTATTCAGCCTACCAATAGACTCTTGTCTTATTTTTCTCTTCTCAGAGACTACATTTCTCTACTGAAAGCTCCCCCTTCATGCCTTTTGTTATGATGACTAGTAGATCAAATTTATAAACAAAGGTACTGATTCAGAACCTGCTGTAATCTTACTTAGGTGGTAATTTCCATGGTGATATGCTATTGTTTACTGCAACTGAGTCTAACCCCCTTGTTACTGAGTAGCATGTTTAAGAGCAATTATAATCCAAGCTGAAGTCCTAATTCAGATTGCTTCTTGCTCCTGTTTTAAAATGTCGGATGATCTATCTGATAAAGGGGTGAGGCGTTTCACAATGAAAGGTGCTAAATGCCTCTTAAAGCCAGAGAACATGAATATGACTTGCTTGAAAGGAGATGCACAAGCACCAGAGCATGTAAGAAGGCTCCACCCTGTCCACCTTGATGACATTAATATGTAGGCTTCATTTCCCCCTCCATACCGATCTGCCTATCAGGACCACCTATTTGATGATGCACTCTTTGTCGTTGTAACAGATGGGGCTAAATGTGACACTATCATGACTCTCATTTGTGGTTTCACTAAAGCATTAACATGTTTTTCCCAGGAAAGTATTGACATATTTTGGTCTTTCCCCAGGAAAACTGAAAGCAAAATACCATGCTCCTATACTTCCACCTGCAATTGCACCATCTGTCTCAAAAACGCAAACCCAACCAAACAGAAAATGCTGTAGTTGAATTGCTTAGACATTTATGTTACAAAAATATAGCTTTAATCTTTTGACTAGAGCAGAAGATGTTTTTGGTGAGGAGCCCTCTCCTCTCAAGACATCCCTGCAAGTTGTGCTTTGCCTTCTCATAGTCTCATTTCATGATTTTTAACAGAAAACTAATCTTGGTGCTAAATGGTAGTTGATTCCTCCTGCTGCCTTTCACTGTAAAAGATGTCAGGAACTATGTTCCTTGTGATTGCTTTGTCATTTTCTTAATAATATGTACTTTTCAGTGAGTCGTTCCTCCCCAAGACCCCTGCAGGAGGCTTTTTTTTTTCCCACTAAAACAAAATATAAATGGATACAGAAACACATTTCAAAACACATTTGTAATTTCAAATTTGCCCAGTGTTAGCGAATGCAAGTTCCCACACAGTACTTCTTCCTTGGCAGCATGACCAGAGCCGTAGCATACCTACGTATCAGCCCTTATTTATGCTGTGTGTTTGGAGTAGTCTTGGTGTGCAGGCACACCCAAGGCAGTATCTGGAGTACCACAGGTACTGTGTGTACACAGAAGGAACTTGCTGAGCATGGGTGGTGAGGTTGGTGCATCCCAAAAAATAGTAACTCAATAGTAACTCAAAATATTTGCACTGTCTAGCAGATTAATCTATGGAAAAAAGTGTTCATGACCTACAGTCCTATCTGTTGGCTACAGTATTTATCTAAAGGACCTACTGCTTCTGTTTGGTAGTGTTGCGAAAAGATGTGGTTACAATAAAATGGTTAAATACCAAGCAGCGTAACAACAGATACACTGAAAGTGTTGTCTGCAGCAAGCTCAGCAATGTCATCACCCATGATTTATTTGGAATTACAAGCTGAAATTCTTGGCAAAGAGGTTGATTAGCTGGTGTGGGGCTCATTTGGTGCATGCAGAGGGAGCTTACAGTTCTGCCAGAGCCCAAACACTGTGCTGGAAGGTATTCCTGGTGTCCTGATATCCTCTGTACACTAAGCAGTTGGCAATCTCTTCTTTAATTATTGTAGTGTTAGTGTTCTGTAACTTCCTTCTACCCAATCCCATTGTTAATTTTACACTTCCATCCAATTATTTCAGTTCTGCCTGTTTTATATTAAATAATTACTATTGAAGGTTTCTAGCTAGTTTTTAACTTTTTTTCCTTGTTTTTTTTTTTTTAAAGCCGAAGGTCTCATTCCCAGGTTTCAAAAAAGATGCAGTAAAACTTTTTCAAAAGTTTAAAGGAGAATGAAGGAAAAACATGAATTTAAAATTACAAGCACACATATTTCTTTATTTCATATTATTTTATACTAACTAATCTGAGGATGAAAAAGCCAAGCTCATTCAAAAATCATCAAAGAGATATTTTTAAGCAGACATTTTTTTGTCTTTGATAGCTAAATTAAATTTTTGTTTGGAAGATATGGATTACTGTGCAACAACCCTAGCAGTATAAAGTTTAGTTAAAAGATGAACATTAGAAAAAGAGTTTGGTGGTGAAGGATTATGCTTATCCTCCCACCAGTCAGAAACCTGTGGCAGAGGAAGATGCAGAGGACTGTGTAAGTAAAGCCACCTCCAGTGTCTGCATTTTCAGCAGCCTTCCTCAGTTCAGTGCCAGTGTTGCCCTCTAGTCTACACTGGAAGACATTGGTTTGTTTGATTTTAATAACCTGGTAGAATTAGTAAATAACATAGATTTTCTGTAGAGTGGAATTCCAGAACTTTAGCTGAAGTTTTTATCCAGTTTTCTTCTGGAAATTACATCTGCACAGCCACATATTTTTATGGTTTTATTCTCTCCTTTTTGACATATCTATTATCTCACTAATATTGTTAGTTATGTAAATTACTGTCTCATAGAGAGAATGAGCTACCAGCCTGCATGAAGGTCACATTCACTCAGGTCCTGTTCACTCAGGTCGTGCAATTCTTACATTTAACTCCATCCCATTCTTCTGTTTACTTAAAATAGTACCGAAAATCACAGCAATAAATTTGCTGAAGTGCATTTACAACATACATTTCTTCAGTTCATTATAAAGCATTATGCACCAAATTCTGAACAGATATGGTGAAGAAATGAGTATTTGTATTACCTAGAATAGAAGATCAGTGATTTTCCCAATGACTTTTTCCCCTCCCTTTTTTGATGTCTCCATCTCTCTGTTACTACAGAGGTACAAAATATTTAATGAAAACTCAGCCCAAAACTCAGCCCACTGTAACCACCACATTTGAAAAAATGCAAACCAGCTTCACAGTCATATATTTTAAAGATGCTACCACAGATACTTTCAACTCAAGTAATAGCCTTATTAAAACCAAATAGGAGAAGAAATGCAGGTTCTTCTATACAACTGCCACAGTTCTGCTGCCACTGGACATATAGTTTCATAGGCAAACTGTCCAGAAATAGCACTTCTCTGTCTACTCAGTCCTTGGTTTCTTCTAAGAATGACACTAAGGCCACTAATTAGTGACAGCACCAACAACAGCTTCTCTGAGAGGAAACTGCTTTGACACCAGCAACCTTTTTCACACGGGCCACTGAGCAATTGCTTTTTGTTGAGGAGTTTCCTTCATTATTAGTGCACAGTGGTTTCAACCCTAGATGTGAACATTGTTTCCTAAGTCACTGAAGTCTCTAAAATTAAGTTTGAGAAAGATTAGACAGCAGAGAAACTTATATCTACATATTTATGGGGTTTGCTGTTTGTTAGACATCTACATTTTTATATACGATACTAAACATTTATTTCATTAAATTCAAATGAAAGTTAGAAGCATTTAAAGTCAAGGGGAACAGTATATCTTTTTACTATTAAAATCTATTGAGAGGCATCTGTATTCAAAATGCTGTAAAAGTAAGTGCAGTACTTCCCATTCTCTCATAGTATCTCATAGATATGGGAGCTGCTCTTCAAAAGCACCACCATACATTAGAGTCTTAGTGTATGGAAGCTTATATTCTTCTGGAAAAAACACCTTTCATTTGTCTCTTAGAGGAAGGCTGCCAGTGTAGCCAGTCAGGAAGATGAGAGAAGAGAAAAACTTTTCCTGTGCTAACAGAATCTGGGCTTCACTCATTTTTTTCTGAGTGGGGAAAACTAGTAAGCTTTAGAATATTTGCATGTAAATACACTTGTTGTATTGGAAATAAAACTGTTTACCCAAAATCCTTTCCTTTAACTGTTTTACAATCTGCCTAAATATGGAACCAAGCACAAAAAAAAAATAACATCTTGGTCTTACAACCCACTGCATATGGCATATGTTCAATACGTTCAATCAGTGGGAATTGCTACCATCCTGACAAATTGTTAGGCCTTAAGACTTCCTGATAGTCTTTTAAATCACTAAAGATAAAATGTACAAGAATGTCATCCTACAGTACTGTGCACTTAAAAAACAGCACTGGTGACATGGTTCCATGCTCCAGAAGGTGGATTTGACTGATGGAACTCCTTCTCTCTTCCAGACCACAGCAGAGCACTGGGACAACCATTTATTGACAGGGTAAGAGCAAATGCTTTAAAATGGCATCCCTCACAATCCTGCCATGGGTTCAACAGGACTTTTGCTATTTATACTGTTTTGGAGCTACATATCTGGCTCATGTTGCCCTGCTTGATGTCCCATCTGGATGCTTGAAACTGGTTGAAACCACGGTGCAAGTTCTCATGGGTGGGAGAGATCTTAGTTTTCACTGAGGGTGCTTGAATACAGTTCTGAGATGTGTTAACATACTTTGGACTCAACAAGGTTGTGCTGATGCACCTTAGATTTGTGTGAATTAAATATTTTTATCTCTTAATTTGGTTAAAGCAAATCTTGCTAAAACACTTTTAAGAAATAAAACCAAGAAAATTTAAATGTGAAGGGCTGGAGTCTTAAGGGGAGACTCAATGGAATGACAATTGCAAAAAAGGGCAAGGAGGCAGTTATGCTCCTACAAATACCAAGTGCATGGAAGAATTTATATGGAAGAAGGAACACGTGAACATATTCCCTCCATGATTATCTTTGATTAAAGCGATAAATGTGATTTTCTGCTTTTCTGCATGAATACCCCAAGTTCTGGATTGTAGGGCATACTCCAAACTCTTCCACTTCTACCTTCTGCTCATTTCTTCCTTTAAGATGAGCTTACTTTCCCAAGGATTTCAAGCTGCTACAATCATGAACACACATGAAAACATATAAAAATATATTTTTTTAGTGCCTCAAATACCTTTCTGTGAAATGATTTGTCAATGTTTGCTCAAATTTTCTTTAAATTCACAGCTAATTTTAACTATCTTGACATAAATAGTCCTCTAGTTGTAAAACCAGGTTCAACAGCTTCAGTATTGTAACTTCCAGAATAAAGATACAGAGGAACATGGGAGCAAGATATAATTAACTATTATTGGTGCATAATTTTACAGAAGATAAGTGAATTTTTGGTATTAGAATATTTAATTTTAGATTATTCTACTATAGAATTTTGCATTATTTTTCAAACATAAAATTTTTGGAATTCACTCATCCAGTATCTCAGAAATATTCCACAGTATATCCGTTTAGAATTAGGAATAATCTCCCTAGCACGCTAGCTATAGAATGGTCTAACAACGTGCCCATACCCGAGAGGGTTTTGTGAGAGTAGGAATATTGCAAGGTGCCTGAGTCCTCTGGAGCATGTAAACATCCGAAATGTTATCAAAATTTCATCCCCTTCTTCCAATATCCTTCCTCTTCTTGTGACTTTTTCTTTGCTGTACACCTGATCGCTTCTGCCTCCCTTGTTCCCATGTATCCTTTTTGTTATCATTGTCATAACTCCCTTACTGTTAGTAACTTCCCTCTGTAAGGTCCATGGAAAGTCCATGTTATGCCATGGGCAGGGTACATTTTGGAGAATAAGGAAAGAAGGGAGAAGACTGTGGTGGAGAAGTTCCCATGGATGCATGTTCCCAAGCTAGGAGCGGCTGGGTTTGTTGGCACTTGCATTGGGATGCCAGGGTTTTCTAGCATGTTTCTCCTGCTATTATGCACAAGTTTGCAATAGGGACGTGTGTCAAATATGTTTTACTGACACAGAAATACAATCTGTATCTCACCCTCCTTTCAGACTCCTTGGAAATGCCGCCAAAAAGCAATATTCTCAGCTACTACCAACATAATTTCACTCAAACTCACAGCTCTTGCTTATCAAATTGTAAAAAGACCTACAGTATGTGCAAAGTTGCTGGACATTTTTAATTTGAGCATCTTCTCACGTTTGCCTCAAGGTATGTAAGCTAAGTATATAATGCTACATTTGAAAGCTACTTCTTTGAACATATATATGTCCCTTTTAACATAAGACTTAGTAGAGTCTGGTTTGTTTATAACAATGAAAACTGATCTCAAATATCTCAATGCTCTGATAGAATATTTGTTTTAGTGTCAAATGTCATTTATTGTACTGTCAGAGGCAGAGTTTAACAGCAAATTATGTATTCTTTCTTTGATTTTGGTGGCTGTTATGGAAACTGAACCTTTGAAGCTGTGCTGCTTATACAACTACAGCTACAACTACAACTGCAAATACAGCAGTGCAACAGTACACAGCTCAGAGCAGAACACCAAGGACACTGCTGCAAAAAGAAGAGTCCTGACAGGGCACCATCTCAATATTGCCATCAAATTGCCATCTCAATAAAGAGTAACATGAGAATAAAGGGAACATATGGAATTAAGTTATAAAGCCGGGAAAAAAACCCAAGAGCATTAAGCAGAAACAAAACCTGATGACTGGACAGAACTTGATGCCATGGCATGTTCAAATGCCACCCAGGAACAGAAAATGAATGGGAAAGCTCTTTATGTGAGGAGTACTTTTGAAAAGGGACGGTTTAAAAAGGACTGATGAATAGTCCGCTCTCCCACCCCCACGTTCCAAATATAACTGTACAGAATGTTGAAATACTTATTAACAAAATCTTACATCACTTTGTTATAAATATTTAGGTGGAATACACTCCCAGACATTGCAGTTCCTCTTTAAGATTCAACCATTCCTCATGCCAAGCAACAAGATGAACATTAAAAAGAGACAAACACCTTCCCTCTCCCCCCACTTCAATGAAATTAAACTCCCTTTTTTCTGGCTCCCCAGGATTTCTGAGTTTATTTTTCTTCAAAGTCAGTGAGTTGTAAACCTTCCAGGGCAGAAATTAAAGAATATCATAACTATATAATACCAAAATGTCTAGGTATATTAATGAGATATTTAGACATCTGTAATGGAACTCTTTTTCCAGGCAGTAGTTGCATATGTATTAGCAGAGAAAAGAAATTTCAGGACGTGTTATAAGTTACTGGCGTTTTTTTTATTAAACCCCCCCCCCTATTAGGACTAGAATTATTGACTATGAAACTGTATGATTTCTTACTAGTCTTCTGTCAAAAGAAAAAGATAGTGCTTGCTTATATGAATCCTATTTAAAAGAGAAAAAAATCAGACCAAAACTTTCAGTAAGGTTCATCTGGTTTTGTCTGATTTAGCTAGGATTAGTGGGGGGAAATTGTAGTAGAGGACAAGACCTTTGGGAAGCTGATATTTTCTATGTTGACTCCAGTATTTATACTTCTCTGAGTACAAGCTACAGCTTTCATTTTTACTAGTAACTAGGGGTAATAGTCATCTACAGGTCCAAAGGCTCCAGTGTTTTCCTGGCTTTGAAGAGCAGGCTGCTCACTAACCGTACTGTGAAGAGTTTTTACAAAGCAGAAAAGTTGCTTTTTTTCCCCCCTCTCAACCTTTAAAAAGTTCAGGTAATACATACTGCTTAAACTGAGGCATGCATCAAGATTCAAATGAGAGCTGACTCTCAAACAGTGCTTTTAAAATTTTTTTGTGTAATAATAAATGTACTGCAAACTTCTAAACCACTTTAATAATGTATTAAACTCTTCTTGGTTGTTGGATGGGAATTTATTGTACAGATGAAAGACTCTGAACTTTAACTTCACAACATTCTTCCTGAAAAACTTGTGTTTTACAGTAGGGAGTAGAAAAGAATCACAAGTGAGGTGGACTTAGCACTTTCCAACAGGTTTTTCTAAGCCCCCTTCATTCTGTTGACTTTCCTGTTAAATGTTTTGTGATTTGTGAAAGATTAACAGCTGTTAGAGTTTAACCTCTTTCTACAGCTTGGCTGTCATCATCAGCAACAGCTGATAGCTTCCTAATGTTGAGCAGTTGCTGAGGTTTCTTTCCAGGGCACTATTCCTGATTCCATAGTTCTTTTAAAGAATTACTTCCATGTCTCTATTTTCTAAATGAAAATGTTCTGCCATGTGCTAGTTTTTTCTTCTTCAGGACTTGAAGGGTCATTATTTTGATGTCTTCTTCCATTATGTCTTCTTTTTTAAAAAAACCAAAACAACCCAAAAAACTGTCTAATCCCAAACCTACTGCCAAAAAACTTAATGACACATACCTTAACTACTAGTAAGTCAATGGAAGCCAGCATTGAAAGGAGGCCAGTTTTAAGCTCTACTCAGAATATTGTCCTTCTAAAGTCTGTGAAACAAAGTACACCATGATCTTTATTCACTTTATCCTTTCTATTTTTGCCTGTTTTTTGAAGATCAGTTGCAAAACCAATCTGATGATCCACTCAGTATTTAGTATCCCTGCACACAGTGATATCCCTTGAATGTGGATGTATGTGTCAACCTTGACTTTACTCCAAAACAAATCCTCATACAAAACAAAATAATACCAATCTCCTGAAAAACAAACTGAACCCCCCCCCCCCCCCAAATGATAAGATGACCTGGAATGCACTGAGCTGGGTCCGTAATGGATTCATAAGAGTAGCTTGAACTTTCACAGCCTTCTGATGTTTGTGCAGAAACTCAAACCCACATATTTGGAAAAAATAGTAAATAAATCATTACCCTAGAGGATATATTTGGTAGTTTCTGAGGGTAGGGCTTCAGGGAATAATTAAAAAAAAAAAACAAAACAAAACCCCAAACCCAAACCAAAACAAAAAACCACCATGAAAGCATTTCCCAGGGCTGGAAACCTTGCGGGTAGGTGATAAAGGCAGAGAATATTAACTACCTGTACTCTCACTGGCAGAAAGGAAAGACTTTTTGGCTTAGTGAATTAATTTCTAAAATCCCTATTTTCTACAGATCTGAGGCATGAATCATCTTCATTGTCTAAACACAGAAGTACAGATAACAGGTTCCTTGTATAGTGAATGAATAGCAGTAATTAGAATCCTCTCCTTAAACATGTGTCCATCAAGCTAGTTTGCTGCGTTACACTGAAGTTCTTTCCTACACTTTTAGATGAGACTTTGAGAATGTTACATTTTCACAAAATTTTACAAATGTAACATGTTGTCATTCTACCTTCCCTCAACCAAAAAAAAAAGGATTTACATTTCTCATGATAAATTATTCATAATTTTGCTGTAAAAGATCCATGGACTTGAACTCCAACAAAATTCTTCTATGGAGGGACTAACATATGTATGTGAGATGTTTGGAAGGCAGTGGAGCAGAATCTTGTGCCCTATGCTACTAATTTTTATTTTGCCTATTGGTTAATTTTATTTTGCAAGGTCTGTTATTGTTGGACATTATAGACTAAACTGTTATATTTTTTTCATTTTAATAAAGCTTTATATTGGGAAGGGTTTCTCAGGCAAGGAATTATGTTTCTGTCTTGTAGGTCACCCATACTCTGTTCTACAAATGCGACCTTTGATAAACTTGGCAAATTTTATCTTAAAGAAATGTAGACTATTGATGTGTTTGCAAGACTGTTTTAGAAACTTCATGCTTTAAATGGTTGTAACTCTTTATTTTCAATCTAAATGCCTGATTTATAGCTATCTGACTTTGTTCCAATACAATGTCTTAATTCTTATTTTCCTTGATATTCAATCTGAGATGCGGTTATTAAAAAAGTCATATATTCTCTCAGCCTTCAAAACTGATATTTTCTGGCAAGTTTTTCTAGCTGTTTAAATCAAACTAACTTTGGGCTGCTGTGCTGTTGCTTGTTCTTTTTTCAAGCTAGAGCTTCCTGCACCCCTGATTGTGTCAGTAGCAGTGTGTGAGTCTTCTTTTTTTTGTTGGTTTTTCTGGCACTAGTTTTCAGTTCCGTGAATCATCTCACTACAGCTTCATGGGAAGTCAGCAGGAAGGGGTGGCAATATGCAGCAAAAGGTTGGCCTAAATTTTCATAGAATATGACATATATATAACATACTGAGAAATACTGCAGCAAAGAGCTCATGCAAAATATGGATGTGTCCAGGTGGGTGTTTGTGCACTGAAAACTCGAACTGTGGAAGTTTTGCTTGGAGAAGAAGGTGGTCATCTCTATTTTCACAGACTGCATTTTGAGTTGAAGTGTGACCTTGGGAAACAGTTTTAGGAACTTGCTGTTAGACATAGGGGTTTCTGAACACTTACTATCTCACAGCATGAACAGAGGCAGAATGGAAAGTGACCATACTGATGAAAAAATAAAATTAAAAAAGATGGAACCAAATATTCTGGGATCCTGTTTGAAGCTATCTTCAGACTCTAATGCTTTTATTTGGAGTCTGTGAGCATGAAAGACAAGGAATTGTTCCCAGGAGTTTTTTGTCGTCAAGGAGAACCTGAGGGAACCAGTGGTAGGAATATAGTGACAGCAACTGTTCCTAAAACGTGACTGGTATCATGTTGAGACCAAACAGAAGACGCGTTTTCTAGTTCTGAATCCAATGTAAACAAACCCATGACATTTTATATGTGAACCAGATTGTGACAGGCTAATTTTCAAGAATGTTATTTCCATACAATTGTCACAAACACGGATTCTGCAAAATTTACTGAGAAACAATTATACATGAATTATTATTTTTATGCAAATAACAGCAATTTGTCAGTCTGAAAACCTTGAGCCTGTGGAAGTGAAGCTGTGCACATTCTTCCATAAGGCTGCAACATGTTACTATAGGCAAGAAATTAGGCATTCAGCTTCTTGACCCATACACTTCTTGACTGATACAGTAACCTTTTCCACTACTGGGTTTTGAAGGAAAGGATATCCAGGATAAAGGAAGAAAGTATTCAAGAATTCAAAAGAAAAGTAATATTTTAAGAAAAGAAATTGAGGATAATAAATAAATCAACATATCTGTTTGTGGCCTTGTATCTAGAACTTTGGCTTTTCTTTGTGTACAGGCATGGAAATACGCAGAGCATCACCTAGATTGAGGAGCTTTCAAGATGGCCTGGGGATGCTGACTCCCCTCTTCTGCTGACATAGTCTTCAGCTCCTTGAAAAGATGCTTAATGGCAAAATAACTTTTCAGTAGATCTGGGGCATGGTTTCAGGAGAAGAAGAAAAATATATTAAGGAAATACAATGTTTAATCAGACAAAGTCAAAATCAATTTCCTGCAAGCACGTGTGTCTTTTCTTCAGATCTTTGGGTGGAAACAAGAAACATTTTCAGCTTTCCTTCAAACAGAGACCAGAAACTCGTAATCTTGGTAGCCTTCTTGGGAGAAAGCTTTGTGACCAGTAGCCTGAAAAAATGATACAGGATTGCACGAAATCTCTATTCGTTTCCAAAATATAAGAAAAAATTGAGGGGTCTGTTATCATTGTGTTGCTTGAAGAACAAAATTATTGAACCCCTGCACTGTAGAAAAAAAAAGAAAGAAATCGAATCTACTAAATTGCATTGGAACAAGAGTGGAAGAGTCGAAGTCAATACAGAACAACAGAATCTTTTTCTGGGAATGGACAGACAATAGTGACACTCTTGCACTGAAACTAAACAGTGGGTTTTTTTTTTGGGTTCAGTAGAGCTGACCTCTTCACAGGTGAATGTGGAAACAAAAAGACATCATAATGATGCCTTCTGCCATCACCAGTCCTTCCATCACTGGAGAAACATCCCTCTGGAGACGTGCAGTGCAGCTGTGGCAGGGTACCTGCCTACCAACCTGTCCTCCCTCTACAGCTGAGGAGCTATCAGACTATGAACACCACCAGAAAAAAAATTCAAGGACTAAGGAAAAATTATCAGCATCACATGACAATGATTTTATACTTAATTTCTTGCTTGTGTCTCTGGCCTAGAGAAAGATGAATGCTGCTGTTCAAGCAGTGTATTGAAAAACAGGATCGTAAGGCTGTGATTATACAGATGCCTGCACTGTGCCAAGCTTAAGACATACTTTTCACAGATGTCAGCGTATATCCATGTGGTGCTCACTGAAAGCCATAGTCTCAGGCTTTAATGATAGGATTTGTTGTACACTGCACACTTGCTAAGCCTACATAGGATCCTGCAAGCTGGTATTGATCTTTGAAGCCTTTAAAAAGAAGGAAAAGAATAAATAAAGTTTAGAAGATTTTTTTACTCTCTCCTCCCAGCATCTATGTTTCTGTCATGAAAAATACTACATGAATGCACATGTGTAGTAACAGATAAATAGTAATGCATAGTAAGACAGATGCACTTTACTGGCAGTAGCCTTAAGTGAACTGTTGTTCATTATTATTATTAATACTAGTACTAATACTGCTATTACTGTTACTATTACAATTACAATCACTATCATTATTACTATTATTATTTTTTATTCCTTTTTTAATACTGAAGGATGCATTTATTCTATACTTTCTGTAGTCTAATCATAAAAGGGTGACTAGTGCTTAGCTGTCACAGAATACAACTTTTACCTCCACCTGATAAAGTTTAACTGTCTTTCCTGGGGCTTTTATATCACCATTCTAGGGCTTTTATATCACCTGTCCCATTTCCTTTTCCTGGAGATTTTAATACCTATGCAATTGAAGTGCCTTCTATTATACCTGGGAAAACAGGTGTGTTATCTCTGCATGTCTTCATTTGTGATTTTTATAAGCCTCTTCTGCTCAGACCTCCACAGACTGCACAGGATTTTTATTCAGTGTAAGTTATGCAGGATGGTTTCAGGAAAACCTGGTGAATGTAGAAATTGTCATTAGGGGACACTAAGTAAGGGGAAAAGTACATCAGTTTCTAAAAATTCCCTACTACAACAAACCTGAAAATGATCCAGGATATACTTGTGAAAACAAGCAGATAGACAGGGGTTGATAACTGGAAAACAAAATATCTGGGAAGGCAGCAACATCATAGCCTTGTTTTTCATTCAATTGCAGGTCCCATTCCACCTCTCTGAGGACATACATTGCTCTGGGTAGCAACAGTGAGGAAAAGACAAGGACAATGCCAGAACAATGTATGCAGGTTTCACTTCAGGACAGGTTGACAATAACAACCATTGAGTTTATGGCTTCTTAAGAAAATGCAACCAAAACATTTGTAAAAAGCCTGTTTTTGCATTGCACTATTGACAAGGGAGGCAAAATTTATAGTAGCTACCCACTCAGCCTCTTATCATGGACTCCTATGTCACAAGCAAGATTTACCAGATGTATTCTAGCTGTTCACTTTATAAAACAAACTCTTATATCTCGGAAAAATTAACCGGTGCCAGGTAAATGCTCATGAGAAGTGCTCTGAAGGGAGCAATGGAAGCAAGAAACACTGAGCTCTCTCACAGGCAAGATGTCATATAGTCCTTCCCACAATCTCATCAGAGAATGTTTTAGGCCACCTCTCTTTGTTGCTGCAGCTAGAGGCTGTCCTGAAATGTCACCAGCTAGAAGAGGTGAGACTCCCAGCCTTGGTGAAGATGCCAGAAGATGTTCTTGGGACAGCAGCAAATTTTAGCTTATGTAGGTCCTTTTTCTTGGTGACAGAAACTCAGCCAGCCCCTTTTAATTTATAGCTAACTATTGTATGCACTCACTGTCTTCATTTTGGCAAGTAAAAAAAAGTTTAGCATCCCCTTATAAAACATGCTTGGAGCCTGACTCAGTGGACTCTCTCCGTCCACCTTCCAACATGATTTACGTGGGAGCCTGAATGAGCCAGGCAGCTGAGTGACAGCCTGCTGTCCTCCTGCTGTGCCTCCTCCCACCCCAGAGGTTGCTCTGCTTCCTATAGACATTTTGAAGTTATTGCTTCTGACATCCTATGCTAAAATATTTATTTTCTGTCAAAAAGCTCGGCAGTGTTTCTGCAGAACTCTTGCACTAGCAGCTGTGTCGTTGCAGCACTGTGTTTCGAGAGCTGAACTCAGTCACCAAAGATTGACAATCTTTATGTTCATCCTGTCCCTGGTTCTAGCTGGATTAATACTTTCCTATTGTTCCTGTATGTCTTGAAGACACAGCTGAGGTGTGCAATCAACCAGCAGATTAAAACAAACAATGAATATTACAGAAAGTATCTGTATTTTTGTGTTTATTTGATGAGAAAAACTTATTTTCCCCCCACATCAATTTTCTTTTAGAAGATGATACTACAGGCTTGCTGACTTTCTTGCCATTTTTTATTGCTGTTTTCTGTTGGGAAATATTCCCTGGTTTATTGCTTTTTCCAACAGCCTTAATTTCTATCTAGAATTCCTTCTAATCAAACAATTTGAGGTTGAAAAATCTGAGGAGAAAAGAGTGACTGGATTTTATTTTTTTCTGCTAGCCTGACATAAAGGATAAAGGCTGAATCACTGAAAGGCAAAAAACCTCTTCAAAGAGAATAAGACATCAAGACAGAAGGGTTTCCAAGTGAGCAGGTGCATAACTATGGTGCTTGTTAAAAAAGTGAAGCAAAAAATTCCTTCGAAGTAAGGTAGACATATGGATGCATTGCCTCTTCTCCAGGGTTACTGTCCAAAGATGAAGCAAAAATCCTGTTCGTTACATGTGTTAGAATGACAGGGACAGGGCACTGAAGAAATAAGTGGGCTGGATTGGAGTGATCATTGCAATGAGGTATAACATGCAGGTAGGCAGAGAAGCCATCCTGAACAGGAGGTGCAGTAGAATAGCTCCTATGGCTGTCTCTACTTTATATGACAGCTCTGTAACACAGCACAGTAGTCTTACACTATTGCAGAGAACACCCAAATCCATTAAACCAGTCATCAAAAAATCTAAAAACAACAGAAAACCCCTTAAATTTCATGTAAAAGATAGTAAGATGAATGAGGTATCTGCAAAGAATTTGCATCCTGCCAGCTCTCACACAGGCAGGCTGCTGTCCACCATGTATGACAGCCCCGTGTATCCAAGCTGCTCCTGCTCATAGAGGGCAACATGCTCCCCTGTGCCCTTTCCCTGCTTGTCTTCCCTGCAGAGATTATGTTAGACCTCTGCAGCACATTCTGTGATGGCACACACAGCCTCTAGCTCCTCCTGCTTTTTTCCCAGGATGCATGCGTTTCTGCAAAACCACCAGAGGCCAGTGTTTCTTGGCCCACTTTTACCACTCCTGAGCTCTCTCTTTTTCCCGTTGTCTTTCATCCTTTGTTTCCTACGCCTGTCTACTGTTTCCTTTTTAACTGCCATCTGCAATTTCCCTCCCCCATCATTCCTGGTTTAAATCTCTCCTTACCACATTGGCCAGCTTGTTGGCAAAGATGCCCTTGCTCCACATTGCCAAGTGGATCCCATCTCTTCCTAGCAGTCCTTCATCTTCAGAGAGGAACCCATGGCTGTCAAAGTGAACTCCCTGATGCTGACACCTCCTGCTTAAGCAGGTGTTGACCTGCAGAGCTGCATCCTCCCTCACATCTTGCTCGGGGTTGAATCCTCTGCTGTGTTGGAATACTTGGTCCTGTGGGTGATGGGCACTGTGCCCTGTGGGGCGTCACTACTGTGGATCCCTTGCTACCTTCATCCATTTCTAGTCCCTGTGCATCTGTTTGCACACACTGCTGTGCCTGTCTGCTGTGCTCATTAGCAGAGGTCTTGCATCCCTGTGAATACAGCTCTATAATTCAATTATTTGTGATATATAAATGATCATAAATATACATTATGATCAGTAATTTCCAATTAAGTTTGATTTAGCTTAAAGTCCAACAACTAAGTTTCTCTGTTTCTGCTTTGGTCATATGCTTTATTTTGAGAGCTAAATTTTAAACTGTTGCTTTGGTGATTAGAATAATGAGCGGCATTAGGTCTACATTTCTAGGGAAGAATAACTCTCTCAAAATGCACCTATTGACTGCCAAAATATAGGCTGTGTTTTACCAATAGATAGCAGCTTTAATGTGTGGAAGCTCACATTCTTTCTGAGATATAATTGTAACAGTTTGAATGTACAACAGACCACTTGAAAATACAAATTCAAGGTGATAAAAACATTCTGTAGCCAATTCCATATACAAAGAGAAACACATTTTTTACACACTGAGTTTGAATAGGGATCTAAATTGTCTGTCTTCCTGTGAAGCTCAGTTTGAGACCAGAGTTAGGAATATATAATTGGCAACACCAAAAGAAAGAACCAACGTGGGAATGACTTCCTAACTTGGAAACAGGATAAAGGAAGTGCTTTTCAAGTACGAAGAGGAAAAAAGCAAAAAGTAATGTATAAAGTTTTTCAGTTTGTATACAAAGATCAGTTTTGTGACTGTTACTTTCATGCAAATAATTAACAGAGACATGCACGAGGCAGTAGATGATAGAAGAATTCTTATACACAGACAAGTCAGTATGAAATAATAAATTTTTTTGAAAAAGAAAGGCATGGATGAAGTAAATTTCACTGCTCAGTTAGGCAGATCGAATGTTTTAATAACTATACCAGCACTACCAAAGATGACTCTTGGACAACAATGATTTTCCTATTTTGCAGAGTTTTACATTTTTAAACAGATCACAAAAAGAGAAGACCAATATAGATTTCATGGAGAATGATGCATTTTACTTTTTACATTTTCTGTAAAATAGACTTGCTAATTCTCAGTCTTGTTCACCTTTTTCTTAAATACTTAACAGAGCACCATATTCTTAAACAACACTTAAACAGTAACAAGGTCATTAAACATAACATTTGGGTCCAAGCTTGATTGTCCTTATTAATCTGGTTCATTCTGGTCTTAGAACACACACAAGAATATAAAGCAAAACAAAAACACATCTCTGTAGGATCAAGCTGCTATAACTGCTAATCATAATGCTTTTTCCTCTGCAGTAGTACCTACTCTATGTGATGTATACCACAACTTATATTCCATTCTTTCTTAAAAAAAAAAAAAAATCTATTAGCTTCCTTGCCAATCTGTCATTTGCTAGCTCATTCATCTTTTTGGTTTTGAAAACACAACTTCTATTAATCAAGCTGCTGTTTAATATAATCAAGTACAGTTATAATTGGTGTGAGTACCATTTGTAACCAAGAAGGAGGAAATGAACATAAACTGTCAGCTAGATGAATATGAACAGAATCATTTGAAGGCTGGAAACTCTCACCATTGTAATGCAAAAGTTCTGTTTAGAAGCTGCTGTCCATCAGGGAGCTGAGGAAAGTTTCACTGTGTTTGCTTTATAAGAGGATTCAGGTAGCTTGACTTTTGACCAAAAATTGTTTCTTGTTACTGATTCCATTTCTCTTCTCTCTCTTTCTTAACAAGTACAGCTTAGTGCTTTTTAAGTACCCTTTGGTACTTTGCAAGCACAATGCTTGTACAGTATAAGCGTTTACATATGTAGTACTTGATTTTTCTCTGAGCTGTTTTGCCTTGTGCTGGGGCAGCTTCGGAGGCCTGAACTGAGCCAAGTGCTCTGTATGGATGTATGTTTTACAAAATGCATTTTAAGTGATAATCACTCGTTCAGAGAACTTACTGTCTTCCATTATATCCTATAGGTAATATAGAATCAGTGCTCTATAATAAAACTAGATACTGTAAACTGATAAGGTTTTAATAGCACCTCATGTCCTGAACATTTTGTCATTTGTTCTTTCTTGTAAAAAGTAGTTGTATAAACTAAAATACCTCCTTTATTGTAAAATAACTGCACTTTTAATAACAAAAATAAGAGGTATGAAAAAATATGAAAAATAAGTTAAATGACTATGTTACATTATTTATTTTTAATAGAAAAAAGGAACATGGCACATATATGTACCCAAGAATTTTTTTTTAACTTAGTTGAAATATTAGCAATCTAATCAAAGGTTAACAAATAGTTGGTATCAGTCCAACTACAATAGTATTAATGTTACTACAGTATGAATAATTGCAAAAAAAGCCTCATTAATAATAACCTTAGAATTGTTATGCAGGAAAGCTTACCACCCTTTCCCCCCTTTCACTAGTGTGATGCTCACACTTTCTGTGTGCCTCTAGGAAGGGAGAATGACAGTTTCAGTTCCTTTGAGAGAAAAGGGGTTGGTGTCCTGGGGTCTTTGCTGGGAGATGCAAGCTCAGGGGTTCCCAGCTAAAGGCAGAGAGGGGCACAGTCACCTCCCCCAGCCTCAAGTCCCCCCAGGGGCTGCTCTTTATCACACAATGACTCCCCACTGCGGTCTGTTGGGCCAGTGCTACCGTGCTACCGTGTGGGATCAATAAGTAAAGCTAAAACAGGACACACCACAGGCACTGATCCTCTCGACAACAGCCAAAGCAGGCTGAGACCACAGCGAGTCTGGGTGAGCCTGGAGACCCTCTGCTGCCAGGGCAGTACAAGGTCTGCAGCTTGTTACTGGTGATGGCAAAAATCCTACTTACTGGGATATATGTGAAAAAATCCCTCTGTCTAATTATCGTAATTCAGAACAGGTAAACAGGAGCTCTTAATATAGTGATTTCTTGATTAGACCATAAATTATATTACCATCACACTTTTTTCCCATGAAGAACCCCTGAACAAATGTCTGTAATTTTTTTCTATTTTCAAGAAGAAACCTTTCACCTAATGATGGCTTGCAGGTTCCCATCCTGTCTTCAGATATGATTTAAGCGCTTAGCTGTATATATTGCAGTTAAACATGATGACTAACACAAAATTAGGGGACAGGTAGTAGGCAGCTTTCAAGATTGGGCCTCCAACCAAGAGCTGTGTTTTCCCTTATATCATTAAATTAGTAAATTCATCTTCTCAGAACTCCAAATATGTTCTCATATTCTCAGAAACTGGCAGAAGGGAGGGTACATTAACGAGCTAGTGAGTTTTAATAAACTCTTATGAGAGCTTCTCTTTATGTCAGAGAAAAACAGCTCTTTTTTCCTCTTTTTTTTTTCCCCTTCTTTTTTTCTGAGGCTGTGTTAACCAGCTATTTCATACACCATGGCTGAAAATGTTGACATCCTTCATATCACATCTTTTGTTTCTCATGAATCTCATCTCAATGCATTGTTTACTCCCCTGGAGAAAGTCTTTTTCTTTAGATTGCAGTTTATGCAGATGAACACACACACAAATTCTCATTGTCTGTGTCTTGAAATTCACCAGTATTCCCTCTGTAGCTGAAACAAACCAGCTTTGAAAAAGAGATTCAGTTGTGGAGAGAATATTTTCAGTATGTAGTGCGCAACAGTAATTTTGACAGCTTCTGTGAGCTGTTTCCATGAAGGAAGAAAAGTAAGTGAGGCGCACATTATACAGATGGTGACTGCCTCCCACTGATCGAGAGATGGTTAAAATAATTCAAGATTCCCTACAAAAGGAGTTGATGACATTTTAGGTGAAGACAAAAACCTCAGAAATTTCAGGCTTAGGCAGAAGAAAACAGAAGGTGAAAATATAAAAGAAAAGGCCAAGCAAAAATCTGAAGAAAGAAATTCTGTCTACGAGAACCTTTCTCAGAACATTAACTCAGCTAATTTCTTCCTGGTACTCCCCATGTTTTCTTAAACTGCAGCAGAATTTCAAAAGCAATATGATGTTCCTTTCCTCCATCTTTTGTGTGGGCGATGTTCATAAGGATAGAGCTCGATGGGGTTCACTGTATGAAACTGATTTGAAAAACAGAAGGGAGACAAACGCATTTAGTAAGGTATTCTTTGCATCCTTACTCACTGGAAATCACTGTACATATTCCTAGGAATGACCGAGGGCCATGAGTTAGGTAACCAGTGTCCTCCTGAGTAACTTGTTTGTATGGATCCATATCCAAATCCAAGCTCTAGACTGAAAACTCAAAATGACTTTTACAGTCCTTTCTTTCAGTCATCACATGACTATATCCCCAGTTCCAGGTAAGCAGGATAGGTAGCCCTACAATTTTTTGAGGGTGACCACTGACTCCAGAGGTTTCTTTTTTCTAGATCTTCTCCTCCACTTTGGACAGTGATTTGGGTTTCCAGGCCTCCTGGTCATCCAGCTCAGAAATGCCCACTGCATATGTACAGTGTCTCAGTCTGACAAGTAAAGTGAATTCAGAGTTTACGAAAGACAAATCTGGTAGTCACGGAAAATAATTGAGTGTAAAAATTTGAAATAGCATTATTTGAGCTAGTCAACAGCTCTTTCTGAAGCTCCTCAAAGCTACACAGCATGGAGAAATGAAACCTGTTTCACCCAACACAAGGGACTGTGTGCAAGGATTGCAAGGGATTCTCCCTTGCTGGTTCCACTTGAACAGCAGCACTGGTAATGCCAGTTCCTCACTCTCACTGTTGAGACCTCAGCTATGGGTTATGTGCAACGTGTACCAGGGATACAATGACATACAAAAAACCTTGAAAGAACACGCTGAGAAGAGTTTAAAACAATTTTGAAGTGTACTAGAAGAAGCTAAAATACTATCTTTAGGCTTACAGTGGCTTATATGTTTTCTTTTCTTGCAGCCCCAGATCTCCTCACAGGGGTTTCCAGCTAAAGCTAGAGTGGCACATTCACTTTGCCCAGTCCCAGCTCCTATCCAGGGCTCTTTTTTGTCACCTGCTGACTCCCACATGCCATTCACAATTCTTACACTAAATCAGGTGGGGCAACACTCACCCCACTGGTAAACAAATATTGTCAGCTCAGGCCAAGACATGTCTTGAGATCCTACTCTGACAGGTCAGTTCAAAGCCATGGCCTTTTGCGTGTATTACCTACATCACAAATGTTATGCTCAATAAACATTATTGCCTTCTAAGGAAAGGAAAAAGCAGATACCGCTAAAATAGAATAGATTCAAATCTAAATTATTTGAACTTTGACAATACCTCCCTGTGAGATACTGAATAGCTTGGGTTGGCTAGTCTAGAGATGTGAAACAGTACTGGGCTTATTTCAAGTCTGTGATATAGATAAAATGAAGGAAAAATACTCTATATTCTCTTAGTTGCTATAAAAAAGACATCCAACAGAATTTTTCTGAAAATAAGGAAGTATACAATATACAAGCTTACCAAATTCTTTGTCCTTGTTTTAATCACAAACAGGTGACATGAAGAGGTTAGTACAATTCCAAAAGAATCAAAGCTTACAAGACAAACATAAAGTGCGAGAAGGAAATGTATCTTATGACAAGGCACAGGTAATGATGAGAGGGGTAAGAAAAAAGAATATTATATATTAAGAATGTTATATTCCATGTTGGGTGAAAATTGAAATACTAGAGAATTTCAGGAGAAAAGAAAGGTACGTGCATATCTTATCTTTCTTAGGCTTCTCCCTAAACAAAATTTACCGCAGTGCACTGTACAGCTTGTAGGATGCAGTTTAGCCCATGGAGGGGGGGGGTGCATAAGGAAATGCAGCTCTGTCAGTCATGAGAATCATATTTTCTGATTAATATATATTTCAGTTTTCATCTTAAGATTTCCACAATTCTCATCCACACTAAACAATGATTTAAAAATCAGGATTTTCTGTGGAAAGCAGAAATATGGCATAGATACTAAGTGAAAGCCAGCTTCCACATAGAGGAAGGTTATTTCACAGTTCTCTGTAACAGAGGATCTTTTCTTTAAAGGTACTGCACAGTGCCAGAGGATGCACAGAAGTCATATGTAGCATTCTAATTTCCATATGGAAATGTGCACTATTTGTTTCTCAACCAGCTTAGTTAGAAGTCACAAGTTCACAAGATGTCTGAGGGAAGTAAGTTTTAATGCTACTGAAATGCAGTGGGTTTGGAGCTTATAATTCTTAGACACTTGATCTGACAGCTTTTAGTCTCCTATGGGGAGAGGCAGATACTACAGTCATCCAACTGTATGCCTTAATTTTTTTTTTTTTGCACTGTGCAAGGCTAGCAAACGCCATGCTAGCAAAATATTTCTTTTCTGAATGTAAATGTATTAAAAATTACTCAAGATTTTCCTCATCACTTCAGCATCTTCTTGCTGTCAAGATTTTTAATTTCTTGATCTTGTCCATATACCTACTCTCGTATTCTCTTGTTTCACTGCCAGCATTTAGGCTGCACCACAGTGATTAAATAAGGGAAATATCTTCCCCCTCACTAAAGATAACCTCGTGCTTCCTCTTATGCCTGTGAGAGTGACACATAATCCATCAAGAGTCTTCACATTTCTGAAATCACCATTGGCTTGTTCCTCATCTACTTTAAATAGGGATGTGGCACTACCATGTCCTGTTCATCTGTGCCTTGATTTGGACATCTTAGTTTCAGTCTTGTGCCTTGAGGCATAATTAAGATGCAGTGGTTAGGATTCAGGAATCTCCACATGGGTGTCCAATGCTATTTGTGATGCCACCTGGCTATCAATAGCCTTCCCCTTAAGGAGGGCTGTGGTCTCATGTTGTTCTGTGGTGTATCTCCAAGACGATGTTTTGAACAAAAAGAGTTATCTCAAATGGGGCTAGATACCAACACGTCAGTATCTGGATCTTTCCTGCGGTATCCTAGGGAACTTGCCTGGCCATCTAACTAAAAATATTCTTTGAGTCATATCTGTCTCTGTGCCAGGAGGAAGAAAAATGGTAGTTTGATTACAAAAGAGGTAGATCAGTGCTTCTTGACTTGAAGTAATCTTGGTGTAAAAAAAGCTCAGCACAGTCTATTTGTAATTATTAATTGAATAGGTTAGATTACCTGAGTCCTTAAGAGATGCCTCCCCAGGTATCTCAAGGGTCTTGTGGTAATGAGTGGCAATTCAACTTCTCCTAAAAACAACTGGTCAAAGCCTGTACTTTTACTCATTCAGGTCCTTTATTAAGTGTGTCAAAATCTGTTCTCACCTTCTTGTTAGAGAATATACCTTGTATACAGAATATACTCTGCCATGAAGAGGTGGAGGTGACTGCTTCTTTGAAAATGAAGCATGTTATGCCTGAGTAGGTAGTGCTGGGTATTTTTCAAGACTGGGAACCACTGTCATTTGCCTCCTGTCAATTAGTCAAATTTGCTTTTATCTTTCACAGCTTTTCAGGCAAAGGTTCATAAACCTGCTCGAATTCTTTGCTCAAGAATAGCTGTCAGACACACAGACAACATAGATTACTGTATTTTGATTAGATTGAATAGGTCTATGGCACCAGAATCATACCTGCCCTTGTCAGTTGTCTTGATGTTTTTTTTAGGCAGATTTACTAGTGGCACAATGTCTCCACACCTCAAATTCTATTTTATTATCTGTGAGATGTCAGTCATCTATCAGCTTCATTTATATCATGCAGTGAGTAGGTCTCCTGTGAAGTCTAGATGTCCAGATCTTACAAGCTGTAGCCTGTATACAATGTGCAGACAAAATCCAACTCCTCTAGATCAGATTCCTCCACAGAGTAAGTGAAAGACTATGTTTTCCCTCATCTTATCATCAATATTTTTAAATGACAATCACTTTGCCTTTTCACATGTGAATTACACTACATCCCTCTCAACAGAGAAACCCACATCTACTGTATACTTTGAGTGCCCTGAAGTGTGAACTCCACATCTGAGGAACTTTATCAGAGCCATTTATGATTCGTTCACCAGCTACCTCCTTTCTGTTTTTTCATGGATCTTGCGTGACCTGATTTGATTTAACCATTTTTATGGGTCTTCCTAAGGTCTTGTGATCACTATGGTGATCTGTCTGTTGCAGCATTTGTGTTTTTCTTGGCAAACAAACTTTAAACAGCACTCTCCTTGCAGATTATATCTTTTCTTGCTTGCTTTTTGCTGGGGTATGGTCTTTTTTCTGTGTCCTTAGTGCATTCATTTCTCTTTCACTCAATCACAGTATAGTGCTTGGAGCTTTAATGACATTTTGGGTGATGGAAAGAGCTAAAAAAATCTTGTTTGCAAAGGAATTGCACCCACCTCTTTATATGTTTTTTCTTTTATTTCTGAAAATTAGTAACAAGTTCTGACTCAGAAGGTCATAGTGTTGTGTAGTCAGCATGGGAAGGGCACAGAATATATTCATCAGTAGTGAAGAATTAATACAGATATTTCACAAACTAGTGACCAAAATATAGTTCCACTGGTGTCAAGTAGATTACAATAATCTGATTTTAATCACCCAGGTGTTCATGGAGAAGTTGACTAGTAGTCATGGATTGCCACAGACACTCTTGTGTCCTGTGTTGTGTAGGCCAACCCAGGTGCCACATGCCAGTGTTCCACCTTATGCCGAAGCACTTGAGTGCTGGTGCTTTCATAAGGAGTTCATCACCCTCATAAAGGCCTCCGATTTCCATGATGGGAATAAACTCTGTTCCTTCTGAATTCCTAAGTCTTTTATTAGATATGACATTCAATGGCAGGTAATACTACAATTGTTATCTGGCTTTTGTCTCCTAGCAAGCATGTCTTTCCTCAGCAATGGAAACAATGAATAAGCAGCAGTTCCATAGTGAAGACTGATGTCTTAAAAACTGTGCCTGCTATTTCCCCCCTGTGTTGGATGCTTGTTACAGATATAAGGGAAATAGCAATAATTATGTGGCATTAAAAAGCTGTTTCAGCAACTGCACTGGATGGACAAAGCTTTTAATCTGATGTCACTTTTCAGGTCATACAAACTTATTTTGCCATCATATCAGTTCTCACTGATTCTAGTGGCTATAACCTTGAATAAGCCCTCTTGGGGGGAGGCTATAAAGGAAAAGAATTTAACTCACCATGGACGATTTCCTTCACTGGTTGCAGATAACTACTACAAAAAGGTTACTTCACAAGATTTTGACATTTTTGTTTCTAGTTCTTTTCTTGTAATGGTTGCTTTCGTCATGTAATAAGCTTGTCCTGTTTTTAGCAGTACAGCAAAGAATGGTCATGAAATAAAACTGCTAGGTAACAAACTACAAAAAGGAATTAATTTTACGTCTGGGGAAGACAGCTTAATCTTGTAAAATACTGGAATATATGTGTATATACATACATATGTTTTTAAAGACATAGATAAGCGTGCTGTCTCTGAATAACAACCCTGTGCTTGTGGTTTGGCAGGCTCCTGTATCCAGCCTCTAGGGTATTGAATCAGATACCAAAAAAAAACCTTGTCTCACCCTCCAGGTTCTAATTGGTTTCCTTTAATGACTTTAAGAGTACTGACTTGCACATTTTCTGGGAAACCCTTCTGGCATAGATGGTTTGTGTCTACCTTTCAGTTAGCAGTGCTTGAATATTCAAAGAACTGTTTGAGCTGACCTTTGCTGAGTTACTCAAAGATAATATTTCTTGGTTGAAGGGAAGGCAGTGAGTGATGCAGGAAAACAGAAAGTTAACACAATTTTCTTTTCTGTTACTTCACTTGTTTTCTTTCACGCTTGTGAAATACACGTATTTTTCCTTTGTTGAGTTGCTGTTACCATAAATTACAGTTAGTTGTGGGACTAATTTATATTGACTAGGATAGGAAGTGATTGCAGGTTGCAAGTTTTGTAAGTCAAATGCGGTGTAGCAAAGAGTGAAAGTCCCAGTTACTTCAATTCATCAACCTCTCATGAAAAAAACTTCGTTAATGTCTAGCAAAATAACAATGTACATTATAAGGGCTCAGGTAGGACATAGAAGATGCACTCAAATTGCAATTACAAAGAAAAACACAACTTCTGAAGCATATCAAACATTGCCCAGTGTTCTGAGATTACAGAAGCAGCAGATTGTGTCTGACTTCTGGTAACAAAGTACCTGTGTAAATTGGACTTTCCTGGATTCTGCAATATTCCTGGTACAAACACACCAGAGTCAAATAAGAATGTGATAAAATTTACAGTTTAGTGTTCAAAATATAGCCCTCAAAAACTGTGATTGATAAGATAAGCTGTCTTCAACAGAGTGATTCATACTGGAAAAGCTGTGGTTGTGCTCAATTTTATCTGACACTGGGCTCTAATTTTTTTTTTTTTTTCCTCAGACTTACAAAGAAAGCCAAAATGACTCTCTCTGCTTTTAGGAGATGACTGATGAAGGTAGAATTGCTGATGTGTTGACAAGCAGCATAACTGACTGATAATATGATATAAGCACAATTATGGCATTTTCACTATAAACACGTGGTTGAGTTTTACTCAGATGTGTTTGCTAGATTTACACATAATTGCAATAAATTGAACAGTGAAAAATTGTTTATAGAAGGTGAATGCTTTCCTTGGATTTAAATGTACTACACCATTCTTCTAGGATTTATAAAGAAATTAAAGCCTACTTCTTTATTGATATAAAAATGTAGCAAAAAAGGAAAAACAAGGTGTTAAGAAAGCTGATCCCTCTCCCACATATATTTCAAACTTATTCCACTCTCTCACATACTATTTTCTGCATGTTTGGACATGGTTCTGTTTTTTTATTGATTTTTTGTTGACTTTTATTTGGAAGTTGTTTTTAAGAATGGTACTGACTAGGTGACAACACTGTACTTTTCAATATGTTACAATTGTCATAACTTACTGGTCTTCTTAATGCATATTATATGTGTTACCAACCAATTTTCTGAACAAGCACAGAAAATGGGAAGATTATTGGATCAAAAGGGCTTTAGAGTTTGGACATGTTTTCATGGAGACCTGAAACCCTGAAGCTTAGGACATTTATTTGTCCTAAATGGCAATGTGAAATCTATTATATACCTGTTTAAAAAGATCTTCACAAGAAACCCAGTTTTTCTTTAATCATTCCTACTCTTAGGGAAAAGACTGCTCATTGAAGATGCAATATATTATCTCAGCAAGAGTAACTCCCTTAAAGCACTGCTCTAGAGAACTTTGTCTTAATCCAATTTAATTAGGATTAACGTGTTTATTTAGATTCATTTCCAGCCATTTATTTAGCTGGAATCTATTTGCATTCTTTAAATATTAACTATTTCTAAATTGCTCCAAATCAAATTGATGATCCAAATTCACATGTTATTGCCCATCAGATTGAGACAAAAAATAGACATAACAAAATGGAAGGCTTTTTCCAATGGACTGAACCTGCCTATCTTTCCTTTTTTTTTTTTTTTTCCAAATGTGGGTCCATTGGATTCAGTGGAAATGCTGAATTCGGTGGATTTGTTCTTGATTTGTATTGGGTACTGGGAGCCACCTGAGGACTATTGAGAAAGATCACAGAGCCCTGGGAACGGTGGTCAGGAACTCTGGGGTGCAGGTAGTTTTTTCATCAGTCCTCCCGATCAAAGGGAAGGGGGTTGATAGGG